>VWZZ01002844.1:62465-72740 GCA_013399095.1 Psophia crepitans
TTCCTTCGTTCCCCCCGTGGTTTTTGGGGTTTTTTTTTTGTTTTTCCCTGTGTGCGGCGGCCCCGGCGCCGTGTGCCGGCCGTGCACCGCAGCCTCCAGCTGCCGACCGGCTGGGCAATGAGAAAAAAAGGAAAAAAAGGGGGGGTAAAAAGGGTATTAGTTTTTGTGGCTTAATTTGTTTAGATTTTAAACTTCCTAATCCCTTTGACCATCTGGAAGAGCTTTTTTTAGCATTGTTAATTATTGATAGCATCAGGGTCATGTAGGCACTTGATAACGTAGCTCCATCTCTCCTGGGACTAATAGTAGTTTACAGATATTTTACAGCTTTTTTTTTTCTTTCCTGTGGTTGAAGACAGTGGCCAAGCTCCTTCAGAAGAAGGACGAAATGTTTAAGGAAGGCGCCCTGCGCGCGTGGGTAACGCACGTTCGGTATCTTTAGCTGTGCCTAGGCCCTGCCTCCTCCTAGGCAGGGGCTGCTGGGGTGCCGGGGGGTGCTTTAATCTTAGAATTTCTTAATTCTGCATCGTTCTTGTCCAAGAGCTGTTGTACATCTGGGTCCAAGAGAATTGTTTTAAGGCAGACAAGCCGGGTTGTAACCTCACCGCTTTGTGATATATGAATTTCAAAAAAACAGAGTCTAAACCAGATTTTAATTCGGAGCGTATGGCCGTGCTGGAGCAGGGGCAGAAAGGTTTATTTTTCTTAAGTTGGATTAGAGAAAGTGGATCACTCGGGGAAGCGCTGGCTGAACTGGGAGTTGATGTGCAAACTGGGTGCCCGTGGGTAGCGCGGCGGTGGAGACGCGGGTGCCTGCCGCAGCAGCTGCAAACTGCCGCCTGGCGATCGGGGGCACATTTTGGTGCGGTGGGCTTTTGTTCCAAACTCTTTGTGCAACAACTGGCTGGAGTGAAGGATCAGGCCGTGCTGCCCGTCCTTCCTGTGCCGCACAATGGAGCGGGTGACGGTCTTGCAGCGTCTCCCTTGTCCCCTGGCCGGCTCCTGCCCGCGCTTGGTGGGGCTGGTGTGGGGTCCTGGGGGCCGTGGGTGCGCCGGGGCGCAGGGCTGGGTGTTGGGGTGAGAAGAGGCCGGGGGAAGAGGGGCTCCCAGCCCGCCCGGGAGAAGTTGCATTTCGCAGATGAGTTTTTGATATGCAAATGGTGATCGGTCCCAGCGCGGAGCGAAGGGTGATGGGTTTCATCAGCTGCACACTCTGATTTATACCTACATGAGAGAGAGCAACCAACGATTTCTGGGTTTTTATGAGGATTTTTATTTGACTGAACTCTTCTTTGGCAGAAAGAAAATCAGCATGGAATGAGACCATGAGGTTTGGATTTCATTACTGGAAAGGGAGAGCAACGCTGAGATGCACTGGCTGTTTCTCTGTTGCAGCATTTCTCCTCTTTTCAGTACTCAGTTGGTGCCTTTTAAAATGCGACCGTGGTCTCTGTAAGTGGAAAATCTTTTTACAGTACAGAGAATAAGGTTGCAGCAGCCTCTTTCTTCTCCCTTCTCTTTTTTTTTTTAAGGACTTGAGGAGGCTTGTCCATTTAAATTAACCTTTATCCCAGCTGGGCACACAAATGTTTTTGTTTTAGTTCACAGAGGGTTAATTCTATTCAGGCTCTCACCGTGGCGGCCTGATCCAGGGCAGCACAATCTGCTCTTTGAGCCCGGCCTGGCCAGGCAGGAGCTGGTGCCTTCGCCCGCAGCCAGCGTGGGGGCTGGGACCCCCATCTGTGGGGTCGGTGGGGAGCGGGACGCCCCGGCCCATTGTGCGCCCGGTGGTGGGCTCGGCCGCCGAGGTCGCTGCTGTCCCAGGGAGGGGCCACCGAACAGAAAATTTAATCCCTGTGTTCATCGATTATAAGTTAAAGAAAAGCCCCTTAAGCAAATGCGCCTGGTTTTGGGGGTGGGCTTGCTTGGACAACGCAGCCCTCTGCAGTGAGGGGAGCATCACCCCAGTTCTCTGCGCTGAATTTAACAAGATGTTTTTCTTGAAACTGAAAATTGACTATGGAAAAAATCATTAGGAAAGATAAGGGGAAAAAGAAACCCGAACGCGTGCGTTTGTGTTTGAGGCATCGTCAGAGGTGAGAGGCAAGCGGGATTTTGCCAGGCTTTCGGTAACACATGTGTGAGATCCCCCTCCCGCTCCCCCTCCCCAAACAGCTGGTATTTAGCAGCTTGAGATTTAAACCCGGCTAAAGGGTGCTGAGGGGGGGGTGTGATAGGGCAAGTTAATCACGGAGCAAATAAATGATACGTAGTTGAAAAGATGTTAAATATATCAAAGAATTGTGGTGCTGAGTCTCGTCTAATCTTTTTTCAGCTCTGAAAGATTTTCTTAGCTGTAAATCATCTGTTGTGTAAATGGGAAGTTTTGCCAGCTGCAGCTTTCTGCATCTTCCCTCTCGCTTTCCCGCAGGACCAAATCCCAGCTCCAGGGTTTGGGTGGGGGTTTGTGCCTTTGCTTTTGGCCTCGCTGTAAAAAATAAAGTCTTTGTTTCTGCTCCGTTATAAAGCACCGGTATCACAAGTCGCACAAGCCGGCCACACCAACGCGCGGTACATTTCCGAGGTAAATCTCTCGCGGGGAGCTGTAGTTGCTGCACAGTTTTAAACTGCATCTGCAGGGGTGGGTGCGATCCTTCTCGCAGCCAAGGGGAGCTGCCAAGATGAAGGCAACGTCTGGACCCTCCAGGAACGCGGCCGTGCCCCCCGCCCGCTCTTGGAGCACCCCGAGTTCTGCTCGAGGTGTTTGTCCGCGGGGTGGATACAGGTGGGAGCGGTGCTGGAGGCTCGCCAAGGGCTGGACATGTGTCCTGATACTTTAATTTATTTGCTGTGTATTTAATATGCTCATTCATGCACTTTAGTGTTTTCTCTGCGTGTCTTTGCTGTGTGCGTCAGCGGGTTCAAAGGTATTTCCTTTTGGAAATCATAGGAATTTTCTCTTTAAAATTATCAAGACTGCTCATTTTGCTGAGGGGAAAAGTACATCTTTTTTGAAAGAAATGTGTTGCTTCTACCGTTTGCCTGATAAAACATACACAAGTAGGGATTTCTTCTCTTTCTCACACCGTCTTCTGTGACTCTTGTGTAACATCGTAATATTCTTGAAGAATTTACATTGTATTAAAATGTGGTATGAAACCTACCATGACCTCTGAAAACAATGCGTCCTTTAATGTGGCTTCGGGGAGGGGTTAGTGAGGGAGTAGCCATAAAAATCTTCAGGGTTCAAGATGAGGTTGAGATTTTTGTGAGTGCTTTTGTCGTAGCAGCAACTGTTTGATTTAGTGGCCCCTGCCACAATGGCTTGTGAGAACAAAGCCGGAATATCCCGTGTATGAGTTCGTTCAATGTAAGACCCATCAGGAAAATTGGGGGAAGCTTCCTCAGCCCTCTCTCTCTGAAATAAAGCATGTACAAGGTATTTGAAAAAAAAAAACAAACCCAACCAAACCAACTTATCATTTGCTTTGTTTCACAATCTACATTGTCTTGTATGGCTTTTAAAACCGGTGGGATCGGTGAGACGAGGTAATGAAGCCAGGGAGGAGGGAGGGTTATCTACTTTGAAATTATTGTACTTACTGTGTGTTTTGATATTCTAGTGAAATTTCAGGGTTAAGGGAGTTCAGAGCACCCCCCGGCACAAAACTGCTTTAAATTTGCCCGTGCTTTACCATTTCTGTGAAGTTCGCAGTGATTCTGCCCCGGCTGTCCCAGCGTTCGCCTACACAAGGCACTTGCATTAAGTAGGGTGAAAAATAGCAAAGGTCAGGAGCTGGCAAACCCCAGGCCGCAGGGGAAGCGTCTTGGGCCTGGTCACGGTTCCTACAGCATTTTCTAAACCTCTGAAACCCTAAGATTTTCTGTAGGTAATTATTTTTTGATCTACCAGTTTGTCTGAGCGGCAGTTTGTGGGGTATGTGGGCACCTCTCTCTCTGTTCCTTGGGGGTCTGTGTCTTTGTTCACGGTGTGTGCCGCTGTTCTATGGTGAATTTTAATCTGGAAACCCACCCAATTAACAGTTTTTGCAGGGAGGCATGTGCGGTTGTTGTGGCGATGGGGCCATTCACACCACCTTGCTGTCACCCTGCTCGCGGGGACTCGAGGAAAGGATTCCGATTCCTCCCGGCTTTAATCATCCAGGCTTCCCATGTTCACCAGGCGACGGCCCTATTCTTCCCACAACAAAAAATCTGCTGCTGGAAATGAGCCCTCATTTACATTGCCAGCCATCAGCGTGCTGGGGCGAGGAGGGAGCCCCGTGATCCGCCACGGGACGCTGCGAGCCGGGGCGCCACGATGCTGCAGCAACCCACAGCCTTCTCCTCTGCCTTTTGCCATCTGCGTGAGCCGGTAGTTTCACGGCTCCCCAATTCCGCCCGAGCCTGCCCGGCTGTGGCACGGTGTGCCCGGCGGCGAGCGCGGCCGTTGCTGCTGACCCCGGGATCCCCCAGCGCCCGCGATTTATGGCACTGCTGGTGGGAGCAGGGGGAGGGCCAGGAGTTAAGCTGGGGCTGAGCTGAACCCTGCAGATAGAGGACTCCTCTGTGCTCGGCTAATCCCCCGGCCCCCTCCCAGCGTTTATCAGATAGCTGAAGGTAGAGATTATGCAATTGGTGACTACAAAGTCATGTTTAGCTGCCTCCCTCCAGCGAGATGCTCAGATAGCCCCAGTCCCGATCTGTACCAGCATTCCTCTGGGTCTGCGTGAAGCACATACCTGAGGTTGTCCGTCCTGTAAAACTGGGAATGGTTTAGCGTGGTGATGACACCGTGAGCATTTCTGTAGTTAAAGTTTGTGTTTCTTTCATCCATCCATTCATTTTAAGGTTTTATAACAATTGCAATGAAACTTGCAGAGAAGTGCAAATTTGCATGCTGTGCATTAGGAAACCTTTTAAAGATTAATGCAGATTGGTTATGGTTTCTACTGGGTTTAAACTGTGGAGAAAGCTGCTTGTGAATTAGAGCAGCTGGTTTAGATTTTTACTTGGCTTGTGTAACTGAAAACGGGTTTCATTTCTGAGCTTAATGCGTTTGGCTCATTTATTTCTATTGTGTTCACATGTTCTCCAGTAGTAAGAAGCTACACACTGGTTTGTCAGGTTGCTTAGGCTTTATCAAGATTGGAGGGGACTTCACTGTGACTTCTACCTCCTGCTGCTCCAAAAATCCTGTAGATAAAACTACCTTTGTCTCAGAAAACTCCCTGGTCAAATCTAAGTGAGGAAACCCAGGCTTAGTGTTGTCGTGCCGCGGTGAGTTTGAACCAACTCGTCTTCGCAAGGCTGGGGTTTTTCGAGGTCCGTATCGTTTCATGGAGTGATACAGAACGGGAACAACGGGATGTGGGTGGCACACCGGGCACGGTGCGGATTTGTGGTGGTGTGTGTCTGCCCAGCCTGAGCTTTCTCCTGGTTAGCTCTCTGCCCGGGGCGATGGGCGCAGGCAGCTGCCACGTCCCGCTCCATCCCCTGCGCAAGGCAGCGGTTCGGCCCCTGCCTGCTCCCGGCGCGGTGCCTGGCCTCTCCCTCCCTTCCTGCTCTGGCTGTGCTCTTTTTTAGAGTAATCGTGTCAGACGGTTTCTGTTTCGAATTTGTGTTCTCCTTTCCCTTCTTGCTCTGCAAGGTTTTTTATTCTTCCTGTCCCTTATACTGTCTCCTTCTTTTCCTGGGCTGACCTGTCTCCCTTCTCTTACTGCCCTCTTCCCACCTCCTGTTATTCATCTTCTCAGCCACTTTCCTTTGCCCGTCCAGCCCCATCATCTCCCACGCTGCATGACCCTCTGCCGCCCGCGCTGCAGCGTTGCTCTGATTCCCTCATCACCTGGACAAGTCATAGAACCCCAGACTGGTTTGGGTTGGAGGGGACCTCACAGCCCATCTAGTGCCACCCCCTGCCATGGGCAGGGACACCCCCACCAGCCCAGGCTGCCCAAAGCCCCATCCAGCCTGGCCTTGGGCACTGCCAGGAAGCCAGGGGCAGCCACAGCTTCTCGGGGCACCCTGTGCCAGGGCCTCAGCACCCTCCCAGGGAAGGATTGCTGCCTCACAGCTCAGCTCTAGCTCCCCTCTTAGTGTAAACCCATTCCCCTTGGCCTATCAAGTCACTGTTGTGGCCACTCGGGTGCCGTCTGGAAGGAGCCTTTGTCCCTGCTGAGGTGTAAGGGTGTCACACGGGTCAGTCTCTTCTGCTCCCATCAGCTGGACCTACCGAAAGGAGCGCTGGTGCTCGAGTGCCTTCGCTGTGCAGCTCACGGCCGGGTCAGCAGCTCCAGCTGCTCTCCCTGGCTCTGCCGGTGAGGTCCAAAAGGCTGTATGTTCTGGGCTGCCCCATCTTCCGAAGGGACAACCATGACTGCTTTGTGGGGTCTCCCCAAGCACTGCCACACACTCCTGATTTCCCCGTTTATTTGGGTGTAGCTGTCGTATGAGCTCCTGCAGCAGAGAAGTTTCTTCTCTGTGTTTTGAACAGTTGGGCTGTGGAGTTACAACTTCCTACCCAGCACAGCCTGCATCCTCAGCATGGGTCCTGGAAAGCGTACGTACTTCTTGTGTCTCCTAAGCAGCTTGCCTTTAACTAAACGTGGTTAAATATATGTATCACACTGACTCCAGAGGGAAAGGACTGAGATGCTGAAGGTAAACTCTGGGTACCCGAGGCTTGTGTGGAGAACTGCGTGCAGCGTCCATCGCCAGGGAGCTGCAGGGGACCGTTGCCACCTCCTGGGTCCTGCTTTAGCTGTGGGTATTTCTGTCTGTTGGAGATTGTAAGGTCTGTGTTCAAGCCAAGAAATACCAAAAATAATCTGGTTTAACCGGCATCCATAGGAAAGGTGCGGCTGAGTGAAAGACAGAAGTGTGGTGCCTCGAGTCCCCTGGCTCCAAACCAAAGCGATGCCCTTTCTGTTCTTTGGTGCCTCTGCCTCGCTCGGCCGGGGTGATCTGGTCATCCGCAGAATGATTATTTGACATTTGGGTGAGCAACCCCATGAAGTATACTGCAGGTTTGTGTGTTCCCCTGAACACACTTGAGTGCCACCTTCGGAGTGCAGCTCTGTTTGCAGCTAGTGGGATATCAATGGGTTAAACCCCCGGGGTGGGGAGGGCGGATTGGCCTGGTGGGCGAGGGGTTAAGCGGTTTGGCTGTGCGAAACATCTGCTGCAGGAAAAGCTTCTGGTGCGACTTGCTGGTGTTATTTTGAGGGTAGCTGACTTCTACTGTGAAGCACGGTTTAGGCCTCCCAGTGCAGCTGCGAGGTAATGAGGATCCCTCGGGTTAACTACCTGGGGCTCTGCGGCCATCATTTACTTTTCCTTTCCGTTTGACGTGGGCGTCTATGGAGATCACTGTCCGCCTGCAGGTCCTCGCTGAGCTGTGTGTCGTCCCTGCTCCGTCTCACAGACGGTGCTAGAGTCTGAAGACTGAATTTAATGTGACAGCTCCTCTTGCTGGGAGTCCTGCAATTTACATTTTCAGGCGTCTGAAGCCTTTCCAAAGTTCTGGAAAAGGAGCAGTACAATCTTGTGGCTTAACCATACGATTGTTTCTGTCATAACGTTCACTTGGACTCTGGGTGGTGACTCGTGCCGTGAGGCGTTTGCTGGCACTGCTGGGGCCGCGGGGAGGTGAGCGGGTCCCTCTGCTTCCCCCAGGAACATGCAGGGTGTGACAGTATTTCACGTTCGTTGGTGTCTGCCAGGCACGGCTTCTGTATTTGCACACCCTGGTCTGTGCAGTTGGGGTCGGGCACTGTAGACCCTTTTTTCCCTCAGGGTTCCTGCTCCTCTCTGCTAACAACAAAGTTCGGTGGCGGCTGCTGGGGAGAGCTGTGCTCACCTCCCTGCTCCAAGGGCCTGTCCCGGTGCTGGGAAAGGAGAGCTGGAGCCTCCCCTCGCAGCCATGCGCCGCAGCTCTCCAGCGCAGTGCCGTGGATCCGCCGAGCCTGATGGCCGGCTGCCTCTTCTCAAACGTGACGTTACAGAAACTCAAGGGCTTTTCCTGCTCATGCCTGCAGCAGGTGCTGACACCACCGGGCACCGATGCAGCATTTGGAGAAAAACCTGAAAATGGGAATAAAATACACTTGTGAGGCAGTGCAGCATGCTTGTGTCGTGCTGGTGAGAGGACATCATCCACTTGTTTGCCCTCATCTCTGCTCTTCATGAAGGGAATATGCAGAGGTGGTGCCAGGGAAGGGGCTTGGGGCTGGTTTGGCCCCAGCTGACAGTGTTCGACCTCCTGCCTGCGGAGGGGGGAGACGCGGTTCTGTGTCAGAGGCAAGCACTGCAGCGAGGGGCCTCTTGCAGCTGTAACGTGTGCTCCTCGCGACCTGAACAGCTCCTTTTTTCCCAAACTTCTTCCATTTCTGGCAAATACTGTGACTAAGGGCATTTCTAAGAGGCTGGTTTTTAAGCAAACTTGAACTTCATTCTTCTTGCCACTGTTGAGAATTTCTGGACTTGATCCCTATGCATAGGTTGAATTGAAATGACTTTACTGGCAGTTGTGGAGCTGGATTTGTGGCAGGCCTGTGAAGCTCCAGCGCGGGGAGTGAACCCCTCTGCACCCCTTGCTCTGCTAACCCAGTAGGGGCGGTGAGGAGCCTCGTGCCAGTGGCAGCTCTGGCCGCGCTGTGCCGGGCTGCCGAGACCGGTGCTTGTGGGTGAGCGCCTGTGCCGCACTCTGCTTTGCAGGCATCTGTCTGGGGAAGCCGTGGGGTGCTGAGTCTTTCCCAGTCCCCTCAGGAGAGTTTCTGATCACTCAGTGAAGCTGTTTTGTTGACTGCAAAGTCTTTCCTCTTCTCTTGCAGATGAGCGGGTGGATCAGCGAACCTGCCTGATCTGCGGGGACAGAGCTACGGGGCTGCACTATGGGATCATCTCCTGCGAGGGCTGCAAGGGGTTCTTCAAAAGGAGCATCTGCAACAAGCGGGTTTACAGATGCAGTCGAGACAAGAACTGCGTCATGTCACGCAAACAGCGCAACAGATGCCAGTACTGCCGGCTGCTCAAATGCCTCCAGATGGGGATGAACCGAAAAGGTAAAGAAAACTGGGCTTTTTGTCGGTGGAGGTAGCGATGGGGGCCAGCGTTAGCAACGCGTGCTACCCTGCCTCAGCTGCCATTTTGTATTGCCATTCTGCCTCTCAAATGCTTGACAAGGCAAAAATATGTATGGATAAAAAATTCTTCCTGAACTACTTCATTCTTGGAGGAAAAATCTATATGAATTTAAAGCACGTGTAAATATTTGGATAACTGATCGTTGTGATCCCTGTTTCCAGGGAAGGTAACACTTTGTTACTGTCCTTCCTGGCAGATCTGTCCTTGCACTTACCCTGAGCGAGGCGGTTGCTGTTTCTGTGCTTCAACATACTAACATGGCAAAGAGGAATGCATTTAAATCGGCTTTTGAAGTCCCAAGAGATCCGAGTCAGACTTTACCTGTTGATTGTTGCGGGAGCTTAGACCTGCAGCTGCTGCCCGGGGATAAGGAGTGAGGGTCTTCACTTCCCGCTGGTGCCGTGGGTGGTTTTGCTGGGCTCGGGTCACTGAGGAGCCAAGTGTGATCTGGAGAAGGAGCTGTGCTGGGTTAGGGACAGCCACCTCCCCACGTGTGCAGAGGTGATGAAATGCTGCGGTATCATCTTCAGGATGGAAAATCATAAGTAGCTCAGAAATTAATATTAAAAAATAGACTGGAATTTATTTCAGTGTCGTGTCTCTACCCTTCACTCCAGCCTTTTGACTTTCTAGTCCCTGGACGCGTGGTTACCCACTGAAAGCAGAGGTTTCTCAGCTCAGCGGCAGCGGGCAGAGCCTGAGCGGAAGGCGGGGCTGCTGTGGCACCGGGGCTGCTGTGGCACCGGGGCTGCTCGCGCTCCCCCCGGGTGTGCAGGGGGGACGGCAGGGTGCCCCCCTCCCTGGCCACCAAGGAGAGGTGTCACCTCATGGTTTTTAAATGCAGCTGTTGGTGCCTTTAGAGTCATCGCTCATGTGAAAGCCGCCTGTCAAAGGCACTAAAACTTCCATAAATTCACTGCAAATCCACCAGGATCTTTCTTAGAAAACGTGTCCTGGGGCTGGGACGGAAAGCTTGTCCCCGGGCTGCTTTGAGTACAAATTATCCTGGGAGTCTGGTTTGATGGGGAGGGCAGGCCCGTTCCCCATCGCCTTCTGCCTGGAGAGCCTGGGCCTGGGGGAGCCTGGGCCTGGGGGAGGCTGGGCCTGGGGGAGGCTGGGCCTGGGGGA
>VWZZ01002844.1:73079-101712 GCA_013399095.1 Psophia crepitans
GGCGTCAGGGGGGCTCAGCCACACTGAACAGCGAAACGGCCCCCCAAAACAGCATGCGGCGGGCACGGGAGGGAGAGCGGGTCCAGGAGGCCCTTGCCCCTCACACATCGTGTCCCAGCAGGTTCCTGCTGTGCCCCCCTGGCGCGCTGTTGCCAGCTCCTCTTCGAGGGGGGCAGGTGCCCGCCTTACGGAACCGCTGCCGAACAGGTACGGGCCCGTTGTTACAACCACCTTCTGTTTCTGTTTTTCTTCTCTTCCCCCTGGCAGGAACTAGGTTAAGGAACATTTTCTTCAGTATTTTCATGCCATGGTGCCCAAATTGTTGAATAATCGAGTTGCAAAGTTCGTTCTTAACCAGGTCTGCATACAGTTATTGCTGAATTCGGGTGAGGCGCTGAGCTCAGCGCTTCAAGGAAGATCTCTGAGGAGGCTTCGTCGTGCAGCTGCACGCCAAGAAGCTCTTCTGGAGCGTGCGTGTGTTCGGAACCACCCCGGGCTTCTCCTGAAGCCTTTCTGGGTGGACCACCGGCAAAAACATTACTACATTTTGTTGCAGATCTTGGCTAGCTTAGGCAACTAGTAAGACTTCCAAAAGCCCCAACTGAATGTGCCGTGATCTGGGAGATGAGGCAGTTCGGAATGCGGGCTGCAGGCGGCAGGGAGTGGCGCTGGCCCACGAAGGCCGAGCTCTGCACCTCAGCGTGTGTTTGTCTGTGCGGACCCAAGTCAAGCGTCGCAGCAGACACGCGGCGTTGCCGAGCACCTCGCTGGGGTGTGGGGGATTCTTCCACGGAAGCTGGGGGTGGTGGTAAGAATTTACAGAAATGAACAAAGTCAGTTTGCTGGGTGCTGTGCCTGCGGGGTCCGGCAGGGCAGCCTGGAGAGCGTGGCACGCCGGCCAGCAGAGAACTGCTGCAGCTGCGGTAACTGCGCCAGGAGCAGTGGGATCCATTTAACCTCCCGTCGGTGAAAAATGTCAGTCTGAGAGATAATCTGCATGAACTTGGCTAATGCCTCGGACAGAGCTCTGGTTTGAATGACACCCGCTGCTCCTCCGACCCGCACAAACTGCAGACTGCTGGCAGCACGCAGGGTGTGAAGGTTTTTGGGGTGCCCCTGAGTTGGGAGCGAAGCCGTTCACGCAGCATGGCCCTCAGCAGGGGCTGACCACTGTGCCGGTGGGAGCTGCAGCCCTGCCAGGGCCAGGCAGAGGGCCGCCGGAGAATCGCCACCGGCCCGGTCTCCCCGGTTGGTTAAGAACTGCTAACTCCACAGAGACGGGTTTTCTGAGGCGTTCTGTAAGGTGATGTGGACTTGGAAAAGGAAGATGTAAGCCAGTATCTGCTAGTCACACCTTGAAATCAGACGACCGAGACAATTTATGTCCATGGCTCGTAATGGAATTAGCTGAGAAGCTTTCTGAATCACAATTAGCAAGAAAATACCTTGGAAAACTAAACAAATTCCCCCCAAATTGTAAAACTGTTACTGTAGTTTCATTAAGTTAAAAAAAACCTAAAGGAAATAACGGGGAGCTAACCGTGAACAGCTTAGTTTTCCATCAGTCACTTTTGTTTTTTAATGAGAAACTAGTTTTTTGGGAAAGAGCTTTCATAGAAAATTAAGGGCCTTGTTTGTTAAAATGAGTTTGTTGTCTTGCTATATCTTAACAGATTTGTGTGATGTAAAAGATAACCATAATGGCTTTATGTCCTGTGTTGGTGGCTTCTCCAGTGTGCTCAAATGAATTCTGTCTGGCGTTTTAAATACAAATACTTGTTCTTCTATGGAGATGATCGAGTTGGCGTTAGAAGGATTAGAACTGTGTCGCTTATCTCGTAGGGCGTTGTAAGGTGCTGCAGGGATCGCTGTGCTGCTGGTCATGGCCTGGTGGGGCTGTAAATCGCCAGGACAGTGCTGTGCAGCGGTTTGCATTGCCTGCCTCGGTGGTTACGGTTCAGGAAAATGCAGTTTCTGTCCCAGCATAGCTCTGCGCACAGCTCTGCCTTGCTGCACGTGCCTTGCGTGAGCCCGCGGCTGTAATCCCCGAGTTGCGAATGCAGTGCCGAGGCAGGCGGGGATGGTTTGAGCTGAGGATATCTAAAATCAAGGAGTAGTGTGGCTTTTCTGGGACAGAAATTTTTCCTTAAATTTGGTGTAATTTTCTGTGCCTGAAGGGCCTCCTGCAGCCCCGCGAGCTGAGCAGGCTGAGGCCGGCCGGCAGCAGCAAGGTCACTGCGCAGCTGGGGAGAGCCTCCTGCCAAGTCTGGCCAGGTCATGGTGGGAAAGAGATTGGGACCTGATAAATGGGGGGACCCGGCCCGGGAGAGAGGTGCACGAGGAGCAGGGCTGGTCCTCGAATGCTGTCAGCTCCTGCAGAGCTGCTCTGCCAATAAAGAGAAAAGCAGAGGGAAGGGGAAGGTAGAGAAGCAGCTCTGGGGTAATCCCCTTTATGGGACTTCACTGAAGCTCCCTGTGAATTGTTTGCTGTATTGAGAAGCTAGGCTGCCCTTCTGGAACGAAACTGCACGGCGTGGTCTAGTGACTTGGAATTTTAAACAACAGCTTTGCATGCAGCCGGCTGGGTAAAACGTCTCCCCTCCTTTTTCCCTGGTAGCTGCAGGAGATCTGACCCGCTGAGGTGGCAGCGGTGTTACTAGTTACCAGTGCTGTGCTTTATCTCTGTGCCAGCAGCATCACTGGCTGGTGTCTCTCCAGGTGGAGCCTGGCTCGCAGTGGTCCAGAGCTGCATGCAGTGGAGGCAGAAATGCCGGCGTTCGCACTTCATTTTCTAGAGCTCGTGCATATTCTTTGCATTATTCCTGGAGGTGAAGTAGGTTTGTTTTCGGTGTGCCCTCTCTCGAATTATCCTGGAATTAATTGTGATAATGGATTGCTATTCCTTCGTTACCTGTCACTCAGGGATCACATGAAGAAATACCAAACTCCCTGAGTGATGCTTGTAGCCCCATCGCTATGTTTGTGCCCTTTGGGGTGAGGATCGTGCACACTGCTCGAACCTTCCAGTACCCTGGAAAGCACTGGCGGTGTTTAAGATAGATTTTTTTCAAAATAGCTTCTTATGCATTTCTGGAACACCAAACAGCAGTTCTCTCACCAAGGTCTGGTTGTTTTCTTTCAGCAATCAGAGAGGATGGCATGCCGGGAGGCAGAAACAAAAGCATCGGGCCTGTCCAGGTGAGCACGTCGGACTGTTTCTCCACGGTTCCCTCCAGCTTTCGCTCCCTTGCCCTGGGCACACACCTCGCGGGTGGTGGGCTCCGACCGCGGCAGCACCCGGCATGGGACGGGGTTCATTGACTGAGCCTCACGGCCCTGCCCGTGCCTTCTGCTGGCGTCGCAGGGCTCTGGCTCTGCACAAGCATTAGAAATACATCTCCTGAAGGGTTGATATGTAAATAAAGCTGGGTGCTTGCTTGTCCGCGGAGGGCACACGGCGCAGTCCCAGGGCGCCTGTGCAAGTACCTGGGCAATCTCCAGCCATCGTGGTGCTCTGTCCTTTGTGAGCCGCACAAGGACGTCCGTCCCTCCGCAGCTCCCAGTAAATCTCACAGGCTGCCTGCCGCAATTCCTTCAGTTGTTGCAAGCAGGGCACCCAGTAAATGTCTCCCTGATTGATGGGGCAGCTTGTCGGGAGATGTCTTGTAAAGCACGAGGTAATTCAGCACAACAGCTTGTACTGCGTGCGTGAGAAATGATGGCCGTTTCCAGCTCACTTCTAGAAAAGAGGTCTTTTAAAAGTTTACTGTTTATTTTAATAAAATAGAAGTAACACTGAAAGCATTTGCTGTGACTCTCTGTGCCTATGAGGAGAGTACTCGCCGCAGTCCAAACCCAAGGCCCGAGGAGCCAAGCCACCAGCTGCCCTGCTTGCGCAGTCCGGTCCTCCAGAGCGAACCGAGAAAAAGGCAAAAATTAGTCAGTGTGTCCACGCCTGGGTCACATCGGGGAGAGCCTAGCGCAAACAGTGACATCTCTTAGTAATGGTAGAACGTTTTCTGCTGTTTGCAAACATCATATTTATATGAGCATTAGTTACTGCTTCTTAAAGTCTGGGTGGGTCTGTCGAAGAAGAGCAAACGTTTAATTTCTGGCCAGGTAACAGTTTTTACTGCCTCTCTGAGCAATGTCGCTGTAGCAGAACCGCAGCCTTTGCTAACCAGAGCAGGCCCCAGCTCATCTGAGACTCGCATGATCGGTCAGCCTGGGGCCGTAGGTTACACCGCGGTCTCCGCTGCCGGGGGTGAGGCTGGCTAGCTGTGGCACTCTGCAGGTTCTGTACCTGGCTGAGTGTTTCTGGCGCTTTTGCAAGACTGGGGTAAACTGCCTAAGCAGTGTTTGGCCGTCGAAAATGACGTTCGGAGTTCACTGCACGTTCTTGCCGCTCGCGGCCTTTCCGTACTGTGCGCCAGCCTCGCTAAGGGACATGTGCAGAATTCAAAGAAAAAAAAAAGCTCAGAAACTTTGATGTTGCCTTTTCCCCACTACTGATGCAGCATTTCTCCAGGAGCATATCCAGGTCTTTCCTGAAACTTTATACTTCAGGTTCTTATTTTTTTAGTCCATTTTAGTTTCATGTATATTACTCTGTAATACATGTTTGAAGTATTAGGTGCTTGATTCCTTCTTTAGGTGCCACCTGGTTCTTATCTGGGGAAAAGTAGTGAACAGTGATTCCCTGTAAACATTTGCCTGACTAATTTTATATATGTCACCTTGCCTCTCTCAATTGCTTTATCAAACCAGAGCCTACCCCACCTTCCGTTTGCCTTTACCTCTGCTGATACTGAGTGATGTTCCCAATGAACTGGCCTCAATTACTCCCAGGTTTTTCACCCTGTGACAGTGGCTGATTTACGGCTCGTTGCTGTAGTTGACATCATCTTTTCATGCGTCCATTTCTGTCTACTGTGTTACCGTCACCTGAATTGTACTGCAGGCGCTGCAGGTCACCACGATCAGCTGCAAATAGAATTTTCCATGTACGTCGTTAAATGTAAGGGAAGGAGGGGATAGCCGCAGGCAGGGCGAAGTGTTTCTCCTGGTGCAGGCTGGTTTCAGCTCTGTTGGACTTGTCTGTATGGTCAGTGTGTTCCTGTGCAGAGGCTCTGCCTTATTTCTGTTCTCATAACCATAACGGTCCTGCATTTGACAGATATCAGAGGAAGAGATTGAGAGAATTATGTCTGGGCAAGAATTTGAGGGAGAGGCAAACATGTCATGGAGCAACAACGGAGACAGTGACCACAGTTCCCCTGGAAATGGAGTTTCTGAGAGCAACCAGCCTTCACCCGTTTCTACTCCGTCCTCAAGGTGGGAATGATGCCTGGAAGAATTTCATATTGCAGTAATCTTGACTGTCTTTTCCCAAGCAAAACTTTGGGTCAATGTAGGAAAAGTATACCCCAGGTGCATCTTTGTGCCAACTGAGCATGCTGCTGGTTCTTACACCCCAACTGTGTTTTAGGAAGGGCAGCCACTGGATTGGAAAGGATTGAACGGGGAGGTGAAATGCTTGTGAGCAAATGAAAAAGAAGGCAGTGTTGGGTTAAAATTGTATTTAAAATGTATCTTTTGATTTGTGTTGATAGTTTTTTCAGCAGATCGTGGGACATCGATTACTTTTACTGCTCATTCTGCATAAGGTCTTTTTCTGCACTGTGCTGAGGTTTTGGAAACAAGTGACTTCACTGTGGTGCTGTATTAGTGTCGGCTACTGTCAGCGCCAGCCTCCTGATGCAGCCTTCGCCTGTAAACACAGCGAGCATCGCAGGCCTGCATTCCGTCTGCTTTCGGTTGCATCTTAAGCTAGGAGATACTTGTGTTCGCTGGCTGCGTAATATTTCATTTACACTCTAAATTTTGGCCCTTTAAGCAAGCTGGGGTGGAAATGCTTAACACGGCTGGGTTTCTGCTTCACTCTCGAATGGCTCAGCACCAGTTCCCAGATCTCTGCTAAGCGGAACTAGCGCTGAGCCAGGCTCAAGGTGAGGCAAGCGCCAGGCGTCTGGTCTGCACGCTCTTGGTTACTTCCAGTGTAAGGTTTAAATACAAAGGCATTTTCCATTCTGGTTTTTTCCTCCCTGTTTTTATTAACGTTTCTGATGGAGCTGGATGCAACATTTTAATGAATCAACTGGAATTTTTGGGGTGTATTAAAAAGCTTTTCCTTTTTCAGTAGGTCTGTGGAGCTGAATGGATTCGCTGCACTCAGGGATCAGTATATCGGGACGCCGGTGTCCACGCACTATCAGTACCTCCCGCACCTTTTTAGCTATTCTGCTCACTCGGCTCTGATGCCCCCCCAAACGCGCAGCCTGGACCCCCAGTCGCACAGTCTTATCAATCAGTTGGTGTCAGCGGAGGACCTGGAGCCGCTCGGCACGCCGATGCTCATTGAGGACGGGTGAGTGTGCGCGGCATGGTGCAGGAGGCTGCCCAGAGCTGCCTGTTCCTGGCTGTCGTTTGGGTCCGGCTCTCCCTGCCGGCACACACGGCTCCAGCTTGTGCTGCAGAGGCTCCGACAGCGAGGCGGGGGGCTGGGTGCATGCAGTGCTGGCCCGTTTGGCACGGGGAGCACATCCCCTGGGAGAGGGCGCAGCCGTAGTGCTAGCAGCAAACCAGAGCACGTCCTGCGAGTGGCCAGTGCCACTGCTTGTGTGGGAGTGGGGCTGGATGGGTTTCGGCCCTGAGACTGCATTGACTGTACAAACGGCCCGGTAATACGCATCGTACGTGGAAAAACACACAGGGGTGGAGAGAGGTTGGGCAGTCCATCGGCGAGAGCTGCAGGGCTGGCGCTGAGGCTGAGCTGCCCCGTGCCCAGCAGGCTGGGTGCTGGCCGGGGGGGTGACCCCAGGGGCCGGGGGGGCTCCACCCGCAGCCACTGGCCAGGCAGGCTGGGTGCTGGCCATCGAGGCTCCCGCTGCCAGGTGACACCCTGGGCACCAGCACGTTGGGCACCTGAACTTGAATTCCTGTGGTGTTTGCCTTGCTTTTGAAGTGCCTTGTCAGATGATGTCATTCAACGTTGTTAATTGTTTTTGTGCTTTCATATTAACTGTGCCTGCAGGTATAAAGTGACGCAGGCAGAGCTGTTTGCGTTGTTGTGTCGTCTGGCGGATGAATTGCTTTTCAGGCAGATTGCTTGGATCAAGAAGCTGCCGTTCTTCTGTGAACTCTCCATCAAGGACTATACCTGCCTGCTCAGCTCTACGTGGCAGGAGCTGATCCTGCTCTCCTCGCTGACTGTTTACAGCAAGCAGATCTTTGGTGACCTCGCGGACGTCACCTCCAAGTACTCTCCCTCTGATGATGAGCTGCACAGGTGAGACATTGGGCTGAGCCCACGGGTAGAGGAGTGAGATCTAGGGATGGAGGATGGTGATCCGGCACCCTGTGACCAACTAATCACCTCACCTTGACAGGCCACTCCACCTGCGGCTGGTTTCCTTTTCTGTTTTTTAGGGAATAGTTGTTCCAGGCTTAGGAAGTATGCCATGGTTAGTCTGTGTCAAATCAAAACTTCCTCCTGCACGGGAAGGTGCGCGGTGCTGTCTGGTGCTGTTTGAGGTTCCCCTGGCAATGCTGGCGTCCCCTAGCACGGCCCTGGAAACCGCTTTTTTTGTGGGAAGAGTAAAACTAACCATCACTCTGAGTAACCCTGAGGTACAGGATGGAAGGTCTCATCTAAAAACCCTCTGGGCCAGTGGAAAGGTTGTTCACAAAGC
Source organism: Psophia crepitans (assembly GCA_013399095.1). Taxonomy (NCBI): domain Eukaryota; kingdom Metazoa; phylum Chordata; class Aves; order Gruiformes; family Psophiidae; genus Psophia; species Psophia crepitans. The sequence continues at coordinate 80,831 of VWZZ01002844.1, forward strand.
TGGTTGTCTGTATTATCAAAGTGTTCATTATTGATTGCTGTTTCATTGTTTTGATTACATAAATTTAAAGATGTTGCAAGTTAGCTCTTGTTTTTTCCATAGTATGTGTTATCTGATGCTCTGAGGAACCTGCCTTTCATTTATCACTTTGGTCAGGGTGGTGTTTTTGGTTTGGGTGTTTTGTTTTGTGGTCTTGGTGCCAGACAGATCCTCCTTTTGGCGGTAGACTCGCAATCTCACAATATTACAGCAGAATAGGTAGGATTTACAGAAACTGCTGCCCACCCTCCCTTTTAAGCTCTGCCCTGTTTGCGCTCTGCCCCTGCCAGGCTTGGCGACTTTGCAAAAGTCACCGGGGGGATCGAAGTGTCTCACAAGCAGAGATTTAAAATTCTGCTGTGGTCCTCAGCCATCGCAGTATCTAACGGCTCCTTGAGGTTCCTTTGTGCATCTGTTTCGACAACCGGAGGGGCTGGCTGAGACCATGGTGGAGGAGTGGAGGAGCCGAGAGCTGGGCCCAGGTGTCTCATTTCCTGGGGCAGGTTCCTCCGCGGCGCTGTTCTGCCCGGCCATTCATCGTGCATCTGGTGCTGCTCCTGCGAAGAACAGTGAGGGTCATAGAAACCCACAATAACACTTGTTCTGCATTCAGCCATCCCTTTGTTCCTGCTGTCCTGGTCAGAGCCTCAAAAGAGAAGTGTTTGTTTCATTTCGGGTTTGCGATAAATACAAGCGAGAGGTAAGAAGAAAAGACAAAGGAGGAATCCTCGCCCTGCAGAAATCATCAATTCAGAGCCGATCGGCTTGAAAGTCCTTCAGAGATGTGCACACATGGATGAAAATAGGTGTTGTGGGGAGCGGAATGTTTCTGCAGTCTCTTCTTCCGATTCAGCTTTTCGGGTATCATTCAGTGTCATTAGTAACATGGGAAAACGCCCACCAAAGAAGCCATTTAGTGGGAAGTTGCACAGATGAGGGCTCTCAACCGGCATGGCTCCCTCTCGGTTCAGCCATCGCTTGACCGCAGGCGGCAGTGGGATAGTTCGTGGGTGTCGGTCTCCCTGTGCAGTGCACTCGTGGAAAAGCGGGTCCCTTCAGATCTGTGAGGGGCCCTTTCGGAGCAGTGTCCAAACTGGGGGTTTTCTCGAAGAGCCCCTGTTCTTTGGAGAGCTGTGGGGTTGGTCAGGAGTGACTGCCAACCCACGTTCGTTACATCTCACGGACGGTTGAAGAAATCTCGCTGAGCTGTGATAATCTGGCGCTTTGGGGTTAATTTCTGTTCTTATTTAGCAAAATGACGGGAGCGGTGCTAATGCTTCGGTGGGCGATGAATGAAGGCATGGGATGAGCTCCCCAGCCCCTGTGTTTTAATCACTTCTAACAACTGGCAAAATGTTCTGTTCGCCTGCTAGATCAAATGTTTTCTTTTATTGTGCTGTTTTTCTGGAGATGAATATGAAATGAATAGATTCCTGACCTCCCCCAGCACTCCTGATAGCGCTTCCCTTCCCCCTCCTCCCCAGCTGATCCCGATAACTCCCAGCCAGAAACTTCCCTGGTGTAAACTGCGAGGAAAAGTGTGTGGAGGAGTCAGTCCTCGAGAAGAAATAGGGCTGTGAAAAACAGAACAGCTTTGTTTGAAAGGGGGAGGAAAGTATGCCCAGAAAAGTAAGACAGTTCAACTGCAGGAATGAGAGAAGAGCTCTCCTGGATTTATGAAGTGATGAGTGGTTGGTAAAAATGTGCATGCTCTAAAAACAATTAAACCCAACAGAAGACTGAGTGGTCTTTGTGCTCATTAACTTCTTGAGCTTTGCAGTCTTGCACCTGCAAGATTTTTAATGTCAACTTGAGAGCAAGAAAACTTGTACAACTTTAGATTAGCCGACAAGGCTTTCATCACTTACAATATTACTTTCTTGAAGAAGTGACCTGGAGTTCAGATAGCTTGTTTTCACTTCTCTGGGGTCAAACTCCACCATGCATTTTACAAATAACTTTGAAGTAAACAAACACACATGCCAAAATAAGGTATTATTCAGTGAAAAGGTTCTATTTTTGTTCTATTCAAAGATGCCTTTCTGGCTGTGCTCTTATTCTTTGTGCTGCACAATGCCAGAGCACAGCTGAAGCTTCCCTAAACACTCCTGTCCTACTTCTGAGCATTTTTGCAATACGTGGTTTCTTTGAAACGGGGCTATTGCTGGGAGATGTGTTCCTGAGAGGCCGTGCTGGCTGTTGGCACGCGTGGGAGGGTCCCGGAGCGTGCCTGTGGGCACCGGCAGCCCTCCGTGCCCTCCAGCTCCACTTCTGCCTGTTGCTTACACCATTTCTTTTGTGGTGCTCACGCGGGACGTCGCTCCTGAAGAAGAAGCCAGCACCCTCTTCAGCAAGAGGACCTTGTTCTGCACCCGCAAAATCTCCATCAGGCAGTTTCCCAGGAGGTTTGCCTTCCCTGTGCATCAGCGTGCCCTCTCCTGCCCGTGCCTGTCGCTGGCTCCCCTTGCGAGCGTGCGTGCTCAGGAGAAACGCGCAGCCCCCTTTCAGCAAACGGCACGGGTTCAGGAACGAGTGCGGCTGTGCCTGGTGAGATGCCGCAGGGCTGGTGGGGCTGGTGGATCCAGATCCCGGCGGAGGGTCCCTGACAGTCCACGCTGGCAGCAGCGCTGTTCTGGTTGGATCTGGACAGGCGTTTATGAAGCGCAATGAGTCCCCCCCATGCTGTTTGAGGGGCAGAGTTTAGAAGGGGACGGCATGCGTTCCTTAGACTGCACGACCATAGCCTGCAGTTCCCCTCCCTTTCACGTTGGGTATTTGTGGTTTCGTGCATATTTGTGTCTGTGAGAAGGATCCCAGCCTTCCTGCAGTGGCTCTCGCCCCGGAAGCTCTCAGCCAAGGAACATTAACAACCCATAATGAACAGGCAATGACTGCGGCTGTCTGGCAGCGCAGGATCTCTGTGAGCCACGCCTGGGAGTTTTCGGGAGGTGAGCTTCCTCACCTGTCCGTCAGATAAACGAGGTGTGCGCCTCGGTGGTACAGGGGTCAGTGTAATTCCTGTGTGTTTGAAACAAGGCTGCTTCCCGCGGCACTCTGCAGCTACGAGAAACTGCCGGCGCTTTTGCTTTGGGAAATGGACTTTGTTGGGGGGAGCAGTGTCTGTGCAGCGGCGCTGGGGTCCGTGTCCCCGCCGTCCTGTACCGCTGCAGCAGCTCTGCGTGGGTGCCGCTCTGCTCGGCTGATACACTGAGCTGCGCTGTGCAGAGCCAAAGCCTGGGGACTGCACCGACGCTGTAGGCAAAGGTTAACGTTAATTTACCAGCTGTGTAGAATGGAAGGGTTTGTTTAAACCCAACAACGTGGATATCAGGTCGGACGTGTGTGTTGCAGAGAACCATCGTTCCTCTGTAACCTGCAGTAAAGCAGCACCCATCCCCGATGTCTCAGGGTGGGGTGCAGGGTGCTGTGCAGCTGTACAGCTGTTGGGGACACCTCCAGGCCCCCAAAGATGCGTTGGCCTGTCTGCTGGTGGCCGGCGCAGGATGCTGCAGGTGGTGGGAAGCACAAACCGAAGAAGGGTGCGAGGCAGCGAGGGGTGAGGACACGGGAAACGCTGCTGCGGGAGGCTTGTGTTCTGAGCAGGGGAAGCACTCCCAGGACTGCTGGAGGTGCTTTGTCCTGCAGAAGGATCCATCAGGAGTAAGCGTGGTGCTGTATAACGTGGCATGAGCCGCTTTCTGTCACGGTGCAGTGCAACACCAGGCAAGACAAGTGTCACTCCACATTTGTAGGAAATCTCACCTCGTTCCCCACACTGCTCAGTTCAACCTCCGGTAGCCCAGCGAAGTGCAGAGGCACAGTCCTCATTGAAATCTGGGGAAATACAAGTGTAGAGAGGCATGGCCTACAAGCATGCAAGAAGTTTTTGTGTGTTCCTGGCTCCATCCAACCTTTTCCTCTGTCAGAGCAAGGTGGCGATACATCAAGAGATTATTTTTTTTGCTACAATATCTGTAACAGTCAAGTCTGTAACTGAGTCATTTTCCTTCTTTCTTCTTCTTTAATGGTGCCTGCAGACTTCAAGCAGTTTTGACAACAATTTCTTTTTCATTCTCTTGCGAGATCTTAAAATCTCTGAGGTTATTTTAATAAGCTCCTTGCCTTTATTGTACAGACCGTGTCCTGTATATGTTGATGTGTGATCTCTGTCCTCCAGGTTCAGTGAAGAGGGGATGGAGGTGATGGAGCGGTTGATCTACCTCTTTCGCAAATTTAACCAGTTGAAGGTCAGCAATGAGGAGTACGCGTGCATGAAAGCCATTAACTTCCTGAATCAAGGTGAGTTGACGCAGAGAAATTATTGGCCCTGCTGGAGAAATTCTCTGAAAGAGCCTGAGCAGGCTTTGCTTCCCTGGTGAGCAATGGGAGAAGGGCTCTGAGACCCACGAGGAGACTCGAGCTCTGAAACTTCTCTGGCCATGTCTGCCATCACGCAGACCTACGCTGTGCAGAGTGGGATGCCTGGGTACCCGCATGAAGAAATCCTGGAAGTGAATGAATTCATTTGCTTAGACACCTTTTATTGCCTTTATATACAGGGACCAAGGACAGTAAGTGTCTCATCTTGTGTATGTTCCAAGGGTACCAATACCAGAGTAAGAACAGGGCAGGGAGGCTGGTGGAACCTTTCTGGGTAAGGTCGGGGTGAGCGATGACTTCCCAGCTGCTAACAAGCTTTAGTCAGACAAAGATCTGTTCTCTGAAAGTATTATTGCTTTATGTAACTGTTTAGGCAATTAACTAAATAATGCTTAAGAACGAGTTCATTTGCATGACTTTTTTTTTTCTGAAGTAGACGCAGCAACCTTGCAAAGGTTCCCAACAAGAATGTGTATTTGTTCATTTCTCTGTTTTAAAGGGTGAATTGGTAAAACCAGTCCTCCCCTTGTTTTAGAGCTTTTCTGACTCTTTAAAATATTTACCTTCTGGACATAGACTTAGGTCACCTAGTCGGCCTCCTGCTTTTTAGATTCTGTACCTAATGCTAACTCTTCCAAGTGAAAAGTAATCACAAATGAAGTATTCCTGTGCAGGCAATGAATTCTGCCTGAGAAGGGACCGTGTCCTGCTCTTGATGAACCTGTGTATTAAAGCTGGCAGCCCAGGCTGCCGCAGGACCCTGGCCATCTCAAAGTCCATGCAGAGTAATTCTTCAATGTGACTGTAGTGGGCTGAGACAGTTTGGAATAGATGGGTTTGTTCCTCAGGAGTGCTTCTCCCTGTCTCCGCTCGTACATTGTCTCAATCCGCTGCTCGTGGATCCCTTTCCCTGGTCGTTTGTTGTGGCCCCGTGTCTGGGGGGGCTTGCAGGACATTTCTTCATGTTCTAAATGAAGAAAACTGTTGAGAGGCAGATGCTGAATGGATAGCTTCAGCTGTAATTTTGGAAAAAAATGTCCCCAGAGTCTTTTGTACTGCGAAAGATAGTTTCAGTCTGTGCAGATGCGCTGCTGGCCCTCTCCTCCCCCAGCCGTTTCCAGCAGGAGATAGTGCTGACGCTTCAATCTCTGCCGGGCTGAGGTTCCGGTTTGCTTCCCTGGGCAGTTTCCTGACACTGGATAATACACTTCTCGAGCTGGCTCCATTGTTTTCCAAAATGTATTTTCATTAACTTCCTGTCTTCTTTTATTTTTAGTTGAAGTTTGCAATTTTTTTATGTGAAATACCTGAGAATTATTTTTAAAAGTCAACTTTTGGGCAGTAGATAAATGCCTCTTCCGTCAGATGGTCTTACGATACTGAGCCTGCACGGAGCGTCCGCGGCTTCCTTGCTCCTCCGTGCTGGATCCTGCCCAGGACCCCAGCAGCATGCCGTGCCGTTGATCACGCTGAACGGCGGCACTGGGCCTTCCTGCCAGTTCGAAGGCTTGGAAATGTCCCCCTGTGCTTTGTGTACGTTGCCTGACATTGCAAAGCTAATTTTAAAAATAAGAAGTTGATAAGTTTATAAAGCTCATATGACATAATTCATAAGCAGATGGGGAGAAATATAACGATACCTTGAATTAGAATTGAGCGCTTTCCTCAGCCAAGATGATATAGCTAAAGTCAATGTGTTTCTGTCTGAGGAAGCATTATGCTGCATCCGCGCTGAGGACTAAGCCTTGACACCCAGCTGCTTTCCACCGGCCAGGCGGGGATTTAAGGTTACTGGAGCTGTTATCTCCAAGAGCATCCATTGAGCTCTGCAGATGAGCAGCCTCAGACATGAGCTGTTCTCATCCTGGTCTTCCATGGAAGGAAATCCCGTACCCAGACGCGCACGTAAAGGCGCATCCACGACGCAGGCACGCCAGGAGGGAGACGGGAGTTTGTGGTTGTCCCCTGGGGCCCTCGGAGCCAGTCTCCATAGCAAGGACCCAGCTTGGAGTTAATGTTATTCCTTCCTGAAGAAAAGGCAGTAAGTGTGAGTCTGCTGCTCTTCTAGGAGCTTTTTGTCATGTTTTTATTTGTTTTCAGACATCAGGGGTCTGACCAACGCGTCCCAGCTGGAGCAGCTGAACAAGCGCTATTGGTATGTTTGCCAGGACTTCACGGAGTACAAATACCCACACCAGCCAAACCGTTTTCCGGATTTAATGATGTGTTTGCCAGAGATACGATATATTGCAGGTAACTTTTTGAGCTCTTTTCCTACTGGGATCATGTGCAAGTTAGAAATCTGCTTTTAAAAGAAAATTAATTTATTACAGTGAAATTCCTGTTGACTTTGGTGGAGGATGTTTGTGTGGAACCTTGTTCTATCGAAGCTTCTCCCCCGTCTCTAAGCCGATCTCCCGTCACCCCTAGCTCACCCAGCCAGGCTGGCTCTCTGCAGGCTGTCCCTGTGATGCTGGCAGACGCGGCATTACATCCCCTGCTCCCGAGAAGATGTGCCTTGCTCTGACCTGCCACCCTTTAACCACTTTGGTTGGATTCTCTTTGTATTTTCTTCCTTTCAATCCCAACTTGGAGGCATTTTGTCTCAAAAGGCTGTAATCCTGGCGTGGGTAGTTACCTCGTAAGAAATAGAGAGATCCCTGAAATGCTGCTTAATTAAGGAGCAGACGATAAGCAGAGCGGCGGGCCCCTGTGCAGTGTAACCCCCAGGTTTCAGCTCCTCTGGACCTCTGAAATCCACAGGTGACTTTTCAAACGCAGTTGTGTCGCTAATTAGATCTACAAGGTCTGGTGTTACCAAAACATTGTTTGTTCCTGAATGTTAGGGCAAAGGGAGATACTTGCCTCCCTGTGTCAAGGCTCCGTATGCTTCATCCTACTCTGCTGTAACGAACTAGATAATAATCACAGCGTAGCTCTCATAATTTACTCATTGAGATCAACAAGGGAGTTTGAGTCGAGATGGTATTTAGTCTTTCCCAGTTTCTATAAATACTGCTCCATTGTGGAGAAATCATTTTGATCTGACTTGGCCCATTTATTTTGCTTTCGATTCAGTAAATAATAAATCCTGTTGTGTCCAAATGAATATCAAATGTCTAATGTAGCAGTAGGATGATTAACTGTTTCTCTGAGAGGTTCAAGGTAAAACCATCTCCAGCGTTGCTGGCTTAGGTGTCTCTGAAATCTGATTCAGGAGTGGCTGCTAATTCTGGTTGTGGGTTTTTTTTTTCTTTTCTTAACAGGAAAAATGGTGAATGTCCCCTTGGAGCAGCTGCCTCTCCTTTTTAAGGCCGTTCTACATTCCTGCAAGACGAGCGTGAGCAAAGAGTGAGCCAGGCTGGCCCCGGCCGGTGCCTTACTCTGTGCCTCGGCAGGGAGCTGGCTCACCCCGGGAGAGGGGCAAACGCGATCCAGGCAGGAGACGGGGCGGTGGGCGTCCCTGCCATTGTAGCAAGAATCTTTTTTGGTTTTTTTTTTGTTTGTTTTTTTACTCTTTTTCCTATATATTTATTTCACGACAGAGTTGAATGTATGATCTTCAACACGATGCACATGGTTCTGTATGAATGCAGCAGATGCATTCTCCAGCGGTTTACAGAATGTGAAGATGTTTGATGTTACAAGTGTTTGTTAGGGTTAGTTCTTTTGTATTTGGGGGCTGGGGACCAAGATGACTAAGACTACCTCAAGGAGAAGATGCTGTTCGCGCACTGCTCTTTCCATGGTTTGTATCCAAAAGCGTTTGTCGTAGAGAGCCAACGGCCTCGCTGCATCGACAGAGCTGTTAGTATCCCAAACGGACGATTTTGGAGAAGTGGGTGTTAGAGAAGTGCCAAGCTTTTTTTTCTTTAAAAATAATAATAATTTTTAAAAGGCAGGGAGTGGAGAAGAAGGGAAAGTCTGTCTAGCCAGTTGGTTATTTTTCCCCTGGCAGCTTCCAGATGCAGGTGGCAGCTCCTGCAGTTCCCCAGCGGGATCGTGGTGCTCCGAGCTGTGAGGGGCTCGCTGCCCGGCCCCGCTGGGAGCTGCCGAGCGGGCTCTGCCCCCAGCCCCCGCCTGACCAGCTGCCCTCTCGCTGTGGCCGCAACACTTTTCGATGCGACTGAAATGGTGTTGCTGCAGTTCGTAGCAGGCTCCTGGTGTTACACAAATCTATTTCTGTTGCTAGAGAACTGCAAGGAATTTCTCATTACTTCCTTAACATCCATTTTAGGTTCACAAAAGCAGGAAAAACCTACTTAGAGAAGAGGCAGGACTGCCCCTTCTAGCATATTCTCCAAGGTGGTATCTGAGTACCGTGGAGGCTTCTGCACTGCAGCAATCCCAAGCAGCCCGTTTCTGGGAACAGTTCACGTACCCTGTGGTTAAATGTGACCTGTGTAACGGGGTGAGCGACTCCGATGTCCTCTGGCACAGCTTTCTCTGCTGGACTCGGGGAATGCGTGATCCATAGTCACATCCTGCCAGGACTGTTCTGCTGCTTGTGGCAGCAGATCCCTTCTTACCAGGAAGAGTGGTATCACGCAGTACTTGGTAAGCTGTTCTGTCCTAGGTGGTGCCAGGCTTGGATTTTCCATCTCACAACTTCCACACCACTCCACTGCATGGAGAACTGGTTTAATGACAGCTGGTTGGCTGTTTGAGTAATGACTAAGTGCTGGTGTTTCTCGAAACTTGGGTATTTTCATGAGTAACCTCGTGGCTTCCTGCTCGTGGTGGTGGTGGTGAGGTTGGATGAGATGCTCTCATTCTCATCTCCTTCGTTAAGAATTAACATTCAAAGACTCAGTCACTCTCCTGGGCAGCCGTGTCACTCTGGCTGGATTTCCTTCCCTGTGTCCTTAGATATGAATCTGATGCTATCGTAGCAAGAGGGTTCATCAACAAATGTTTGAACGCTGTTTTAAAAGTATTTTGGGTAACAACTTCTGTTCCTTCAGGGTAGGAGGGAGCAGTTGCCACCTTTCCGTCTCGTCCTGGTGGCGGCTGTGCAGCACGAAGCAAGCGCTGCTCAGAGGTACTGAACTGCTGTGAATGTGATGGTGGACAGGAGAAAAATCTCACTCACCAAAGTCATCTTTCCTTCCCCTTCACCCAGCGGGTGCTCCCTCGGTCGCAGACGCTGTGACCCACTAGCTTGGCACGTCTCTGGGCTGGCCAGCAGTGCGCCGTGGCCCGTTGGACCTCTCCTCGGAGCCCCGCTGCTGGCTGACCGCAGACCCATGGCGGCATCGCCGCCTTTGCAATCCCGCTTGGGCATCTTCCAGCGTGATGGGTTCCCTTTTCTAAAAGTCCACTAGCTGCTCATTTTCCATTATTTAAATAGGATGTTACGGGTAACAGCTGCTGGGCCCAGCAGCAGTTCAGCTTGGTAGAGCTTCACTATCCAAAGGTGGTTCCGTAAATCTCATTTACTTTCTGACTGTAAAATGAGACAAGCGCATATTTCTCAGGAAAGCCTTCTGCATACAGCCTATACCTCAAGTGTAAATGGGAAGATTTTAGTGTACCTGTTTGTAAGTTAGAAAGTATTTCTCAGCTTTTAAGTTTAATTTCCAAATAGCTTGATATGATCTTTTTATTACGGGTTATCTTCTGGCTTGCTGTTTTATACACTCAAGGAATTGTTAAAATTGCATAGGAGTAATTTTATTCTACAGTTACTGAATTATTATAATCTGTTGATGAATAAGAGTTTGTTTTAATTAGTGTACATAAAAGTGGTCATCTTATTGCCAAATACCCAGGAAAAATCATCTATTAGATATTCTGTGTTTATCCAGAACAGACTCCCGAGACTAATGCTGTACCAGCAACAACAAAAAACCTAAATTCGTTTATGATGATGAGTGGACAAGAATGTTCTACTTTCTATTGTATAAAGCAAATTCTGCAAGGGTTGATTGGCAGCAGCATCCGTTAACAAATAACCCAGTTGTTGTCGGGAGCAGAGAAGCCTTACCAAACTGACACGTAAGGCGGCGGCTGATAACCGACCCAGAGTCTCGCTCACCGGACAGTCATTCTTAATATCTTCTGCACCAAGTCCTCTAATGACTTGTCTTTTTTAAACAGGGTAAAGTGAATGTGTTGCATTGCAAACTCAGGTATTATGAGAAGGTAGGAATGTAGCTAGAGACGTAGAGACGTTAGGTCAGTCACTAGATGTATTTGTGAATTTGGTTTGAAGGACACTCTGGAAAGGTTGGAATTTTTGTTCCATTCTTCACGTAACATTCGGTTTACAGGGACTCATATTTTATTTGTGCTTAATGCTAGTAGGGGGAAGTTCATTATCTTTGGTATCTATCTGCTCTTGCTTATCTGACCTTCTGTCATAGAGGAATCAATCAACAATAATAGTCTTTGGTAGAATTTTCTGCCATGACAAGTCAATTTTTATCCCTGATTTGAAAGATAAATTGGCTGACTGACCCCCTCCTCTCCTCCATAGCATTTGTGCAGATGGAAAGCTGAAGAGTTACTTTTAATCTGAACAGAGATTTGGGACATAAATTTAAGTGCTCAGGCTCACATACTCAGCGGGACTCTGCCGAGGTATCCCAGTCGCTGTCTCACAGCTCGTCGCCCAGTGCAGAGCTGGGAGCAGAAACCTGCTGCCAGCCGGTGGGGCTGGGTCCTGGCTGCAGTGGCAGGAGCCCAGGCCTGAACGGACGTTCCGTGGGGGCGGCTGGGTTTTCGTCCACGGCCTGCCCTTGGCTCGGGCTGCTGTCCCGTGAGCTGGACCTCGGCCGCATCGTGTGTGTCAGCAGCCAGTCCTCGTCCTCTGCGCGCCGGCCCCTCGAGGGGCTGGGGCTGGAGGGACGACCAGGGTGCAGAGACACCCAGTACCTGAACCGGTGGGCTCTGCCATGGCAAAACTGACGCAGCAGGAGCTGACTCTCCAGCTGTTTTGCATATGCGTTAGCTGCTTCAAAATTGTTAATAATGCCAGTGGCGTTCGTCTTCCATCCCGTGCCAGGCACTGCTTGCTCTGCGTCGCTGGCGTGCAGCTCCGGATTCTTCTGTAAATCTTAAATCCTGAGCTTGTGCCGTCTCCTGTCCCACAAAGACCGAAGGAGGAACACGGCGTTTTTGGGGCGATGAGTGCGAAGTGGCTGGTCGATTGCCAGCTGCGGGGCAACCTGTACCGGCGAGCTGCTGCCCCAGGAGCTCCCGTTTCCTAGTGCCGCGCTGTGGCTTCGAGCGAGGCGGCGAGGGCGAGCAGCCCCAGCAGGACGAGCTGGGCTCGCAGGCACTGCGGCGTGTCAGCAGGGCAGCTCTCGCTCACGGGGGTGGCCGGTGCGGCCGTGCCCCCACCCTGCGGCTGCCCACGCAAAGGCTGGAGCTCAGGTCGAGTGCCGCTCGCTGCCCGTCCCTCCCTCTGCCACGCGCGGCAGAACCCGCCCTTGGCCTTCAGCCGTCTGCACAGAACCGCAGCCACCTCAGGTTAGGGAGCTTCAGTCTTGTCCTTCAAACCAACCTTTTTTAAAGAAAACTTGAATTTCTTTTATCTTTACTACATCTTTAAAAATGAAAAAAAAAAAAGATTCTCCTGTGAATGTGCTGTTTACCGTTCATTCTTTCTTTCTTGGTTTTGATTCGAAGCTATGAAGCTTGGTGTCTGTGAAAATGTTGTTATTTCTCAGGATAATAAGCGGCAATCATCCCTGCCACATAAAAGGCAGGAGAAAGGGGGAAACTTGGGGAACTAGTTTAAGTATGAAGCTAATTTTTAAGTTGTAGATGATGTGTAAATCGAGGGTAATACATGGGATGTCAGTATCAAGCTGTGGCGTTTCTCTGGGTTCACGGTGTGTTGTTCGCAATGCACAGAAGCTCAGGGATAAGTATTTAAAATGTGACCCAGAGAAACCCGAGTTTTGATGTTGCAACAGTTGCTTCTTTCATGACTTGTTTGGAAGACCCGCTCAAAGCTGCACAGAGCCCCGGACGGAGATCTGGGGGTCCAAGCATTGGGTCTGGCTTGTGGGAAGTTTGCCTCGGGAGGCTGGGACGTGGCCCGGCAGGAGAAGCATCCCAAGGGCTCGCGTTGCCGTTCGGTGTGCGGCAAGGCCGTGGCGAGGGGACCTGCCTGCTTTGCCCTTCAGGAGCTGGCAGCCAGGGGTCCGCCCTGCCAGGGGGCCGCGGGGAGAGCAGGGCCAGGCCTGGGGTGGCTGAGGGGCTGAGGGGCGCAGGGCGGCAGGAGGGTCTGGACCCCGCAGCCCCGGAGCTGCCCTGCCGCCTCTCTGCCCGCAGCCCCTCCGCCCTGCGGCGCCCACCCCTCCTCCTCAGGGAAGTGCAAAATACCATCGGTTTGGGCCGGGAGGGGCTTGTCTGTACTTCCAGGTTACCTCGTCCTCCTGCCTTCGGTGTTAGATGTGTTTGCGTGCTTGTGGGAAAGGGGAAAATGGGAATTTCTCCGTCGGTCCCTGGCAGCCAGTCCCAGTTCTGTACTTAGGCTGTTGCTTATGAATGAGAACATTTCCAGTCGGTACAGCTATCGCATTGTGGGTTGGTGCGGTTGTAGGCTCAGTCAGACTGCTTGAGGAAGGACCTGGCGTGTGAAACTAGTTTGGGTACAGCTGGCCGGAGTGTCCGAAGGGCCCGGGGCAGGGCCAGCACTCGCAGGCGTCGGGGAGGGTTTGCGGGGCTGAACCCACCTTCCCCGCGGCCTCACTGGCCGGCGTCTGCGGCTCGGAGTTTAAACCAGCCCTGAAGGAGCTGGTGAGGCCAGTCCAGGCAATATCTTCCTCTTGGAAAAAAAAAATAATTAAAAAAGACCTCGTGTGCAGCTGACCTCTAGCAAGTCTATGAAAGAAGCAACATGGTTCAGTGGAAGAAATGCCCCCAAGGGCAAAAAGAAACAGAAATTGAAACCAGATGACGATCAACCTTAACAAAGCCTTTTGTGATTCATTGTTTTCTTTCAATTTATAAAATGTCTTGTAATAGTTGATAACATTATTGACTCAATTTCCATAACAAAACTACCTCGTGTGACATCCTGTTTATCATCTCAAAGGGATTGTGTGAAAAACAGAATACTGGCAGTGGTTGCTGCCAGCGAAGAAGGGCTGGAGGCCTGGAGTTTTGTTTCCCTTCCCATGTCGTGGCTCATGTAACAGTTACTCAGTTCCTGTTACTGCTGCAGCATTTCAACCTGCGAGTGATGGTTTTGACTTTGTGGCCCCCCAGCAAGGCACTGGGCTGTGCACGCCATGCTCTCGCCCAGCACCCGTGTGCTGTGGTGGTGACCACCGCAGCCGCTGCTGCACCGAGCCACCGTGGGCAGCATCCTGCAGTAGTGAGGTGGATGCTGCAGGGGGGGGCTGAGCTCCGGCATCCCTCCTGGGGGAGCACAACCCCCGCCTGCAGCCACAGGGCAGGATGTGGTTCTTGCCAGTTTGGTTTTTGTTGGTGCCCATCAAGCCGCAGGCCTGGTTCCAGCTCTGTCCCGGTGCAGACGTCGTGCAGAGGCTGTGGTTGTAGCCGGGGACCTCACGGAGCCCTCGTGTGTCTGTCCTGGGCGTAAGTGTGGTGGGCAGCTCAAGGAGGGAGCAGGTCCGGTTTGCTGCCGCGTGCTTGTGTCGGCCCATCGCTGTTTTGCGGGATGTTTCCGGAATGGGTTGGTCCTGGTCTTCAGGTCCTTCCACTGATGTTCCAGGTGATGGTTTCTCCCAGTAAAACACCTCATTTTTCCCACAATCCCTTGTGTAAATCAGGGAAGCAGGATGTTGCCTCGGCATGACACACGGTGAACGTTGGCACGCTCAGAGCCGGGGCTGGGGCAGGAGAGCGTGTCTGGCCGCTGCCACCCTCGCCCCGCAGCGCCCGAGGAGCGGGCACTGTGCCGCGCCTCGCGGGAGCTGCGTTTCCGTCACTACACTACGACCAAATGAATGTTTCTGCTGGCACATCTCGGGCGCGCCGTGGCACAGCCGGGGTCCCTCACGCGGTGGGGCTGGCACGGGTCCGTGTCGGCCCGGCCTGCCCCTGCTCCGCTGCTCTGCTCTGTGACTTGACTACCTGTGGAAATGTGACCAATAAGTGTTGAACGCATGTTTAGCGAGTGTTAGCTGTACGAACTAATAAATGTGAATTGTTCTGCACCGGTGGCGTCTGCTGTTCGCTTGCACCTTCCCCCTTCAGCAGCGGCTCTCCCTCGGTGGGGGGAGGCATCAGCAGGGTGATGGAGCCCAGCGCCGGTCTGGATGGCGGCCACGGCACTGCCCCGCCTGCCGCCATCCTGCGGCAGAGCAGCCGGAGCTGGAATCGTTTGTGGGGCTGGGGAAGGCGCTGGTGCCGTTGGTGGGGCTGGGGACTCGGGCGGGTGCACGAGCCCTGCCCTGGGCTGGCAGCGGGCTCTGCTGAGAGTGGGGTGGGCTGGAGGGAGCCTGCGTGGCAGGAGCTGAGGGAGGTCCTGTGCCTCAGGGGGGGGACAGGAGTGGTGCCAACGTCAGCACGAAGGTTTGCACGGTCTTCTGGGTGCTCACACGCGAAGGGCGCGTTGTGGTTCCCTGCCAGGCCCCAGGGGGGAAGGCAGGAGGATGGGTTTTGTCCTTTTGGTCGTTGCACCATTGCAGCCCGAGGTGCCCGCCATGGCACACATGGCACGGCCACGCCGCCGCTGTCAGCTGGGGGTTCCTACCTGCAGGGCAGCCAGAACACGCGGCGGTTCAGGTGGGCCACCATCACCGTGGGGTGCAGCGGGAGGGGATTTGCACCCGCAGTGGGAGGAGACCCTCGCAGCAACGGCTGCTGCAGGCAGGAGGAATAATCCAAACAAGCAAACACACCAGAAATCCTTGACTGGCGTGCTCTGGAGAGAAACTGCAGAAATCATTTAACGATCTCGTGTCACTGAGGTGGGTGCAAGTTAAAAGACTAAGAAGCACTTTTCATATTTACATTTCCACACCTATTAGAGAGCGCACATTAAGGCCCACTCAGGGAGACGCTGCGCTGCCTCAAAGGCAGCTCCAAGTGAGCAGCCGGCCCCCGCACTCCGCTGCTCCCTCCCACGGGGCTGCCGGCGCTTTCCGCGTTGCTAAACTCATAAAAATGGAAATTCTTCCTTTTTAATGTTTAGGAGCAATTGTGCTTAAGAGTGTTTAGGACTTTTCTTTCCCCCACTTATTTTAATAATGAGAGATTCTGTGGTAAAGAAATAGCAGTTAGGTGTCTGCCTTCGGGCACACGGGGCTGCCGCCCTGCCCGGCTCTCCTGGGTTTGGACACGGAGCTGCCGGATTGTTCCGAGCGGTTTTTGCACGGGGCAGAGCCAGTCCCCAGCCACGGGGCAGAGGGGTGGGGGGGTGACACCCTGCTCCGCTGCCTGGTTTTAGCGTGTTTTCTTTCCACCACTTGCCCCTTCGCTGTGACCCCTGGCTGCAGGGAAAGCTGACCTGTGGCTCTGCATCCCTTTCGGGGGGCTGAGGGGTGGTGCGGCTGGGTCTCTGCCCTCAGCCCCCTTGGCGGGTGTCTGTGTGTCTCCCCGGGGAAAGGCCGGTTCCTTGGAGAGGGCGGGCGGATGAGGAGCTCAGCCCTCCCCGACCATGCTCGCAGGAGACTTGGTGGCTGTGTCCTGCATGGAGCAGAAGGATCCGTGAAGGGCTCCCTGGGGGGCAGGGCTGTCCTCCTGCAACAGGCTTTCACGTGTAGGAACTTCCTCAGTGTCTGTTCTCCAGAGACAACAGAAATCTGCTTGTTCAGACCTAAAAAGGGGCTTTGGTCTGTGGAGCAGTCTAGAAGAGCTGTCCCAAAACTTGCCCCAAGCCGAGGACCTGACGGAGCCGTGCTCTGCCCTGACCTGGGCCCTGACAGTCATTTGCAGCCGGGTGAAGCCGTTGTTCCCCGAGCTGGAGCGCGTGCTTGCAATGATCCCTCACAGCAGATGCAATAAACGCATCGGACTGTAAATCAGCACTGAGCACGGTCAGCCTCCCCTGAGGTCTAGCCCCAGCTTGCACCAGAACAGCTCGCTTTTGGGGATGCTTGTCCCAGCCCCATGTCTGTCCCACAGTCCCTGCACATCCCCTTCCTGAGGGCGTCACTGGAGCATGTGGTGGGCAGAGGGGAACGGGAGGAGAAGGCCTCGTTCAGGAGGGGGAATTGCTCCAGCAGCCCATCACTAGGTGTTTCTGCAGACCAGACGTGGCAGGAACTGGCCACGGGGAAGCCAGATGTGCTTGACATGGAGGGCTTAGAGGCTGCAGAAGTGCCTGGGCTGCTGGGGCGATGCAGAGGGGGAGCAGCCAGCCTTCTCCCCATCTCCTGCTCCCTGCTGATGCTGACCCAAACCCGCTCCATTTCCCCCAGTGCCTCCATGGACCTCACGGCTGTGCTGCCTCTGCCCCTGCCAGGCTGCCTGCCGCAGGGTGGCCGTCACCCCCTCCCCGCTCCTTCCAGAGGATTTATCGCACCCTCGCTTCAACCCCGGCGTGAGCTGCCCTGCCCCGCTCTTCTGCCCAGCGCTCTCACATCTCCTGTCCTCTCTATTGTGTTAATTTTTCTTATTTACAGCAGTTCTCCTCCTCTGTGGTGCGGCTCGAGCAGCTTTGACGCTGCACCGCCCTGGATTTATTCCCTGTGAGGGGGCCCTGAAGGTCACCAGTGGCAGGGCTCCCTGGGAGGAGGCAGAGGGTGCTTCACACACACGGGACGATGGGTTTGTCCTCACCTTCAGACCAAGCAGGAGGAGCTGCTGGAGCCACACAGAGGCGATGGGGGTGTGGGGGTGGCCTCTCCCCTCACCCCATGCGGCACAAAGGGCTGCCTGGAAAGCGGGGCTGGAGTGGGAAAAGTACCAGCACATTTTAATTTTCAGCTCAACCTCTACTGACCACTGTATTTTGATTAGAGCTCTGCTTCCTTTTCATCTCGGTGCTCCGGCTGGTGACAACTGCCACAGCCTCGTGCGCGCAGTGCAATAGTTTATCACCGAAGGCCAGTCGCTCTATGAATTCAGAGCCAGCTCTGAACAAATCACGCTGTCACTAACGTCAAACTTGTTAACCTGATCTTTGGTGGATCACTAGTGTCAACATTGCATGGGACATACATTATCAGGCCCAAGGACTTTGGGAGATGCGTTTGTCACGCTGCTCTGTCACAGTCCCACTCTTGACCTTCAGAAAGTAACTTTCAAGGATAAGCTGCTTTCCTCTTAAAAAGAGTCGCTGTTCCAGGAGCGTCACCCCACGGCCACTGGCTGGGACGGAGCTGTGCGGAGCGGCCAGGCCACCGCTGCTCAGTGGTGGGGTCGGCCCCACAACGGGTGAAGGATCTCTTGGGGTGTTTGTGTGGGGAAGGGTTTCCGCTGATGTCCATCAGTGGCCACATCTATTCCCTGAGCTTCTCCCATCTTGTCACCAACTGCTCTCACATCTCTCCTCACCTCTTGCCCAGTCACTGTCCCTCTGGAGTTCAAACCTGAAAACCCATCCATCGCCTGCAGTGGGCTGGTGGGTCGCTGGTTACTGAACCATCACCAGTCTCACCTCTTGGTTTGCCACTGCAGGTGTGAGAATTGCTCTTGGCGTTTCTGACGGGGTTGATCACCACCGTGGAGGTCAGATGAAGGATGGGCCACCATGGCCGGGATGGTAACAGTGCGCTCAAGAGGTGTGTGCTGCCGGTAAGCTCCTGCCCCAGCTCCTGGGGGCAGTTGGGTTTCATGGTACCTTTGCTTGGGCTGGTGGCATCCCCTTCCTGCAGCCCCCCACGAGCCAGAGGGGAGCGGTGCCACAGGGCCGTGGGACGGCTGGGCACCCTGCGCGGGGCTGCGTCAGTGGCACCGACGGGGTAGGACTGCACTGGAGCAGACGCGGCTCACGGCTGGGGGGACCCTGTGGCAGGCGCTGGATTGGAGCTCCATGTCGCTGTCCCCACGGGCCGACCCCTCTAATCAGCTGTGAAAGAGAGAGAGAAAGCTGGAGAGAAATCTTTCTCTCTGCTAACCTCATCACAATAAAGATTCCGATAAAGAGCTCTTATCCTTGAAGAAAATGAGGCACATAAGCAGGAATAGTAAACAAAAGGCTGTCATTTTGACCCAGGAGTGCTTCATGTTGTTGGCAACTGCCAAGAGGAAACATAAAGAGAAGCTGCATCCAAGTCCCAGTTATGCAGAACTATGTGACTAATCTGTCAATGAGTCCCCCCGGGAGGAGACCACCAGCGCTTCCCGGCGCTGCCTGCGCACCATCTGCACACGCCGCCATGCGCCCGGCCCGCCTGCGCCCCCGAGCAAAGGCGTGCGTGGCATCGGAAGAATGCGGGGGACAAGGTAATGTCATCGGGAACGCTATCGCCAAAGTCCTCGCCGCACACGCATTATCGGCACGGGCCCCGGAGTCAGGGACTGCGGGCAGCCGGGCGGTGCAGGCAGCGAGATCTGGCAAACAGTAGTGCTGACCACACCTGCTGCAGACACGCTCCGGGAACGTGGCGCAGGCAGGAGGGCTGCCCTGCCGCCGATAAGCTGAGTGGATGGAGATAAAATCCGAGAAGGAGATATGCTCTGCTGAGCATCAAGGCTACGCACCAGCAAGGAGCCAAAGCACGGCCACGGCCCTTGGCGGGTGGTGCGGCTCTGCGCTCCGGCTGCACCGCAGCTGTGCCCGCCCCACGGCCCAGCCGGGACGGGATGGGGCAGGGCAGTCACTGGACCAAGAGCCAAGGCTTTGGTGACAGATGTGCCAGCGCTTGGGCCCATCACGAGCACGAAGCAGAGGCTGTGCCAGTCCCTTGACTGTGACAATGCTGCGGTAGGACAGCAACTTTGGGGCTCGCCCCCCCACCCTGAACAGCAGCCACCCCTCCCCAGCATGTCTCCAGGAATCCATGTGGCTAGAAGCCCAGGGCCATCCCGTCCATCCTTCCTGGGTGCTGTGGCCACCAAAATGTCACCTCAGTCTGCACCTCCTCGCTGTCCCCAGGGACCCCTGGGGCTGCACGCAGCCTTCAGCACGGGCTCCGCGTGTGCTGGATGCTCCTGCCTGCCCGGGCACGTGCTGCCAGGGGAAACCAGGGTCTCCTCGGGCACAGCTGGTCCCGTGTCCCAGCACAAGCCCAGCACTGGGGGAAGGGAGGGCAGCAGCGTGGGCAAGAGGTTGGTGCTGCCACTGCAAAGGGTCCCAGTGTCGGTGCTGGCACCCGGCTGGTGCCCGCACTGCAGAGGGGCCTGGGTGGTCCCAGTACCAGAGCCCCACACACCCACCCTGTGGGAGCTGGATCTGCCCAGCCCCTGCGCAGCCGCTCCAGAGCAGCCTTCCCAGATCCGCCCTGCCGCCACCGCCGGCCGGGACCTGCCGGGCTGCACCGTGGCCCGTGCACTGGCCCTGACCCGGGGCCGCACGCCCGCTGCAGAAGCTGGGCCACGGCCTTGGCAAGAGCCCGTGCAAAGGAAAGTGCCCAAGGCCGGGGGGGCGTATTTACCCCTGAAAGCACCTTGCTGCAAAAATAGCTAGTGGCCAGCGTGGGGCCGGGGCTTCCCGGGGGAACAATGCCCGGCAGGAGGAAGCGGCCGCGGCTGTCCGGCAGCTCTGTCCCCGCCTCGTGCGGTGCTGAGCCGCGAGCCGCTGCATGCCGGCCCGGCGGGGACCTTGAACCTGCCACAGATTTATTTTCTCTGACATTGGCATCGCGTCGGAACATCTGGCATGTGGCTGATAATTGCTGGGGATCGGGGCGGAAGCCGCTCTGGGCCTGGCGCTTCTTCCAGAGCTCTGTTTTCATTAGTTTTTCTCTTCTCTTCAGCTGCAGAGCGAGGAAAAAACAAGCAGGCTGCGCAGCTTGCTGCTCCCGCTCCTCTCCCCGTGCTGCAGCACTGGGGGGGGTGGTCCCTGCCACCCCCACTTGGCGCAGGTACGCTGCAGGGCCCGTCACCGTTGCGCCGTGTCAGGGCTGCGTCAGTGCTGAAGGGGGATGAGCCCTTCCCTGACCCCTGAGCCGTGCCGCCCCGGGTGTCAGCGGCACAGCCATTGCTGCACTGGCACGGGGGCTCACGGCCCCGGCGGCTGGTCTGTCCTCGGGGCCGTTGTCGCAGCAGGACAAGGGGAAGAGCCAGCCCTGTGTGCGAACAGGCAGGGAGGCGCCGCGGTGACGGATGGCCGGAGCACGGGGCCCGGCTCTGGCGGGACAGGAGGTGTCGTGCGTGGCCTCTCCCCCAGCGCCTGGCCTTGCGGGTCAGAACCGTGCCCGGCAGTGGAGGGTGGGGGAACCCCTGCGGCAAGCACACCTCCGCTGCGGGGGCTGGGCTGCCCCACACGTCCCCAGCCCAGGGGGACCCACTTTTCTCCCGTGCCATTTTGGCGCAAGCGGAGCTGCCAGCCCTGGGTGCTGTGAGCTCGCGGGGACCGCGGGCACAGGGCCCCACGCACGGAGGAGCCCCCTCCCACCCTCCCCTGCAGAGGAGACCCCTGAGGGCTGGGGAGG
>VWZZ01002845.1:0-55693 GCA_013399095.1 Psophia crepitans
GCAACAAAACTGGTGAAGGGTCCAGAGTCCAAGTCTTATTAAGAGTGGCTGAGCGCACTGAGCTTGTTTAGTCTGGAGAAGAGGAGGCTGAGGGGAGACCTGATCGCTCTCTACAACTACCTGAAAGGAGATTGTAGTGAGGTGGATGTCGGTCTCTTCTCCCAAGTAACAAGCGACAGGACAAGAGGGAATGGCCTCAAGTTGCATCAGGGGAGGTTTAGGTTGGATATTAGGAAAAACTTCTTTACGGAAAGAGTAGTGAGGTGTTGGAACAGACTGCCCAGGGAGGTGGTTGAATCTCCGTCCCTGGAGACATTCAAAAAATATGTAGACGTGGCACTCCAGGACATGGAGTGTTAGGTTGACAGTTGGACTTGATGATCTCAGAGGTCCTTTCCAACCTTAGTGATTCTATGATTCTGTGATTAAGCTGAAGAAGACAAGGAGCTGTAAGATGCATCAGATAGTGAAGACTGATGACAGTAGCTAACTTGGAAGTGGGAGCATCAGAGCAGAGGGAAGCCCGCCAGGGAAGTTCTTCAAGGACCAGTTTTGGGAGACATTTTATTTAGTGTTATTATCAGCAGCCTTGTCACACAAAGCAGGAGCACACTAATCATAGTGTCTGGTTACACAAAGCTGAGAGCCATCATCTGTGCAAAGGAAGATCAGAACATCAGATCAGAGCAACTGTGGGACCTTAAGGACTAGAGAAAGAGAAATGGCACTAATGCTGAGGTTTGCCCTGATGGAGGGTAACAATTTCTACTGAAATGTGGGAGCTTGTTAGCTAGAAAGGGGGTGGGGTGTGTGTACTGATTTAGGTATATTGGTTAATGATCACCAGCGTCCACAGGTGATGTAACAGTGAGAAGGCAATGAAGTCCAAGGGGACATTAGAAATAACAGTAGAAAAATAGTAATGCCCTTATGCAAGGGGCTAGAAATTCCTCTCCTGGATGCAGCTCTGGTCACCCATATACACGAAGGATGAATTCAGACTGAACAAGTAAAAGACTAGCAAGGGGAGTAGGATAGTTTTTCGTGTGAGAGGAGATGAAATTAATTTGGCTTGCATACCCAAATAGAGTTAGGAACTAGAGAGAGCGTGAGAAGGAGCGTAAGTGATGTCTGTACATGTGGCAGGAGCATTCCCGTACCCAGGGAGTGAGAGAAATGGAAACCAAAGTGCCATGTTGGAGCACGGGCAAATAGGGGAGTAGAAGGCTGCCAGCATGCCGCTCTGAAACGGAAGTGTGTGCGGGCAGTGCGAGAAAGCCTAGTGGTTTTAAGGATGAGTTTTCTAAATGGTTAAGGAGCATTACATGATTCTCTGTACTGGGTAGGGACAGGAGTAATAATTCACAGTTTCTTCTCACCCCAAGCATCACCTTCACTTTGATGACATCCTCAGACTCACAGGACCAAACAATGCATTTTTCTTTCCTCTTTCTCCTTCTGCGGTTGTTGTCCATCCGTGCTCCTTAACAGAATGACTGTCTTTCCTCTTGGCCTCTCTTGTGTCTCCAGACACATCGGCAAGGGCTGGGTTGATTGGATGCTGAGGAGCACTTTTCCCCATCCTTAGGAGAGCGCAAGAGGCACACAGAGGGAATGCAGGAAGGAGGCTGCAGAGCCTTGCTGTAAACCACTATAACCGAACACTAAGAAACTAAGAATGGCCATACTGATTCAGGCCAAATGTCTTCTAGTATCCTGTCTCTGTGTAAATTCATTAGTAGATGCCAAGGAGAGAGTGTAAGACTAGAATGAGTATTTTGCCAAAATATTCTTGCAGCCTCAACTATTTTCAGCTGCAGAAATTCCTGAGCTTCAGCAGCAGCTTTGTAAACAGGAGGAGGACCTTCCAGGCGCATTGTAAATGAGTCCAGTTTGAGGCTTTCTGATGACGGTTGGAGGTTGAAAGGAGCTTTTTGTGAAAGGCTGGCTCGGCTTGTCTTTGGAAGTTTATTTTAGTGCTTCTGGGATTTTGAACAGCTAGCTCTTTAACAGATATCTTTTTATCATTTAAAACTAAATACATAGAAACGTTAGGAGTTGTATATTGCTTTCTGGCACTCACAAGTCTGTTCTGACTACCAATTATGTGGAGAGGCAGCTATTAACGTGGACATACTCGAATTTACAGTTGATTTTTCTGGGCATAATAGATACCTATCGAACTCTAAAGAACATTCTGGTTACCTCAGGTAAGACTGCAAGCTATGTAACAATTGCTAAAGGGCAAGTTTAAGAGAGTTCCTTTCCTTTGCTGTCGCAGGCTATTAGAAGATCTCTGAAGTGTCGGAGATACAAGAGCCTATTGAGGAGGTTGTCTAATTAATGGTATTACAATGGGCAAAATAAATAGAAGAATCCATTTAAAGGGGGAACGAAACTTCAGATAACATAAAAAATGCATGTGCATCTTTAATATTTTAAATTGCTGCATAGATGAAGATAAAAGTATTTGATACACCCTATCTCCAAATGGTTTAAACAGCAAATATATATACATTGCAAAACTTTATACGTTGATTTGGCCACTTTTAACTTACAGTGCATAGTAGTTGCGGGGAGACTGAGGTCCCTCGGGTTTTATTTGGAGTCCTCTGTGAATAAAGTATGATGGAGTGTGACAGGGGTAAAAGAACCAAACATTTAGTTTTCTTGTGCCTGTGTTTATAGATGACAAAATTCCCACTGCCCTGCAGCAGCTGCTAGATTTGGCCCCATTCTGCCAAAAATGTTATCATAAAACTGCCTGTGGTTCCACAGTTTAACTTCAATGCCATGTATTGGACTTCAGAAGGCACTATTTTATTGATTATCTCATGCACCCTGTCAATAAATCCGAAAAAGCCCAATTCTGACCCTGCTGAAGCTCACGGGAGCCTTTCTGTAGATTTCAGCGCCAGCTGGCTGCAGACTATAGTGCCATGGGTTTCAGTTCATAAAATCTCAATTTTGAGGCTTGTTTTCAGACATCACTGAAACCAGGCACGGGTAGAGAATTTTTCATCTACAATCTTTAATTGCCATGCAAGATCAACATCATCACTCTTGTTGCTCAGTCTGTCTCATCACATCTCTAAATCAGCCCATTGTGCGAGTAGCTCAACCCATCTGTGGATGGAAGTTGTTCCTCTCCAATGGCCATTCATTTTTATGTGAAAGGAGTTTTTTGTCTCTCTCCAGTTCCTAACAAGCTCACCCAGTCCCTACTGAATGTTGGCAGTACAAATATAGAGACCAAGGACTTTCAGGCCAGAGAACGCTGTGTTCATCAAATTCTGCAAACATCGTTGCAGGTGTCTAAGAAACTTACTTTGACCCTGAAACTATATATTGAATAGTAAAGCAAACAGACTCTGTGAAGTGAAACCAGCTTTCTAAGTCTATTTTGCTTTTTAAAGAAGATAGGAGAAAGCAGAAGCTCAGCTTTCTTACTCTTCTCAAAAGGGAAAGAAGTGTAAAGTTAGACAGCTAAGTCCTAAGCCACCTTACTACCCAGAATTTTGGAAGGACACAGGCATGCATATTGTCTAGGATGTGTATATATTTCCCATACATGCCAATACAGTGTTCCTAAAGAACAGTCATGGTTTTTTCATCCCTTAATGGTTTGGAGTTGAGCAACTGAGGCCAGTATGTCCCCAACCAATAAATGGGAGATGACACATAAAGAATTCCCCCATTTTGGAACTTGCTTCACCTGCTTGATTGCCATCTGAGGTTAGCAGATCACTTGGCTGCTGCAAAGTCCTTCTTCCTTGCCAATGGATAGGGGTTGCTTCTTTTAGCTGTTTCTAGCAGTTTCATGCTTCTCTGTGAAGGAATTTGGAGCTGTATGTGAAGAGGAACTTTAAAAGTTAACAAATTTGTCACCAGAGATGGAAGCACGACTTGAGACTGCTGTTTATTTTGCTTTAATGTTGTTAGTTTAATATTTTCGCTGCTTTACTTTGTGTTTTGACAGCTTATAGTCAGGACCACTTTCATATGAGTGCATATTTTTTTTGTCTATTGATCTAAACGAACAGTTCTGAGAGCATCAGCATTGAGAAAATAATGTTCTTCACAATTTGTCTCATAATTTTGATATCCAAAAGGGTATAAATACTGGCTGAATATTCCCCTGTGGTTGGGAATTTCTCTACCCTGTGTACTTTCCCTGGGGTGTTCAAGAGTGGAGTTTAAGGAGTTTCAGTCTTGTTTCTGTGGGAGAACAAATCAGATTTCTTTCCTTCCACCCAGCCATCAGTTCTCACAGCATATACAGAGGCTTGCTATCTTTGAGGCTTTTATATTAATTTCTCAAAGTTTCTCCAAGTTGGCCAACAGGCTAGAAGTTTATTAACAGAGGTGATGAGGCAAGCTTGCATGCAGCTGCAGACGTAGTATGAACTCTTAAGCCTAACTTTCTTTGGGAATATGTCTAGTGAGTGACAAAGATGAATTGTATCATTTTCATAATATTAATGACAGCCAGTCTGCCTTCTTGTTTCTTTTTTTTCCTTTCCGCACAGGAGTGTGTGCACTTTCACTGCCTTCTGCTAGAGTGCTGTGGGCTGAAGGCTCTAGGAGGTCAGCATATAAAATCTTACTTATCAAAATGCAAAGTATTTTACTGAGTGTCCTTCCCAGTTTCCTGGAGCTGTCGTCTATTTACGCTAGTAGCAGTGCCAAGTGGAGTGGTTTCTAAAACTGAACAGCAGTCAATTTATTTTCAGGTACCACTCCATTTGGGATTGCAATTAGGATAACTAGAGCTGCTCTCCAGCACAGGAAACTGGGAAGGTCATGCTGCCAAACTGTTGGCATCTTGATGAAGAAGTGTAAACTACTGCTGTCGCTACTGCAGATCAAATGAGCCTAACCAGAATGAAGTAATTATGAAATCCTCCCAAAAGATCATGAATATTCATGGATCAATTACAAACATTTGAAGTTAATTTTCATTTGAGGAAATAACCCTGGTATTCCACTCTCGGTACATATGAATCATAACACTCCTTGAAAGCAAAGGGCGAAGCACTGGTGCTTGCTGCCTGGGCTGACGGGTGCCACTGCACACACAGCAGCGGGCTGCCTCCAGCCGGGTAGTGTGAGAGGACTCAGAGCGGCAGTGAGCAGCCTTTCTGTCCCCCCTCCAAATTTCCGTGCTGTATTCACCAGAGAGGCAGCCGAAACAGTCACCTGGCTGCCTGGGGCGTGCATAACAGAGTCGTGGCAGCCTGATAGGCAGACCACAACCTTGCCACGCAAAGCCGGTACACCTCTTGGATGCAGAGTGGAGAGCCCTGCTGTAATCATCCGTGCTCAAAAACAGCAGCCTGTCCCAAGGGGCCCGATTCTGCAAACTACTGCTTGACCCTGTGAAGGCGGTGGGAGCTGGGGGCAGCAGCGGTGCAAGCAAAGACACGGAGCAACGGGAGCAGATCCCACTCTTCATGCTGATGGAGGGGTGTTGGAAATGCCCTTGCTAGGTGTCTCTTTGCTGTGCTCGTGCCAATACTACCCACAGAGGGGTTGCTGTGACGGTGGTTTCCATAACCTGCCCTCAGCAGAATGTCAGGGGATATTTCCTCATGCTTCTTTTTTGCTATGTGTTTTCCCCTATCCCTGCCCTGTAGGCACAGGCAGTGGCCAGCCCCTCTCCACCCCTTTCCTTCCCAGCGCTCCCGCTGTGCTGCCAGGGCGCGAGCAGCCTGGAGAGGAGGCTGGCAGGCTCCTAAGCTGCTCCAGTTGCTCTTCAGCAGCAGGTACAGCTGCTGCCTTCTCATATAAAGCAACCAAATGGCTTCATAGAGACAAGCTGAGCCAAACTTGTGGTTGTTATAATGCTTCCCAGTAAGGGGGCCAAACAAGGTGGGGTATTGGGGGAGGGAAGGCTTTTTCCTTCCCTTTGTGAGTGTACCTTGGTAGAAGTCAGCACAGAGCCTGGCCACATGCAGAGTCCTTAAATTATTTAAAATCTGGATCATTATTGGCTTTAACTGTGGGGATTTTTTTTCTGCTGTAAATCACAGTCTATTTACTGCACAGGTTTTCTTAACCAGTGGTGTTGCTGGTTTTTGGAGAATCTGGCTTTAACTCCAACATATAGTTGCTGAGCCTAATTGGCTCCCTGGATTAACTGAGTTTCTGTTTTTCAGCTAGAATTTATTAGGAGCTGGCACTGTAATGAGACAGACCACTAGGATCCTTTTCCTTTTTGATTATCTTTGAGCTTTGTTTGTGTGGTTTTAATGGTTGCTTGTGAATGATGTTTGGGTCTGTGCTGCGAGTTGGAGTACAGAGCAGAGGAGGATCATTTTGTCCATGTTCAGTGCCGTCCTCTCTCTGAAACTGTCGCTGGTCCCAAGCAGAGCTGCCTTCCCAACCACCTCCTCCCTCCCACCCCAACACTTGCTCTTGCTGTGACTTTAAAATGCTCCGGATCTCTGCATTGTCATTTGGGTAACACGTTGTCCTGTAAATAAGGGTTTATGCCTTCAGTTTGATGTTGCCAAAGTGCGAAGGGCACCTAAACCAAACTGTGTAAATTCACGTAGGTGGGGCAAAGATGGAGAGGCACCTTTTTCCTCTCATTGGCTGAATTATTTAAATTAAGTCCGTGCTGCTTTAGCTCCACTGGTGGCACAAGGCAGAAAGGAGGAGATGGAGGGCCCATCTTTCTCTGCTCTTCCCCGAGGCTAGCGTAGCAACATGCAGCTCAGTCCTGGGCAGGCAGTGTCAGAAACCATGCACTGTTTAACACATAGGGAAAAGTGGAGCTGGGGTGTGATAGTGACTGTGTTATTGTGAGGTAGTTCTACTATGGATAAGCTTGAATTGCTGAGATCAGTCACTGGGAACTCCAAAAAGTGGGGTACTTAATGTCATTTTTGGGTAACATACTCCTTGGCTGCTCTGTCGACTGTTTAAGTTTCATCAGCTTTGGGAACAACTTTTACACAAAAGCTACAGCTCTTGAATGAGCCCCTTTTGTAGTGAGAGGGACAGTCTGTTTCAAGGAGTCAGAGTAGCTGGAGCTATTGGGACTCTGTCCTTCTGTCATTTTTCTTTTGTCTTTGGTGAAAAGAAACAAAAGATGCTATTTTATGCATCTGCCATATGGTTATGTGTTGTCACAGGCGCAAGAATTGTTCTGCAATATGAAATTTGCATAGTTAGGCTTTTAAAAGACAAGAATACCCTACATTTTATGTACATTTTGTAATACTAGAATTCAAGTATAAGCCCCGCTTATCCCATACTTGTCTGCAACACCTTTCTCCTGCTCTTTACTGCTGCAGTGTCACATCCCTTCCAGATGTGATTGTGATTTTCCCAGTACATGAACCTGAGCACAGTATCCTCTCAGCGTAGTCCTTTCAGCTGGCTCCCCCTTCCCCTGTGCAGTGAGCGCAGCTTTCTGGCTTGTGCCTCATACAAGATAACTAACTGCAGTGGCAGTGGAGATTTCCACTTTGCTTAATTTTCCCTTTAAGCCTAGTCAGCTTCCACTTGGAACAAGTTCATTATTTCCCCAGTGTCTCATTTCACCAGGTGAAGGATTCCCAGGTTAAAGGTCCAACACATTACCCATCTTTCTTCAGCGGCCTGGCTTCGTTCCGCTAACAAAGCCAGGCTTACGTGGCTGGACCACTGAGGGCTTTATCACTCCACCTGGCCTCATTTTGCCTGTGCCTACACACATTGCTCCCATTTCCTGTCTCCCTCTATCAAAATTACTAACAGAAAGGAAAGACGTAGCTAAGCAAACTATATTGGTTCATCATGAACTCAGCTGTTGCACACCTGTAACATCTGCTGTTGGGTTTGTGCCTTTTAAGCTATAAACTGTCCTCTGTAGAGATGTTTTCCATGCAATAAGAGCCAAAACCAAGTGGAGTATTTATGTGGTTCCCTTGTTATGCAAGCATTTGTTACTATGAATAAGCAGTGCATCAGCATAAGGGAGCAGAATTAAGACTTCAAGATCAAAAATGACTGCCACAGTTACTGAGATTTTTCCTTTGACATACTTCTATAAATAATTAGATTACAAGACACTTCAGGGCATACATCATCTGATCCTGTAACAATAACACCTTGAGGGAGTTGACAATTTTCTCCTTTTGGCCAAGTGCCTAGGAAGACACTAAGGTATATGATTAATAGAGAGCACAAACACAGACCCTTACACGTCCTAAAGCTTAGTTATAATACTGAATTGTATCCCTTGTGGAGTGTTATTATTTCTATTCCTGATGGTGCTGCTGTTGTCACTGAATAGCCAAAATCCTCATAGCAGTGGGGTTAGAGGAAAGGGAAGACAAAGAAAATACTTGTTATTAAGATGGAAGAAAAAAAAAACAAACCAAAACAAAGCATATAATATATAATTGGTTAAATAATTCCACGGAAAAAATCATTGTTCTTTAGCTGGATCTCCCTTTCCAGTATTCCCTCCTTTCATGCAACAGTCCTGTGCTTGCCTCTCCCAGACAGAGAATGAGATGCTGGGCAATGAATACTCCTGCAAATTTCCTGAGCATAATATTTATTCTTATTGCTTCATCTTCTATTAATGAATTCTATTTGCAGCCCTAAACAAAAGCAATTACCATTTACCTCTTTTCTGCATAGCTCACTTCAAACACATTGCTCGCACGGATTCTCGTACAGCTGAAGGACCTGACAGAGGAAGATCCAGGAAGGCATTGTTCATGCTGTGTCCCCTCACCCTGGCCTGCACCTCACCTGGGCAGCATGATGCAGTCAGCCATGCCAAATTATGGTGGGGTTATGGGGTTCCTGTGCTTGGTATCAGTGAGCAGTTGGGGAGACATGAGTGAGGAGAGGGGCCTTGGAGGTCAGGCAGTGACAGTGGAGAATGTTAGTGGAAGCAAGAGGTGTGAAGTACTGGGAGAGTCTCTAGCAATGATGCTGGAGACAAGCAAAGTCTGGTGTAGCTGGTTAGATCACAGCAGGATGAAACAGAGCTCTGTTGGGCTGTTTAGCTGAGGAGCTGGGGGTGAGGCTTATGGTATGGGAATGAGAACGAGTAAGAAGGTTGGATGAGGAAAGCCCAGGATAGACACTGGCAGAAGAGAACAGGATTGTCTGAGAAGGAGAGCATGGTAAGAAGGATGTGAACACATGAGAGCACAAGCTCATCTACAGCACAGAACAGGATTGTGATGCTCCTGAGTCTCACTGTTTTTCTACAGGCACCAAATACTAGCACAACCTCATGGTAAATTGGGAGTCATGTCCTCCTTCTCTACTGCTTGTCTATACAAAAGGTGGCAGCCGGCTGCTGCTGCCAGCTGGTTGGCTTGTTCAGCAACTGAGACTTCTAATACATAGGAAAGTTCCAGGCTTGCTGATGTCTCATTGAAGTGTATACACAAATCCACATGAAATTACATGAAATATTTATATAAGAGCATTCAGATTGTGAAATCAATCGCTACAGAGACAGGAAACGTCAAAATTAAGGTGGTCCTCGCAAACTTAATTTGGCTCCATGGGCTATTTATTGTGTTGTCTTCAGGATTCCTCCCACATCCATCCTCACCCCCCCCCCAATTATCATCTTTTTCAAGGTAGATAAAGGACCTGCTTTAGAGATGAAATAGGACTGTACAGTGATGTGGTCATTGTCAATAAATTGCTTCCCTAATTTGTGGCAGAAGTTGGAAGGCATATGGAAAATGGGACAGAGAGCTGTAGAAGAGAAGGGCGATATTCTGAAGGGAGCTGGTACCACCTTTAGAACTGGCTCTGCCAATGCGTACCTAAAACTTTTAGATGGACTATTAATTGTATATTCCTGGTATCCTGAGAGCCCAGATTGAGAACCAACTGCCCCATTTTATCTGCAAAAGAAGTCAAAGTTAGCCATATTTTGAATATAAAAGACTATATAATGCTCAGTACTCTGAAAGATCAGTGGTTCACACCAAACACCTATGCTTAGTGAAGTCTTCAATGCTGCGGGTATTATCAGAGGATTATATACCTCACCTCAGAGGCATTCATCAGATGCTGCCTTGATGAGCTCCACAGAAAAAAAAAAAAAAGAATCTTTGAAGAAATCAGTCAGTCTGGATTCAGAGCTGAGTTTGTATAGTCCTAACAGTAGATAAGGCACAAGTCTGCACATTAAAAGGCAAGGATTAAATAAAAGACTGAATAACTTCTTGTTCAGTGAGCACTGTTTATCCTGTGCAGTGATTGAGGCAGAGGTCTAGTGAAAAAATAGTATCCAGTCATGAAATTAAAGACTTTGACTTAATGCACATAGGCAAGTGGGATTTATGCAACGTCCAAGGAAACGTGTCATCATCTTGAGTACTTCATTCTTCAGTGTAAGAGTCGGTACTGTTTTAATCTGAGTATAATTAATCATTCATGAGGAAGGAAAATGCAAATCTGTATAACGGGAGCATGAAGATGTACATTTTTCCTTCTTACTGAGCAAGTGAAAGGACTAACACTGATCCTGGTTTGCATGGTGAAGCCTGAGAAAAGAAGAGATAGAGAACACTGTGCTCACGGCAGCACTGCCACATATCTCTTTTGGGGAGGTTTAATATCTGCTAGGGTTCCTTATGGTAGCTATTGAAAGACTCTGAAAAGAGCCCTGTAAGTCCTCCAGTAGCTACTGTAATGTGCGAGGGTGGAAGTACAGAGGAGTTAGGGGAGCAGTGCGGAGAAGAGAGAGCTCCTCTCCATGTGGAGGGCTGCTACTCCATGGAACGAACTGGAGCTTTCTGCCCAGAAACCTGCACAGTTCTTCCTTTCTGGATCCTCTGTACCCTGCCTGCTGACATACTTTCTAGAAACATCTGAATTTAGTTTCCTGCCCCCAGGGCTCTGCCTCTGGACTTTTCCAGAGATAGAGCTTTGCATACTTTATTTTTGGGTTTTACCTGTGTGGGATGTATGAGTAGTATTTAGCAGTATTTTGCTTTAGCCATGATGATCTAAGGAGTTAGGCAAGCAAAAGTTTACAAGCAAAGGTAATGTATTTATTAGACCAAATGATACAGTTAGAAAAATGAGGTAACTTCTAAGTACTGAAAAGCTGCAGAAGTGCCTTACTGATCTACAGGCTTTGGAGTCTGAAGTGTGGTGTCCTGACCCCACCTTCATTGTTCTCTGTGTATTATATCCCCACATTCATGCTGGGTAATGGTAAATTTCCTGAACTCTAAAAACATTAGTGGATGGGGTAGAAATACATTTAAAATGAAGACAGGTATATAAAACAGGGTCATTGTGCTGCTCTGGCATATTATTTTATTGCTCTTGGAGCAGAATAGAAATGGACCGTTACATTCCTGAAGATCTCCCATTTGCTATAAAGACTGGTGCATTTCACTGTGCTACTATGAGAAATCTGGGACCTTGTGCAAGCCAGCCTCTGCTTAATCCGATGAGCCACATGCACACAGGCGCAGCAGCCCTGCTGTGAGCATCGTCAGAATTTCCTCTTAGTTTAGTTTGCACAGCCAGAAGATCAACAAAGGTCTTTCTTCTCAAAGGTCTTCCAGTGCAGAAGGGCAGACCTTCTCTTTGTAAAACTTCTGCTTTCACAGGAATTTTTGCTTTTGCAAATGCCTTTTTTTTTTTGTTTTTAGGCAGAGATGCCATGTCAGCATTCAGAAGAACAAAGCATCTACTTTGTGTCTCATGCTGTCTGTCAAGCAAATTTCAGTGAGACAGGCAAAATATTTTACCAATATTTTACTTGATGAGGATAGGTTGAGTTAAAAATTAAGCCACGCATTTTTGTGTTATTATGTTCTCTTTGATTTTCTTTCTTTCCTTTAAAAGTTGGTAGGTGCTATTGTGAGAGATCAGTGAACCTTGAACAGGTGAACTTGTCTTATGACAATGTCTAGATTTGACAAAAATCTGTGTTTAGCAAATTTCTTCCTCTTTATTTTATTTTTCAGTGTACAATAGTGACATGGAGCTCGATATTTTGTCTGGGTGCAAAGTGAAGTTGATAGTCAAGATGCAGAACGTGCTGAATGAGCAAACTGAAATTAGAAATCATTGTTGGCTGGGCTTTTTTGCTGCTAGGTTTCAGGCTTTAATCCTAAACAAATCTGCCCGTTAGTTCCTATCTGATATATATCAGCAGATCATTTGAATTATAGACTAGGTATTTCCTCTGCATCGTCATTCTTCTTGCAAGTGTGTATTTCAGTGCAAGGCAGATGGCACAGATTATTTTATATTCATAATGCATATACCTCTAGGAGAGCCACGCCGCAGTGTGCTGACGCTGGCTGCATGGGTTATGTATTCACAGGAGACCGACATGTTCAGAATGTATTCTTTTGCCCTCTCCCCTGTCGTCTCATGTTTTTCTGTGATAGAAGCACTAGCAAATGAAAGGCTTGTTATTGATTTCTGGGCAGATGTTAATAATTTTCATGTAACTCTGCATTGGAGTGGCAGTAACTGATGTACAAAATTTGACATCTTAATTATTCCTTGATGGAAAGGAGGGCCACTAACCTGAGATACAGCAGCCTATTAACTCTGGATCTGTGGATTCAAAGCAGCCTTAGGTCACAAGTGAAATGAGTGAGACTGCCTCAGAATAGTCTTCATGGATGTTTGTTTGCTTCTCAAAGACACCAGACTGTCTTCAGTGTGTCTGGAGCAGATGGAAGCAGAAACCCTGAAACAAAAAAAATGTTTTACTTCCAGTGGTGCTAGCCTAGCTGAAATCCTAAGTACTGGAAATCTCAGGAGAAGCACAGTTTATGAGCTTCCCAGATTTATTGCTAGATACATCAAAATATACATCCCAAATGCTGTTGTTTACTCAATCGAAAAGAGAGGTTCAAGGATTTCAGCGTTTGTCTATCAGTCCCACCCAGTAGGCATGGCTTCAGTTCCCAGCAGCTGCAGCTTTCTGCAGAACTCCCATGAGCTGGAAATGTTAAGTGGACGACTAAGGGCACACATGCACTATAGGTCATTAGCAGATATTGAACAGTGAGCCCCAAAAATCCGATCCCCAGCCACTGAAGGTATTGCTATCATTGCAACAGTGAAAGTAATTTCTTTTAGCAATAGGTAAGTATCAGGCTGTAACTGAGTTTGCTTTCAGCCATAGCTACCTATCATCCACAACCTTCAGTGCAGGAGAGGCTTTCTTCAAGAAGATGCCATTTCCCAATGAACCACCCAGTTGACCTGTACACCTTGTAGCTAAAGCTCTCTTTAAAAATTATCTTATGCATTTCTGACTGCAGGATTAGGTGACCACCATAGAAGCATTATGTATGCTTCGTATGCTGTTAAAATTCCTATTCTTAGTCCGGGCACAGACAGCCCCACAATAAAGCATCAGCATTTCAAAAGCTATCCTATGCTGAACAATAGAGTAAATCACAACTACAGAAAATTTGATTTCTGCTTCAGTGGAAGAAAAGATCTAATTTGAAAGAACAATTGTGTGAAGTCTTAAGGCGTGATTGTTTTGTATTTCACCAGAATCATCCAGAATTAATTTCAGTGATGTAACTATTATTATTATTCAGTTAGCCAGTGCCCCAGAAGGCAAGAAAAGTTTTGAGTCCTCTAATCTAATCCACTACCCTCTTGTCCTCCAGAGCTGGGCCTGAGTTTGCTTGCACATTGTGCACTGGAAAAGGGCAGCAGTTTGATGTTGGCTCCAGCGGCTCCTTAACAGTTAGTGTCCAACGCTGGTCTGCATCTCTGTATTGGCAGTGGTAACTGTGCAGAAAGACAGAGGCCAGCAGAAAACAGAAAGGGGGAACTGAGAAAAGAAGTTGAAATTGTAGTCCAGAGTCTTTCAGCATGCTCAGCTGCAGCCACAACAGTGCAAACCTGAGGAATGAAACTAATTAGGATTCCTTTAAAAAGAGGAGAAAAAAATCTTGCTGAGACCCAAGTCACATCATGATGGTCAAAGTGAAACCTTGCTCGCTAATGTAGCCTTAATTCATTTTATTTTGCAGAGACAGCAAGCTTACCATGTTGCTTCGGGAGTCCCTGGGGAATATGAACTGCCGCACCACAATGATAGCTCACATTTCAGCTGCTGCGGGGAACTATGCTGAGACACTGTCCACCATCCAGATTGCATCAAGGGTCCTCAGGATGAAGAAAAAGAAAACTAAGGTAAGACAATGTATAACTCCTTTCTTGGAATGAAGGAGGAGGAAGGAATAAGGTCTCTAAAGGATCCTTGATGGGGTAGAGCAGCATGTAACAAAATCAGTAATTGGTTCCAAAGTGCATGGGTTGTATGTACCCTGTGTCCTAGGCAAGTGGCTTAGAGCACATAGCAGAGACTAGAGGGGGTAAACACTTCAGCTTCAGATACAGGGGAGTCCATTCAGACATATCTGCTACAGCAGGTTTGTAAGCTAGCCTCATTTAATGATATAGCTGTCAGCATTTATTTTCAGTTATACTCTTAGAGCTAATGAAATAATAAAGAATGAAACTGCTGTAGAGTCAAAGGAAATTTGAATTAATGAAGAATTACATTCTCTGTGCTTCTCAGAGAGAGCAGGAGCAAAATAAATGCAAAGCAGTGTGTCTATTGCCAGCATTGATGCCCGTTTTCCTCCCACTGCTGCTAAATACAGGTGATAGATTTTCCAAGAAGTAGAGTGAGGGTGGGCTGTATCCACTTCCATGTTTTAGAGTCCTGGTTCCTTCTGTACAGTTTACAGTGTGAATTGAGCACAACAAATGAATTTTATGCGTTTCATTTAAATTGACAGCCTATGGATTGACAAAACCTTTTTTTGTCAATGGATTGGAGAGTGGCAAGTGAAGGGATTCAGTCCACACACCATCACGGCAGCGCGTCTCCAGAGACCTCTGAGTGCATGTTATACAATTCCACAGTGGCAGTATGACCAAACAGGGATTGTCTTCTATTTTCTGTGCCTTATTTGTGTAATGAGATTTCTTGTTTCTCTTCTCGCACACAGACACACAATCAGCAAAGCCTTTGCCAAATCTGGTTTATTTGGCCAGACTCAAGTAAGAGAGGGATCCTAATCCATTTGTTCAGTACTTTTTTTTTGAAATCTCATGATTTGGAGTGTGACACAGAGTTGGGACGTCGGGTTCTCCATTGAACACTGTTGTGCGTTTGCAGTAGGACTGTGAATAAGAAGTTTCAGAACTCTGTGCCTTAGTTTAGCAGTTTTCCAGTTTAGATATGTGACTGTGACCTTTTGTATATGCACTTTGTGCAAGGAGCTGTTTGCAATGTTGAAATGTCATGGTGTCTCTCTCTCTCATATTGCAGTACACATCGAGTTCTTCTGGAGGAGAGAGCTCTTGTGAGGAGGGAAGGATGCGGAGACCAACCCAGCTGAGGCCTTTCCATTCTAGAAATGCTGTTGACCCTGACTTCCCTATTTTGCATTTATCAAGTGATCCTGATTATTCATCCAGCAGCGAGCAGTCATGCGACACCGTGATTTATGTTGGCCCCAATGGCACTGCCCTTTCTGATAAGGAACTGACAGATAATGAGGGTCCCCCTGACTTTGTTCCCATAGTTCCTGCTCTGCAAAAGACCAAAAATGAGGGCAGGTTGGAAGAAGTTAGTGAATCAGGGCCCAGCACATCTGAAAGAGACTGCCTGAAGTGCAACACCTTTGCAGAGCTCCAGGAGAGGCTGGATTGCATAGATGGCAGTGAAGAGACTGACAAATTCCCCTTTGAAGAGTTGCCTGCTCAATTTAGCTCAGACCAGATGTCTAAGTGCTCTGTCTCAAGCCAGCTGGCAGAGCTTAGCCACTTACCAGAGTCAGATAAGGAAGACACAATGCCAGAATGTCAGCATCCTAATAGAGAAGCCAAGGAAAATATAAATGCAACACCCAGCAAAACTAAGAGAAATCACTCCCCTGTTCCTTCTGGAGCTCTTACTAATGTTTCAACTCCTCCTTCTCCCAGGAGTGTAACGGGCAGCTCTAGTAGAGAGCTTAGTTCTTGTCAGTTAGCACACAGCACCAGCTTGCAGAGCAGTAGAGAAAGTCTCAACACCTGCGGATTTGTGGAAGGCAAACCTAGGCCAATGGGTTCGCCCCGGCTTGGCATTGCAAGCCTCTCAAAGACGTCTGAGTACAAGCCACCAACTTCTCCTTCCCAGAGGTGCAAGGTCTATACACAGAAAGGAGTTCTGCCCGGCTCCACTCCCCCACCAGCTCCCCTGAGTAAGGATGCTGGGATGATGTCTAGTGAATCTTTGTTGCAGCCAGAAATCCGGACCCCACCTGTAGGCATGAGTCCTCAGATCGTGAAGAAGACCGTGTCCTCCAGCAATGGGGATTTGGAAGAGAGTGTTCTCGATGAAGATCAGCAACAAAGCATTTCTCCAGAATCCAAGAAGGAGATTCTGAGCACCACCATGGTGACTGTGCAGCAGCCATTAGAGCTGAATGGAGAGGACGAGCTGGTGTTCACCCTTGTAGAAGAGCTAACCATTAGTGGGGTCCTTGACAATGGGCGCCCAACCAGTATCATCAGTTTTAACAGTGACTGCTCTGTGCAGGCTTTGGCCTCTGGGTCTAGGCCAGTCAGTATTATCAGCAGCATATCTGAAGACCTTGAATGTTACTCCAGTGCAGCTCCCGTGTCTGAAGTCAGCATCACACAGTTCCTTCCACTTCCAAAGTTGGGCCTGGATGACAAATCCCAGGATGATGGCAGCAGGCGCTCATCCATCAGCTCATGGTTGAGTGAAATGAGCACAGGGAGTGATGGTGAACAATCGTGCCACAGCTTCATAGCCCAGGCATGCTATGGGCATGGGGAAGCAATGGCAGAACCCCCTGTCTCTGAGTTTGCAAGCACCATACAAAGTGCCAGCATGATTTGTGTAAGTGACAAACAGAAGCCAGTGACTGACAACATGCTTATACTGTCAGAAATGGGGGAGGAAGCTTTCGGCAAAGTGCCACCCATCAAAGGCTGTAAAATAGCAGCTCTAGGGAAAACTACTGTCACAATCAAAAACACCTCAAGCCTCAGCAGCTGTGAAGGCTACATCCCAATGAAGACAAACATTACCGTGTATCCATGTATTGCTGTTAATCCCTTCAAAGTACAAGACACTGATGATGCTGTACCAGCAGTAACTGCAGACCCAAAAGTTGCTCATCTACATGACGGGAAAGAATCCAATGCTAAGAAGGATATCAAATTTGAAGACCCTTGGCTGAAGAGAGAAGAAGATGTAAAAAAGGACAGCTCTGTGAGCAGCGATGGGCCAAGGCCTGACATGGCCACAGTTTCAGCCAAGCCCGAGCACAGAACAAAGCAGCCCTTAGCAGACAGGTTTAGCAGCAGCAGTGGGGACACCTCCATCTCCCCAGGATCTGACAGTCTAAAGCGGATTGTGGATGGGTGTGAGGTGGCAGTGTCTGGCTCTGCAACCCAAAGCGCTGTTCATTCCAGTGACGGCTTGAAGAACGGCAGCCTCCCTCGTGGGCTCCCAAAGGCAACCAAGCCGGAGGAGCTTGACAGTCACCTCCATCCTACTGCCACTGACACCAGTGGAGTCAGCTCTCCTGCCCTCCCCCAGTTTTCTAAGGCTAGCCTTGACAAGAAAATGGCCTCTCCCAAACACTGTGTCCTCACTCGTCCGAAAGGGACCCCTCCTCTGCCACCGGTGAGAAAGTCAAGCTTGGATCAGAAGAACAGAGCCAGCCCGCAGCACAGCGCAGCCAGCAGCACCACGAGCAGTCCCTCCAGCCAGCCCGGGTCCTTCCTGGCTAGCTTCCCTGAGGAGCTGAACGCCAAACAGAAGGGCCCTGGCATCGACAGCAGTGGTAATAACAGCAGCAGCAAGCTCTTCAGTGCCAAACTGGAGCAGCTCGCCAGTAGGACCAACTCCCTGGGGAGGTCCACAGGAAGCCACTATGAGTGTTTGTCTCTGGAAAGAGCGGAAAGCCTGTCCTCTGTGAGCTCTAAAATGAGCCCTGGCAAAGACACCACCATGCCGAGAGCTGGCAGGAGCCTCAGCCGCAGCGTCATGTCCTCACCTACCAACTCGGGCCTCTCCCAGTCAGCGGGTGCCTCCCCGAAAGCCAGCCAGTCGAAGATCTCTGCGGTCAGCAAGCTCCTGCTGGCAAGTCCCAAGGCCCGCAGCCTGTCTGCCTCTGCCACCAAAACACTCAGCTTCTCGACCAAGTCTCTGCCTCAGTCCGTTGGGCAGAGCTCCAGTTTGCCTCCGAGTGGGAAGAATATGTCCTGGTCAACACAGTCCCTTAGCAGAACCCGGGGCTCCAGCCTTGCTTCCAAATTGCCCCTTCGGGCTGTCAACGGGCGGATTTCGGAGCTGCTCCAAGGGAGCGCCAGTGCCAGAGGCTTACAGCCACGGGGAAGCTCAGAGGCAGACGAGCGTGGGGGCCTTCCTGGAGATGAGAAGCCGGCTGTTCATATGCTGCCTTCACCTTACAGCAAGATCACCCCTCCTCGGAAACCTCACCGCTGCAGCAGTGGTCATGGGAGCGACAACAGCAGTGTCCTGAGCGGGGAGCTGCCCCCTGCCATGGGGAAAACAGCCCTCTTCTACCACAGTGGAGGGAGCAGTGGCTACGAGAGCATGATGAGGGACAGCGAGGCGACGGGGAGCGCCTCTTCAGCACAAGACTCCATGAGTGAGAACAGCAGCTCCGCAAGTGGCAGGTGCCGAAGTCTCAAAAATCCAAAGAAACGATCAAATGCAGGTAAGCTTGAGGTGGTTTGAGAGGGACGCAGACCAAAGCAGGTAACTAGTACTTGGTGGGGAGACTAGCCCTAATGGTGAGCTAATTTGGTACCAGCTCTATGTCTTAGCAGAGACGCGAGGCCAGGGTAAGTCTCCTAGGCTCCAAATTTCTTTATTTTGCAAGGTGCACAAACCTTGTGTAGTTGTGTTGCATTTGCAGTGGAGTCTTCCCCTCACCCATATCACTTAGGTTTTCTTCACAGGAACAGAAGAACATTTGTCCATAAAACTGGTTAGTATTGCCAATGGCAGTCACATTCAAGTATTTATTTATACAAATATTCTTCTGATTTCATTCCAGAAAGATGCCTTTGTGAGGCAGTGAAATGTAACTGTTATTCTTAAGCACTTTGGGCACAGACTCCCCTCTTGGTATGCTTGTCTCACCAGCACAAGACCAGAGTCTTGCTGAATAGTGGTATCTGCTGTGATCTCACCTTTGCTCCCTGTATGCTCTGGATGCCTAAAGATGCAAGATAGCCCCACAGATGAAACCACCACTGAATTCCTCCTTTCCCCCTAGAAGATGGAACAAAGTCGTGCCCATACCCCTTGAAAGATGTTTTCCTGCCACTGAGACTCTGTGTTTTTAACTTTTGAATTAAGAGTCCTTCTTTTCCCAGTAATTTGTTGAAAACAAATAATAAATTATATTAATAATGATATATGGGAACTACAGTACTGAAGCGCTTGCAAATCTGA
Source organism: Psophia crepitans (assembly GCA_013399095.1). Classification (NCBI taxonomy): domain Eukaryota; kingdom Metazoa; phylum Chordata; class Aves; order Gruiformes; family Psophiidae; genus Psophia; species Psophia crepitans. Next base: position 19,490 of record VWZZ01002845.1, read on the forward strand.
AACTTTTTTAGTGATCAGAGAAAGGACCAGAAAGGCTTCATCTTTATTCAGATACAATCCCCAGTAGCTTTCATGCTACATCAGGACTTCTTAATTACATGGCAAGAACCTCCTGGGTCATACAAGGGTCTGTGCGGTTGCAACTGGTACATCTTCCCACCAGAACAAGTTTCAGAAAGTTTCAGGGATGAGGAGCTGGTCACCTCACCTTTTCCTGCGTGCTGTTTTTCCAACCTGCCTAGCTTAATTTTGAAAAAAAATGCACGTTGGCAGTGGAACTGGTGTGCACAGGTATGTGAAGTATCAGTGGCTACTTATCCTACAGGAGCACTGCCTGTCCAAAATGTGTTATTCTCACAGAGTTCCTAATTCACCAGCCATTCCCACTTGCCGGGATACTCACCTCTGGGATTCATTTGCAGTGAACTAACTGAGCAATACATAACTCTCCCTTTATGCTCTTGACTGTGGTAGCAGGAAAAACATGTGCAGAAGAGATGTGAATACAATAGATACTGCTATTAAAACCATATCCATAAGGGCATGGTTGATTGTACCTATTCAGAGGATGCATCTGAAAGTGATCACTCTACACAGTGCAAGCACAGACCAAGTGAAGAAATAATCTTTCCGAAGTTAACTTTGAGTCCTATGTGAAAACCTCTTTCCTATCCTTTCAGTTTATGTGGCAATAAATTAATTTTCCTCTTCCTGAGGAGCTCTTCCTTTAATAACTTCTTTCGAATATAAACTTGTGAATGGTAACTTGCGAGAAAAAGAAAGATGATTGGTATGTTGTGGAAAAAGAAGACAAAGCTGTCCACAGAGACTGTGTTTCTGCGTGTATACTGTCAAGTGGATTTTACCTTGTGGAGAAGCTGCCTGTATGATACGGACTTTTTCTACAGGGTATTCAGATGAAAAAGTTTATCAAGTTCTGTGAAAACAGGCAGCTGTGCAGATGAGAGAACAGAGAGAAAATTGAAATTTAGGTTTATCCTTACTAGACACTATAGGACACACACCCCTTTCACTGGAGGAGATACTTGAAAAAATACTCAGAGGAGAGCTTCAGGCAGACCCTGTGGATTCTTTAGAGTCCAGAGTTCATCCCAAACCTAAATCAGTAGGAGATCAGGATCTGTTTACTCGGATTTTCATAAAACTAGTGGTTTCATTTCACTTCTCTCTGCCCAGATAGCACATGGGCGACTGGACAGGGCTGGAGATAAGAGTGACAAAAACATTGTCTTTGTGTTGCAATTACAAAAGAGCTTCAGATCTATGTGTTTTATTTCATATCAGGGTTATATTTTGTCTTACAGCTTTGGCTTTTGATAACCCCTCTGTAAGACTGAACATTGTGAAAAGGGAGTTAAGAAGAGAGGACCGTTTGAGACTCAGGTTTCAGGTTGCTCTCGTCTGGAAGACACACCTGGAGAGAAGAGTGTTTTCCATGGTCTAGCCAGCCTTAGTCTATCTGGCAGAGCAGTGGCACTGGTTTGTCGTGCTGTGCAGATATGCAAAGGCAGTGAGTGAGGGGGCAAGCAGGAACATTTCCTTAGCAGGAAACATGGAAAATCTAAGCTTTGCTGCTTTTTTACTGCTGTGCAACATCTGACCTGTGTTCTTCGTCAAATACAGCTTTTTCCTGACTGACAGATTAATCTCTTTATTCTAATTTCTTCTGTGGATTCAGTTCTTCTTCCTCTGGTCAGCAGCATTACAGTTATCTACCCCTTGCTGGACCTGAATCTCTGGGGTAGAGGGTTTTCAGTGGAGGGCCTGTGTCCCTGGAAGATGCCTGCCTTGGCGGGCTCAGCTCTATCCTAGCAAGTTGACCTTCCTCAAAGTGCCTCGCAAAGCTTCTCTCTTAATTCAACCTGTCACCTAATGTGGAGAGATTCTAAGTGTGCTATTTCTGACATTTTTGCGAGAGATTCCCTATTATCTGCAAGTAATTCTGTATTGTTTTGAATGGGTTGTACTTGTGTTTGTGTATAAGTACAACCAGGGGTTTTATGCAAATTAAAAAATAAATAAATACCTTTACTACCTTCCATATCTCCAGCAGCAAACCACTGCCCAGAAATTAATAAGGCTTCACTTTCTTATAACCTAGCTCCTGTTTGCATTTGATCCTGCAGCAGTGAAATCATAATTCTGGTTTGATGTGTTTGATAATAGTATAATTTTTCACTTGTCAGCAGATTTATGATGGCATAAAGCCAGGATTATGACTTCAATGCAGGAGAACATGAAGGAGGAGCTGAGATATAAGGGAGAATAGAGCTGTTCACAAATATATTTTTATTGCATAATAAACAAAAAAAAAGCACAAAGGTTTGCAATCTTTCATCTCCTGTAATATCTCCTTTCTATAGGTCTGTTCCAGTGTGAATGTTCTCTCTTAAGGAATACTTTTTAATGAAAAAGATAGCAGGCAAAGGTTTTGAGCTCTTAAAAGACAGATATTATTTTAATACATAGTGTCAAGAGCATTGGACCTTTCCTGATTTGCGGTCACAGATCCACTGTGCTGTAATGGATATGGCACTACAGATATGCTCATTTCAGGTCAGGCAACCTTGTCCACTTTATTTATGATTATTATTAACAGAAATGCTAGCTGTCAGACACGATCAACATGAATCAGCCCAAGGCCCCTGTAAGAGGAGCTATAAAGAGTCTTTAAGAGAATCACCAGCAGCCCTGTCAGATCTCACAATTACTTTTGAAGTTCTGACACATTGGAGAGACATCATTTTTTTCTTGAGATTAAGCTCTTGTCTTTCAATGCTCTTAAGTGCATTATTTGTATGTGTAGGTGCTTCTGCCCTGGATGTCATACATGAACATCAGACCTACACTGACAGCTTTTGAAAGATAAACTAGTTCATATCCTTCACTGTTAGCCTTAGGTTAAATTTTGGGCTCTGCCTGGGTCCCTGTACGTTTCACGGACAGCCCAGTATTGTGTGTACAAAATTAAAATAATAAAAAAAAAATTGCCTCTTGTATTCTGGTGCTTATTGAAAAATCACGTGTTTACATCATGAAGCACATAAGCCTTTCCCCTGAAGCTGGCCTATCCATTTAATAAACATTCCCATCTTTCTAGCATTTAACATTGGTCCTATAACGTCATGTCAGCATATATTGCCCCAAAGTGACTGCTTATGGCAGAAACAGAACTATTTAGCCCTGATCTACGACTCTACATTTCAAAGCTTTGTACAGCTGCTCTTTAATCCACCCTGTGGTGTAAGTATTATTCCAGGCCTAGTTTACAGATGGAGAAATGAAGGCAGATACTGGCTTGCCCAGTGTCTCCAGCTGAGCGCCAGATCCAGGGTTAGACTGCAGGCACCCTAGGCTCCTAGACACAACCTCAGCTGACTGCCACACATCCTCCCCTACCCTTGCTGAGCAGCGGCGAGGAGGGTTTCATTTGTTACTTTCCCTTTGTGACAGGGCCTTCCTCCCTCTCTGCCCACAAGCATCTGTGCAACTATGTTTTCTCTGATTTCTTTGCTCACTCCATTAGCTTTTCCCCTGTAAGAAACAATTGGCATCTCAGCCACGTTTCTGGCTCTGGCTTTAGTTTCATCTCTCTTGGGTAGGCAGTGTGCCTTGAGCAGGGCACTGAAGTGTTAGGGCATAGTTTCTACAGTCGCCACTAACAGTATTAATATATTATTTTTGAATCCCTCAGAAATTTCAAGTACAGTGGCCCACTGCTGCTCCATGGAAAGGCAATGATAAGGGTGCTTTCATAATACGTACTCCTGCATGTGGTCAGGAAATGCATTCTGGCTGAACTCCATTTCGCCAAAGCCATATTTGTATTCTGGGAACACAACAGGTATGAGAGGGAGGCAGGCAAGGTGGCAAATTAGGACTTGCAAGATCTATGTTGTATTCTCTGGTGTGCTGCTGGTTCACTGTATCACCTTGGGCAACTCACGTAATTTCTGTGTTCCCTGGTTACCACCTCATAAAACCAGATAATGGTGTTGTGAAAAAAAGTAACAGCAGAGCCCTTAGATCAGAAGTGTTGCCTACCCGCTTTCTGCTCTTCTATTTTGTTTGTTTGCATCTTTTCCCCAGTTTAGTTTGGGTGTAAATGGGAATTACTCTAAAACAATTCTTGATGAAAAACATGGCTGGATGGTTTCAGAGATGCAGCTTTGGTGCTAGCTCCAGGTCCTGCCCGCTGTGAGCTAACAGCAAAACAAGAAGCTGAGCTCTATTGAGGACTACCCCTTACAGCCAAGCGTGGTGTGCATTCCCATGGGAAGTGCACGAATGCCTTGTTTCTGCCTTTTACCCCCTTTTCCTACAGAAGTTATTTACTGGTTCCTGCCCCTTACAATGTTGCAGAGCTGCCAGACCTGTAAGGAGACCCTCCCTAGGGAGAGCAGAATGGGAGGGGCTCTAAGAAGAAGCTTTCCATGGAGGCCACTGAAACCTTCCTGAGGCCATTTTCTTTCCTGTTCCCTGTGGGAACAGGGTTGGGTGCCTGAGAGAGTCCCCATCCCATAGGACATCCAGTTCGACTTAAGAGCTGCAGTCTATCACTGCTTGCAGTGCTCTGCTGAGATGAGACCGACCTCTACCAAGGAGTATGTCTCCTTCAGTTTCTCTAGTTCAGGTTTTTTGGTGGTGAGCCTGAGTCTGGAGCTTTGCTGGCACTGGTGCCAGCAGGTGAGACACTCAGGGCAGTGCTCCGTGGCCCAAGCAGGCTTGGCGGAGCAGCAAGTGTGCAGCAGCCAGCGTAATGCACCGGGGGGGACAGCTGCCTGCTGGCTGGCGTGCCCGCAGCCAGTCACAGGGGCAGACACCCAGGACTTGGGCACGGGAAGATGTGACCCCTGTGGGAATGAAGGCGACTGTTGAGGAATTGAGGCTTAGGGAAGAAAGTCCTTATATGTAAAGTTCTTTCAGCTTGGGTCAGTCTGGGCCAGGTCAGCCTTCCTGAACGTTGAGTATCAGCGAGCATCAGAAAACAGAAATTGAAGGGATGCTGTTGACAGTAAGGCCAAGTCTGGATAAGACTGGGGGAGAATCAAGGTTTCTAAATGCTGACTTCCTGATGTTCAGACCTGTGGCCTGAATTGTAGTTATATACCTCAGCATTTGCAGGGCCCTGCTCTTGTCAGTCCAGGATAGGACTGGCGTGCGTGTATGTGTGTGTGTGTTTGTGCACACGCTTGCATTTTCTTTGCATGGTGAACCTGTCTGACTACAGATAATTAAAGATTCCTGCTGCAGCATTTTATGGCTTTTGCAGTAAAGTTTCATGACTCCTTGCGGCTCTTTCTCAGTACTGAGTTTCACCACCAAAGCAGAGCAAATTGCTACATGATTTTAAACACTTTAATAAAAAGACAGACTGTTAAGACATGACAATAATTATCTACAGTTAGAGTCCCTTTATTCTTTCTTACTTGTGTGCTCTGGGTTTCACTGATGGGGTGGTAATGGAGATTTAGAGATTCCTGGAAAGCCCTGAAAACTCCATATTCGGACACATTCACTCTCTGGAAGCACTTAGCCCTGCCTACAAAAGCAGCAGAAAAAGCCAGAGGTTGAAGCTGCAGGCTGTAAATTATGAAAGTCCATCTCCAACCAATATCGCGAAGCATCACATTTTGAAATGTCGCCAAAATGATGATGAAACAAAAGACCAACAAATAGAGACTGAGCTTTTCTTGTTGAATCCAAGTGAAAAGGAATTTGGTTCATGTTTAGACTGCCTAAGGCACAGTGCGGGGAGCTGAAAATTGCCCTTTGTATCACAAAGCCTTAGGGCATCTCCAGCATTTCTACTTTAACTTGCTTACAAGTGATGGTAGCTAATTGATATCCTGCATTATACCTTTACCATGACAAAGGATGTTTAGAATTATACAGCAAAAAACTGTTTGCATGCAGGTGACCACTTTATGCATGTGACTGCTGGCTGGACAGCCCTGGGGGGAGCTGAGGGAGGGGAAGTATGGGCTTCAGCTCCAATTTTTTTTGTTCATTAAAACAACAGCATTGATTTTCCCAGGTCAAAGCCAGGCCATTTCATGCAGCAAACCTGTGTTGAAAGGGATCAGAGTAATCATTTTTTACACGCTTGACTACTGCATGCCAGCACTGAGCTTTCAGCCACATGAACATAGGAATGATTTAATAGAGGAAATGGCAGCAGGCTATTGTGCACGGTGAAGGCTCCATGTAACATGCATGACTGAGTCGCACACCATTAGGCTGGGTGTAAATAAACCCTGCTCCTGACACTGCCACAGAATTAGCTCACTGGAATGCCTCCACCACTGTCCTGTTGGGAGCTAATGTTCTGGCTGCAGAGCCCCTTCCCCCTCCAGTCTCTGCCTTTGCTGCCCAAGCCACTGGTGCAGCTGTTTAGTGCAGTACTGTAGTAACAATAACCAGCTCCTTACATAAAGCCACAATGCTGACAAATACCTGTGAGACGAAAATCCAACCTGAAGTGAGATAAATATTTGGAAGAGACTCTGGGTGTTTTTTGCCAGGGTTTGTGGTTACTGAAAACTCACCCCCCCTGTGATGGGCATCTTCCCATCTCCCAGATTCCTTGTCAGCCTGTCACGCTGCAGGAGGGCTGCTTCCTGATCTGGTTTCCGGAGTGCTCATTCACCAGCTCTAAACTGCCCTGAAAAGCTCATCTTAAAGTGGACAGTAATTCAGGAAGCAAGTTTAAGAAATTAACTGGGTGGGAGTAGGCTGTACATCAGCATGTTCCTTATACCAGTAGAGAGGCAACATATCTAGTGCAGGTATGGATGGAAGATTACAAACAAGGGTTGCTTTATCCCTGTGTACGGCAAGCAGTGATTTCTAGCCTCAAGTGTCCTTGTAATTCTTACTGATTCACAACACCAGGATTGCATGTAAGTCAACACAGAATATGGCCCAAATTATTTTACGGTAACATGAACATAGAAGATTTTCTTCTGAATGATGGATCCTGTCAGTGTTTCCTATTCCAGGTGTTCAGGTGCAACATGGTCCTTCCTACATAATCCGAGTTGCCAGGATGAGCAAATACCGTTTAGATTTTCTGGCAATAAATACTACTCCAGTGTTTGCAGTACTGACTTCAAGATAGGCATCCTAAATACTTCTGGTGAAGTCTTCACACCATCAGAGGTGCATTGAAAGCATTGGCAAGGCTTCAGTAATCAGGAGGGGACCTGTGCAAACTGTATGAAAATCCAAGGAGTGAATAACTGTGAGCTCTGCACTGGGGAAAGAGCACTATAAAACTAGAAGAAAGGTCAAAGGAATGAGGAGGAATTGGTTCAGTCATGGACAATTGCCCATGAGGGCAGATCCCGTTAGGAAATGGGAATGAGAGGAGAAGCCAGCATGGCCTTTTCAGCTCAAACAAAGCAGGAGCCCCACTGTCAGATAGTGAGAAGCAGCAGGGGGAACAGAACAGGTAACCTTTGCCAGTAAGCAAACAGTTTGATGCTATGTTTTAGGTTGATACTATTGCTATTGGAAGCACATTATTTCTTGGAAATGAAGCCACAGAAGGAACAGTGGCAGCTTAGGGGTACTGCTCTGCTTAGCCAGGATTACTTTTTGTAAGTGCCTTGAGTTTGGATGGACTCTCTAGTGAGAAAAACAAAATGCTGAACAACAGGTATTGCGCAGAAGAGCAATTCTACCTTCCATAACATTAAGTGCGGTGGGGGATATCTTTGGCTGCACATCCTACCTTTCAGCACACAGTATAAACTTCTGAAATCATGATATATCAAGTAACAGCTTTGTTTTCTGTTTGAAACACCTTGAAATTTCTGGGACATCCCATCCAATGTATCTTGCTTTGAAGACATATGCATCACACTTCTTTTCATGAAGATGTTGCATTTATAGTTTTTGACTTGACTTTTCACAGAAAAGATGCTCAGTCTGGAATGTGTGCTTGGAAAGCAGTCTAAGGGGAACACTCCAAAATATACAGTACTTAAACAAAACCAGACCTCTTAGGGTTTCTGCCCTGGTCAACACATACTTTTATAAGCACATATCCTTATGCAGTTGGGCAATTTTGCTGAGGTCAGTGAGTCTTCTTATCCTTAAAGTTATCCTTACATACCTAGCTGCTTGGTCTATGTTTCTAATACCTTAAGGCTTCTCTGGGCTAATCTTTGCTGAAGTATGTTGTAGCTTCAGTGCCACTCTTCAGTCAGATCTATTTTCAGACTGTACACCTTCACTGCTGTGTTGCTCCCTTTATCTTAATTTTAATCTGCCCAGACCTTAACCTATAGCTCAAAGTAGACCAACAGATCTGTTGTGAAAGCACATCTTGTGTTCTGTGCGGTTTCAGGGCTATTTCATAGTCTGGTTATTCATACTCCAGCTGGGCTCAAGGGGGGTTATTCTGAGTGTTGATAAATTCTAACTGAATGAAAAACATATCCTCCAAGACATTTAGCAAATGGCATGGGTTTTTTTTACTTGCTGTGTAGTCATAAATGAAAGTATCATTATTCTGTCCTGGCTTCAGCTTACAGGATTTATTGCAGATCAATTTTTGGTATAAATTTCTTGTTTTAATAGAGGAATGAGTCCCCCTCACATGGCGGGAAGGTCAGCTAGGTTGCCGAAGTCCTGGGCAGGGTGCAAGCTCTCCCAGTCCCAGCCGGTGGGTCAGAGGCAGGAGGGACCTGCGAAGAGCTGCTCCTGCTGAACTGCCCATGGTCTTCATGAGATGTGTTTGGGGAAGTAGGCAGTGATGTGTTGTAATTCCTACAAAGCATTTTATTTATTATACAGTCAAAATTTATGACATCCTAACCCCATCAAGTGCTACCAATAAATTTGGGACTTCAAATGTGTATTTGCTATGTAAGTGGAAACCTGTATTCATTTTAACAACTTAATTGTTGCATCTGCGTGTTGACACGGATGAGCAAGCTGTCAGCTGCTTTGTGACACTCACCCTGATGCTCTGCTTTGGCTGTATCTCCTTACTGATCCCAATTAAGGTGAAATCAGAAAAAAAGAGCCTAAATGGAGAGGTCAGTGGCAGGAGTCTCTTGTCAAAAGACACCATTATTTTCTGTACCTGGACTAATAAACAGCCTATTAATCAGTGCATGCTCAGAATAAACTAGATTCGGTTTTGCCTCACTGCAAAGATGCAGGAGATCTTTCATTTCGTTTCTCCCCAAAGCGCTCTAAACCTCAGATGAATCACACTGAGTCAGCATTCAAGGCTCAGATAAAAACACATCCTTCTTTTTTCTCTGCCTTGCACGCAAACGTATCCGCTGCGATGGAGCAGGGAGACCCGCGTCCTGAAGGAGCCTCTGGGCGGATGGCGGCGAGTCTGCCCGCCTCAGGCGGCTCTGCCCTGCCACATTGCCCCAGTGCGCCCAGAGCCGGCAGCCTCACTTTGTTGTGTTAACCCATGGGCTAGCCAGGCGTGAGCTCCGGCTAGAAAAACATAATGAGCTCATGTTAGCATGTGTCCTGTCACTACTGGCTCCTCTGCTGCCTCTCCACTGAGCAGCAAGCGCAGTTAGCCAGAGCCTCAGGTTGGAGCCCTCCTTCTAGACCACAGGCTTCTGTTTCTCATTGAGCCAACTGGCTACGAATGGGAACTAAATGCAAAAACATTTACCATCATCCCTGTAATTCATACGCTGGTGACATCTGTTTTGCTTTGCTCCAAGTAAGAGCCTGATGGTGTTCTCATGTCAGGATGAATAGGAGCATTCACCTGTGTTCCCAGAGTGTCTCAAATCTGGACTTCGGCTTTGGTCAGAGACACAGTTTTTCCAGTGGGGATGGTCTAAAGGTGCCTCATTACACTAGAAGGTGGTGTTAACAGCCACAGTGTGGAGAAAAAAAAGAGGGAAGAAAAAAGGAAGAATATCAAACATCACAGAAAAGCCACTACCTTAGTCATAGTTGAGGCATGCATGGGAGAGCTGGACAGAAGGAATTTCCAGTCTGCTCAGCTGCTTTGTTGAAATGCTGGAGCCAGTTTGTAGGAATAGCATGAAAGGAGATGTGACCGTCAATGTGGGGTACACAGGAAAAATAATCAGCAGCACTCAGCTGCATTACACAGGTCAGATCTGGTGCTTGTAAGTGCTGCTGGCTCTAAAAGTTGACGAGCAGCAAAGATAGGAAGGAGATTACTTTTACACTCAGACAAAATTTGAAAGACTGCTCTTGTGAGACACCATGGCCAAAAGCCTAAAAGTTATTTTTAAAAGTATCTACGCAAGGGATGTACTCAGTGCTTTTCACATCTAAGCAAGTGGAGGGCTTGTTTCCCAGGAGGGGTTGAGCCCATGGCAGGTTCTCTCCCTGCATGCAATAAAATCTAACAGTCCGCCACCCTGTTCTCACCTCCCTTCAAGTACACAGCTGCTCTCACCATTTGGTTGCCTTTAACATCGCTGACAAGAGTCACCCTCAACATTGCAGTTGGTTGGGGTCTTCCCAAATTTTATCTCTCTCATCACTTTTTAGCTATGGTAATGGGCCAGGTCTTGCTTTTCCTTTTATCAAGATCTGATTCTTCTCTTGATCAGGCATTTTAATCTAGAGCTTAATTGAAATGCTTTCAAGGTAACTGAATGTTTACATTGACTTCCAGTTGCTGGTACAATAGGTCTAAAATAGCTCCTACTTGCTGGTATTTATAATTATAGAATCAGAATGGTTTGGGTTGGAAGGGACCTTAAAGATCATCTAGCTCCAACACCCCTGCCATGGACAGGGAGACCACTAGACCAGGTTGCCCAAAGCGCCGTCCAACCTGACCTTGAACACTGCCAGGGATGGGGCATCCACAGCTTCTCTGGGCAACCTGTTCCAGTGCCTCACCACCCTCACAGGAAAGATTTTTTTCCTAATATCTAATCTAAAACTATCTTCTTTCAGTTTAAAGCCATTACCCCTCATCCCGCCACTATATGCCCTTGTAAACAGTCCCTCTCCAACTTTTTTGTAGGGCCCCTTCAGGTACTGGAAGGCTGCTATAAGGTTTTCCCGGAACCTTTTCTTCAGGCTGAACAACCCCAACTCTCTCAGCCTATCTTCATAGGAGAGGTGCTCCAGCCCTGTGATCATCTTTGTGGCTTTGCTCTGGACTCGCAAGGCTTCACTTGTTCTGTCGTAGGCTCTTTTGCTGGGCTACGGTTTGAGTAGTAAACAAGTACGATAAGGTGTCACAGGATGGGCAGCCTCAGGCCATTTGGTATAAAGGGATCTTGCAGAGCTCCGTGTCTACCTGCCTTGGCTGTGCTCTCCTTTTCTTGCATAGAGGTATCTCAGATGCATTCAGATAAAAACTCTGTAGACTAGGCTTTCCAGCTAGAAAGCAAGGTAGACTGTTCCCATCCATTTTAGATCTAGTGTTTACAGGTTAGTTACTGGTTACTACCTGTTGGTTTCTAGCACAGACTGCTGCACTCAGAAATCAATGGGATAAGATGGGATATTTTGCAAAGTCAGCAGAGAAACAGACTTCATGAATGAAACTAGACAATTCTTTGTTACTTGCAAATCAAAAACTAGGCAATCAATAGATATTTTTGGGTTTGGTAGTTTGGTTTGGGTTTGGGTTTTTTTGTTTGTTTTGGTGTTTGTTTTTTTTAGTTTTCAGTGAAGCATCAAGTTGGCAGACATGTTGAAACTATTTACATTCAAGTTCCAACAAATGTAGTGTTTGAGATTCCTCTAAATGATTTTATTTTGTTTTTAAAATAAAATCTGCATGATCATTCTGCATCCCTTCCCTGCTGGCATCAGTTTTATTCTTGCAGCCAAGAGAGTCAGTTAATAGTTTCATTCAAACTTGCTAACTCTGGCTTTTATTTTTGTTTCCCCCATCCCTTCTATTCCTGCTGGCATCTAGAGGAGAACCTGCAGGAGTTGTCAGCTACAAAACTTTTTTTTTAAAAAAACCCAACCATTGCCCTGAATGTACTAAAACAAGCAAGGAAATGTATCCAGCTGTTTTTCTTTTTTGTGTGTGTCTGTTCTTTCTCCCAACAAACCGTATGCTCAACTTCCTTACTGCTGCCATCAGGCCAGTGACGTATTTGTTCTCCTTGCTTTACCTTAGGCCCTGACTTGGCAACTCATATGGCATTTGCTTTCAATATGGCATAGACTTTGTCAGCCGTGGTACATGTTCAGCTATTGCAGTGCTCCCATCCGCTGTGCTGGTATTATAAAGCACAGTGGGTGTGCACGAGAACTGATTTTGAAGCAGACACAGTGACTAACCCTTCTGCCAGCCCGTCCTTCTTGCTGCTTTCTTGCCCATCACCAGTGCTGCATAAATGGGAGATGTTTTAGGAGAAGATTCTGCTAAAGAGACAAGGCTAATGCAACTCTTGGGGCAACCACTAAGCTCAGGTGTACTTACTGCAGGTGTTTTGTCCTCTCTGGTGTTTTTATTGCTCTAGCCAGCCTACAGTGGCAGTATGCAAAGGACCTTGTGGCAGTATACTGGCCCTCAACTCCAGCATAGTAAAAGAACTCGAGTATCAAGGTGCTTTTGTGCTGTGATTAAAAAAAACCTCAACAAAACCACACTTTCCCTGGAGATGGTCTATGCAGAAGCTGGCTAATACTTGTCCTTAGACTGTAAGAGCCAGCACCAGGAAAGAGATAGGAAAGCAAAGCTAGACCAGTTCCAACCTGTCGCTCTGGCCCTTCATTGGCATACCTGTGCACATCGAGACCTGAGCAAAGGGAGGCAGGCACAAGCTCTGGAAACTACAGTACACATGTCCTCTGAGGATCAGATCCTGGAGTAAGGCACCAAAGAACATCTGAGGATCTGACTCATGGTGAGTGGATACAGCACATTGCTGCTACACCTCACCCCAAGTTGCGTGGCCTCCCTGGGTTTTCACTCCATTTTCTTCTGTGTGCAAGAAGGCTGAGTATATACAGTTTGTAGACATCTCTGCAGATGGAGCAGAAAGGAGAGGCAATAACTGTGCTAACATGAAATGGCAATTTCTGCATTTGTAGGTTCACAGAGACGGAGGCTTATTCCAACTTTATCACTTGATACCGCTTCCCCAGCAAGGAAGCCTGCCAACAGTCCTGGGGTCCGCTGGGTGGACGGGCCCCTGCGAAGTGGGCAGAGGGGGCTGGGGGAGCCCTTTGAGATCAAAGTCTATGAGATAGATGATGTGGAGAGGCTCCAGCGGCGACGAGGTGGGGACAGCAAGGTGAGTGCAATCCAAGTAATCTGTCTCCCTCCTTCTGGAGGGTGTAAGAGGGAGAATTCAGTTTATGCGGTCAGAAATGTGTGGTATTGCATATGGTTAATTCAACAGGCAGCAAAATGAGTTATCTTGTTCAAGAGCAGTTATGACTCAAGTTACGCCTTCTTCCATAGCAGCTAACGGACATTGGTACATTGCATTTCTGCCCCTTGCTTATAGTCTTAGTGGTTCCTGTGTTTCAGCATCGCTTCGCATCTATCCTTCAAGGCAACGATGACTCCTCAAGTGCTTTGATGGTGTTTTCAGGATAGCTAAGGTCTTCTCTCTAACAGAGTTGTTTGCTGCCAACTTCAGGCTTCCAAATTTATAAAAAAGATCAGGGAATTGTAATGGTATGATTGGGAAGAGTGAGGTTGATGGAATAGCACCAGTTTTAGAGTCACTGTGGATACAGACTTTATGATTATTTTAAGGCACTTTTTCTTCCACACAGACTGGGAGGAGGATAGTTCTGGTATTGGGAGTGCTCCCACGCTAGCAAGAGTAGCACAGCCCTCACCGTAGGCTCACTTACTGCATGTTTTGATGGCTGCCACCCTCCGAAGTCACGTGAGGCCAGGTTGGGTGTCTCCAGACAGCCCTGCACCCTGTGTTCTTACTGTGCCTCATATCTTCACAGAAAATATATCTTCTTTATTAGTGATTGTGGATCTCTAGATCTTTTCATAACATATTCCCTTTATTTAAGGATGTTTTAGATTTGATAATTTTACTAGTTATCTTTTTTTATAATATGACTACTGCATTTCTTATGCGCCACACACAGAGATGTATTTAGGATTTTAATACAGAAAACAATGGATTTCCTTCTCGCAAGAGCTTAGATTTTCTTAGCCAGACTTCTGGTGACAAAAACCAGAAATGTTTTGCTACAGTTAATCTGATTTCAAGTGCTGCCTGTTATTAATTATTATGGTTTATTATTAACTATTTTTGCAAAGTCTCCAAGGCATGCCGGTGGAAAACATCAAAACCAAACAATAGCAATAAAAATAAAACAGACGATAGATTATTTCATGGAGTAATTCATATGCTTCCAGAGTAAATGGCTCGTTGTCAGCATTATTGATTGGAAGATCATTGACTGAATGGATCTTGTATTTCTTCTCCTCTTCACCTATACCTTCTCTGCTCCTTTTTCCTGGTTGACAGGAGGTGATATGTTTCAATGCCAAGCTGAAAATCCTGGAGCATCGCCAGCAGAGAATTGCTGAGGTCAAGGCCAAATATGAGTGGTTAATGAGAGAACTGGAGGTGACCAAACAGTACCTGATGCTGGATCCTAATAAATGGCTAAGTGAATGTAAGGACATTGTTTTATTGCCTGGACTCATAGGTGTCCTTTGGTTTATTTCATGGGGTGGGTTGGAGGGGAGCAGAAATGCTGGGTAAGAATGAGATGTGAGCTACTGTGTTTGTAAACTAAAGTGAACCGACATATGACCTAAGGGCAAGTTTTAGATTGACTGTATTTCTAGAACTAGTCCCTATAATTCTTATTAAATGTTGACAGTAGAACTAAACAATCGTTTTGCCTGAGAGCTGAATGTTGAAATGGTGCAGCGTTGTAGTGGTGAATATTGCCATTGGTAGATTAACGTTCACGCGTTTCAGTCCACAGCTCCCGAAAATGAGATTTTTTTTTTCTTTGGCCTCAGATCACTCAGACATATGAGCAATATTATAAATCTGCTCTTCTACCACAAAATAACACTGTGGAGCAAACTTGTCCCTTGGCACCAGTGGGCTTATGTGAAAAATGAATTTGGCCCATTTTTTATAACTATAGATGTGTAAAGTTCAGAGAGCTGAAGGGGGATTCACATTCAAACTAAGAAAGACCTCAAGACCTCAAAGGAAAAAAGATAAAGAGTACTGCAGTAATTGTACAACATTTTTTAGTATTAGCAAGCAGGTGAGTTCATATCAAAGAGCTATAGTGGAAAAAATATTTCAATTTATTTAGGATAATTGAAGGTGGCAAACAGCGGTCGACTGGTGTGTTCTCTTAAAGCACCCTAACTCTTCTGACAGCTGCCGTGAGGTAACACTACATTGGTACATCCTGCAAAACAACCGCAGTATATGTTTCAGGAATGCTGTTAAGGACGAGAGGTAAAAAAGACGGATTTAAAGGGAGCAGAGAATTTGCCATACATTGCCATCCACTTACTGTGCGATGCCTTTGCTTCTGATTCCAGTGTGATAAATGCAGAAAGCCTCAAGGATGGCACAAACCACAGGGACAAGATAGGATGGAAAGTGCTGGCTCAGGCAATGTATCTCACACTCAGCTTCCGTGGAAGCCACTGCCAGCTGGTCTCTGGCAGCATATGGGCACCTGAGTTGGGGTCATTCATGTGTACAGCTTCCCTTGCCACTCCTGAGTGGTCTAGTGAGATAGGGAGAGGTGTGGAAAGCAAGGAGGTCGGAGGTTGGTCTCTAACTCCAGGTTGTGAATTCAGCAAAGGACTTGTCCTCCCAGGGCAGAGTACCTATTTAAATCTCTTTCTGGTCAGCAGGATGTGTGAGAGAGTACATGCTTAGCATTCAACATTTGCTTAAGGGTGTTGGAGCGCAGGCAAAAGGCAGCTGCAGTTCTGGAGAGGATGGCAGAGCATATCGCTCAAGAAAGCATCCAGTGCAATCTTAACAGCATTTTTCACTATCAGCAAGCCACTGTGCCATTTTAATAGCCATCGAACAGAAAAGGCAACTTTCAATGACAATGGCAAGCCAGAAATAATGTTGTATGCTTTATTGATGGGTTTGAAGACTTGAACTAGCTCTATCTCTCCCACCAGACAGCAATGGGTTTTGCCTGCTTTTCCTATCCATGTGTTTTCTTTCCCACAGTTGATCTGGAGCAGGTATTTGAGCTGGATTCTCTGGAATACCTGGAGGCCCTGGAATGTGTGACTGAGCGTTTGGAAAACCGTGTCAACTTCTGCAAGGCCCATCTCATGATGATCACCTGTTTTGACATCACCTCTAGACGCCGATAAAGTATGAACCTCAAGAGAATTTCAATGCACATCTCTGCCATCCTCCTTTTCCCTTCTGAATAGCACCCTAAAGACAACAGAATGAGGATGAAGGTTGGAGTCAAGTCTCAACTGTGTGTATGAGGATTTGCTATACTATACAGAAGAGTAGTATTTAAAAAAAAAAAACCACAACAAAAATGGGATGAGCATGAAAAATGGAGATATAAGGTTGTTGATTCTCTTAGCCTAAAAGAGCACTTTGAGGAACCTTTAAGGACATGTCTGTAAATAAGAACTGCTGGCAGAAGACACTTCTTTCCCTGCGTTAGCTGAGGGAGGAGGAAAGGTGGTTGTAGGACTTCCAGTGAGAGGTTCATTAAAAGAAAACCTATCCAGAAAAACTGTTTAAGTGCCTTGCAAATCTTTATTATCCAAACATTTATGTTCATACTTTATTGTGTACAGATGGTGCTAGTCAAGAAAAGAAAAAGGAAAAAAAACAAACACACTTTTGAAATGTATTTACAGCTTGTTTTTCTCTTGGTGTTTTCTCCTATTTCAGACTTGCTGTTTCTAAGTAACTTGTGTTTGTAGAGATATTTCCTAATCAGTACACATATGAATAAATGTTAACTGTCTTTTCTTGTTACCAGAGTAAGGCCACTCAAAGAAAAATTCAACTTTCCCAGATGACACAAAAAATATTTCTAGCAGTGAGTAAGGTTTGCTTATATGTTCTTCTGTACTGTCTTAGATGCTGGAGGACACTGTAATTTTCCCAGCCTGTAGATTCTGCACTGTATGAGAGAGGAGAGGCGACATTACTGTGAAGTAAATAACTTTTCCATTTGATCCAACCCCCATAACTTGTTTTCTTTTTCATGTATTTTTAGCTTTCTACTGGCTAGAGTTATGGATGAGGAGGCACTTTTATCCTAACTCCTTTTTTCTGGTGCTAATAACTTGCTGGAAAATTACTCTTGGTGGAGGGCTCCGATGCTTATCATTCAAAAAATGAATGATTTATTCTGTCTTTCTTTCTTGAGACTATGACTGATAAAATTTAGCTTCACCTGTTTTTGACATGTAACACTGCAAAACATGTTTTGGCAGCTTTTGGTTCCTTGCCCAGTCTGTCCATAGTCACAGTCGTACCTGAGAAGTGCAGGCTCTGCTCGGCTCAGCGCATCTGGAAATAAACGGGAGTCGTGAGTGAGTGGACGGTTGGACTGGATGATCCTTGAGGTCTCTTCCAACCTTAATGATTCTACAGTTCTATGATTCTATGATACAGGACTTCAGGCATGTTGGCTATGGTATTTTCCTTATCAACCCTCCAGTACTGAAGCCATGGCAAAATTCACATTGACATCAAAAGGACAAGAGTCTGATCCCCAATGCACATCCAAATGTTCTTCTCGTTTGCCTCTTTATTCTACAAAACAATATGTGGGAAGGAACATCCTTTGTGTTTCTTAAAGACATGTGTGAAATCTGCATTTTAATTACGTATGAGCATGAAGAATTTTTTTGTGGAATTAGGTTTCTTCTTCTATAATGAAATAAGCCCATTCACAAAAATTCCTCTTACATACACTTGTGCTACTCTATTGTTGCTTATGAGAAAATAAGAGCATCATTTCACATATACTCAATATGCATCAATTTACTGCTGTACTTAAATGCAACTGTTTTTAACCTGCATCATGATGTTAATGCCATCTTACAATATCCCAAGCAGCAAGTCCCAATGGAAAAATAACCCTACAAAAATACTGATAGATTTTTTTAGTGGTTAATTGAAAAAGAGGTTTTTGTAAAAAAAAAAAAAAAAGAGGATAGAAATAACATTTAGGTAATTTTATTTTCTTTTAATACTCTACATCTTGTAATAACAAATGTTATTCATTCTATTAGCCTTGTCAGTGGATTTTGTAGAAGAACCTTCTTACATTCTGTAGGATTATTTGGAGGAAAAAACAGGTCCTATGTGAAAGTCATTTCCTAGTCTGTTCCACGGCATTTTCCTGTCATGAAACTCATATTCCAAGTCAGTATTAAAGACATAGGTCTGATCTCTCTCCCCTTCTCTCTCAAGGAAAAAAAAAAAACTCAGAAAAAAAACCCCCAAACAATGTGATTTATCAAGCTGTGTTTCTGTTTGTAATGATTTCAGTAGCGTTTGTTAGGTATGCATTCTGTTGAGGGATACCTTCTCTCCAGAGCCCCGTGAGTTCAGTACAGCCCCACAGAGCCACAGGAATCGCCCCTGCAGTTCTGCGCTAGATGAAGACCTGGCGCCCTTGGGATATGGAGTGTGTCTCTCTTGTGGGCCCAGTCCCACGGAGCCCCACACACATGCTCCAGGTCACATATGCACAGGAGAGAGACTTCCACAGCCAGCTCCCATCTCTCACTCCCCTGTGTCTGTCTCCCCAGGTAGGGCTGTGCCGCTCTCACCTGTGACGCCGTGCTAAGCCTGTCTCCAAGGCCATGCCCCCACATTCAAGCAAGAACTCCCCTCCACCAAGCTGTGTGCATGAAATGAAATGTTGCCTTCTTTAAGCTCAAGTATTTCTGAAAAATATGTTTGCCGGAAGGTGGTCATTGCATTGTCCTTCCTCTGCTGGAAACAAGCAGCCCAAAATGCTCCCCTGCGGTGGGATGGTAAACGGCGAGCGGTACAGTAAAAGCAAACACACTTGACAGAAAGAGAGCGTGTAGCAAATGGTGCGTGCACAGAGTGGTTTGTTATCAGGAGATGCCCTCTCACACAGCCTGGGACATACGCAGCCATGGTGATGTTTCTGTAAATCAAGTGGGCACATTTCAGAGCTGTTGTAAGATACCTATTACATGTAATATTCCTCAGTACCATTAACTCAATCATTCTTTGTCTCTAGATTTGGTACTTCTGCAGATTAGGAAGCATAGCAAAAAGTATGTCTTTCTAGCCATTGTTTTAAAAAGTAGAAGCATATGTTTGCCCTTTTTATCATGATGGACCAAAATTGATTCCTGAAACAAAATGTATTATACCACGGATGAATTTGGCATACTGAAAATACTAATGGAGCAGAATCACAGAACTTACAAATATTTTACTTCTGAGGATTTAATTAGAGTGGCCATTAACACTCCCATCATATACTCGTATTCATACCCTAAAATCCATGCTCCTTTTCTCCTTTTTGACTTTCTGTCAGTGCATTTCAGAATTTGACACTGTATTTTTGGGAATTGTGGTGGCTTAATGCATAAGAGGGAATGAAAATTTGTGGAGATTTGACATCTGCAAAATGTTTTCTCATTGAAAACAGCTTTTCACTTCAGCATTTATATTCTTATACTTCAAGTATCTGCCAAACAGATAACTAAAAGCATCAGGGCCTTATTATGAAATTGATCTTAGTCTATGATAGGCAGCGCTTTACAGAAGACCCATACACTTCTGCAAGTCATCCAAGAAGTCCTGTTCTTTAGCAATTGCCAGCGTAACACTGGTTTTCTCTTGATTTTTTAAAAAAGCATCAAGTTGCCTAAAAGACTCAAGAGCAACATGAACAGACTGCTTAATCATTTGCATATTCAGAAATCAATCTTATTTCCCTGGGACAGCTTTAGTAGGAAACAGCAATGTTAATGTAATTAGGTTTGAAGGTTAATTCTTTGTTCGCATGTGTAACAGGAGATCACAGTTCTTCGTTGTCGGATGGTGTAACAGCTACAGACTAGCACTGCTGCTCCACAGCCCCACCGCTGTGCTCAGGCACGGGCACCTGGGGTGGTTTGGGCTCATTCGGAGAACTCTTCTTGGCATACATGAACCTTATTTATACGAGGGACAGAACTCGCTTTATAACCACAAATCCAAGTGAAACCTTAGGCTGAAGAGTTTGGCTGTGGTCTGGATTCAGACATCCCACTGGCCTGTGTGAGCTCTCGCAGCGGGCAGAAAGCCATGGGTCTGTCGCACACCCACTGACGCTGGTGCCCTGGGTCACCTCATATTCTCGAGGGTGTGGGAGAGCCCCAAGTCCTGGCGTGTTTGTCATAATGACAGATGCCATTTCTCCTGCCATGCATGCCTTGCATTTGCCTCCAAACGGTTTCTTGACAATTCATTCCGATCTAAGCAATCGGATACCCAGGCTGCCCTCTCTTAGCTCTTTACTGAGCACGTTCTCATCTCACCTGTGCTGGTATAACTGAGGCACAACTGCGCTGAGTCAGGAGAGTTATAGCAGAGTAGAGCCAGTTGCAAGGAGAAGGAAATTTCATCCACCTGCCATTTCTGGGTGTTTACTGTGCTGCTAGTTATATAGTCGAAGAATATGTTCCCCTTACCTATGCGATACGCCCTCATTTTGCCTAAGGGCCTTGCACAGGGCTGTCGATTCCATCTTGGAAGACTCCCACTGCCATACAACATAACTTCTGAAACTTGCAGCTACATAAAATAGTAACTGGTAAAGAGCAATGGCACGATACTCTGACACGAAGCAAGCTAAGTGAGAGCTGCAGATAATGTACAGAAAAGGATGAAAGGCACACACTGACATTTTATTCTTTCATCTCCGAACATGGCAATTACAGAGGCAGAAGGCTGGGAGTGATGCTGGGAGTAATGCCCATCAAGTCCAGACTGGCTCACAGGATAGACTCAGTCCATCTTGAGGTGTTTAGTTTTTTCATTTATCTCGATAACATGGTTTGTCTTAAAAAAGCGACTATTACCTGTGGTATGGAATTCAAATTTTATGACAGCTGAAGTATCTGGACTCTTTTACAAACATTGCCTTTTACAAATGTTTGTGATTTTGTTGCACTTTTTTTTTTCTGAGCTAAAAATAATCATTAAAATAAGGGGTTGTATATACATACAGATGAATGTATATGTACACAGCCTGAGAGAGACACTCCCCCTGCCCCCATTATTGTGGGGAGGTGGCATAGCTGTTCACAAATGGCAGCAACATAGAATCCTAAAATGGTTTGGGTTGGAAGGGACCTCAAAGATCATCTAGTTCCAACCCCAATCTCCCCTTCCTTCTCTAAGGAACATCTATAAAATCTTTCTCATTGCATTCACCAAGATGAAGCTGACTTATGCCACACTACAGGGAATACTTATGCTTGAAACACTTTCTGAAGGTTTCTTTTAAAGGTCCTTTCTTCCTCATGTTCTTCAGACTACAAAGCCAAGTTACTGCAGTTCCCGTGGAGAGGCTGTTGTTGAAATGTTAAAGCCTGTAAACTTAACAGAAACTAACTACTCTATATTTCAGGGTGTCATGAATTTAAGGCAAGATATCTCACAATCATGGCTGTTAAATGCAACGATTTCTGCATATGCATGAGACATACAGCATAGTTACATCTATTGAAAGCCTGGACTCTTAGCTCCCTATGACATACAGCTTTCTGTCTACTCCTAATAGTTTTAAAATTGTGACTTTAAGCTTCTGCATTGCAAAGTACTGCCTAAAGTAAATACGATTCTCATAAACCAGAGGCTGAGTGACCCTCTGATGCCAGTTCATATGGGAGGAAGGGTTGCACAGCATCAGAGATGCACCAGCTCACCGCAGAGATCAAAGCGTTCGTATCACTGAATACTGATAGGAGGAGCTGATGACCATACAGACAGGTGCTATTTCTCAAATCCACCGGTGAATGACATACCTTGCTTAATCCTGATGCCCTCATGGTCTTTGTTTTGTTACTCCATGTGCTTTTGCACTGGCGACACCCAGCAGTTTTTGGCGACACAAGGCTGGCCATTGCCAGCTATTGCAAGATTTGAAACAGGTTTCCAAATAACTATGGCAAACAAAACTGTGAATGATTTGTCAATGCAAAGTTAATAATCTCTATCTCTTGTGTTTATTGTGCGCTCATCCCAGGGTTATCTGAGCTTCCATACATGCTCTTGGAAATAATAAACCATTTTATTATTGTCTTTATCTTTTCTTCTTTCTCCTTTTCAAGCAAGCTTTCAAAAGGAAAAAAAAAAAAAAGAGAGAAAAGAAAGAAAAAAATATTGTTTTCCCTAGAAAATGTAGCACCCTTATCCTAACCCCACTGAAGTCAGTATGGATTTTGCTACCAGCTTCACTGGCAGCAGACTTGTGCTCCCATATGCAACATTTTGAAGCTCACAAAGGGCGTGATGATTCTGCCAAAGATGGATGAGCTGGAAGTGAAACAGTAACATTCATCTATAGTATTTCAAACCACCTCCAAAAAACCCTCTTGGACAGGAAATAAAACACAACCCAAACCATCTTACTTTGAGTGGTCCTACTTAAGTATTGAGCAAACTTTATAATAATGGTAATAAAATGGTGCTTGAGGCAGTTTCAGCTATATTACCTATTCTCTATATACTATAGATATGGATGTATTCACCCTCTATATTGTATATGTATGTGTGTATTTACATATAGCACACATACATATATGTTTTATGTACGCATAGTTACTAACTTTTCTAAGTTTCACTTCTTTCTCTCTCATAGCTGAAACTGCTGGTTACTAACATCCACATCATATTCTATGTATGAAGGATATAATTTATTTGTAAACTCAGGATGTTCTTGTTTTATAGAGTTGCTTGTATTTTATAATTTATTTACACATCATGGTTGGAAATGCTTATCTAAGTGCTATGCATTGAAGTGTATGTTTGCTAAATCCATTTCACTCTGTCCGTGGCTACGTTCTTTCTCATTCTAACAGTGGTATAAAATAGGGCTAACGAGGAGACAAACTGATGGATACAGAACTTCTGCTGGTCCCACGAGTGGGTAATTCCAGAAGAGGATGTATCGGTAGTAGATATATATATTTTATCAACTAAATTTTATGGGAAAAAAAAAAAAAAGAAAATGAAAGAACAGCATGAGGACCAGTTCAAAATGTGGAAAGTCACAACCATTTCCAAGTCAGTCAACAAATGCATTGAGCCTTTTGCCATTAAAATTGTAAAGTTTATTGTTTGCTGGCTAAAAAAAAATATCCCTTTTGTGGTATCTGAGGTGTGAAACATTGTCAAAAATATGATGTCTGGAAAAAAAATCAAACTATAGTGGCATTAAATGTTTACTTTTATCTTACCAATATATCTGCCTCCCCCTCCTGACTGTTTCACTTTGAATGAGAGCATTTATGAAATGGCAGAGAAGAAGCTGCTTTTGATCCACAGGAGTATGTGCTATTATAATAGTGAGAGGGGGCAAGATCAAATCTGAAAATGGAACAACCAAAGGGGCTCTACCAAGCAAGTATTGCTGAGAAGGAAATTCACCAGAAAACAACAAAAAGGAATTGCAGGGTTTGATAGCAGTGACAGAAACATTACAACCAAGCATAACACCATTAACTGCTCCCCTGCTGGTGTCCAGAAACAGAAAGCAAACACAGTCAAGGGGCCTGAATTGGTCAGGCTTTTCCACACACTGGTGATGGATACGTAATAGCAGGGATTGCTCTGTCTGTGTCTGTGAGCAAGGGAAAAATCGGAGACCAGACACATCACAGAATCACAGAATGGTTTGGGTTGGAAGGGACCACAAGGATCATCTAGTTCTAACCATCTAGTTCCAACGATAAAAATGTATTTGCAAGTGTAATTTTTTTTAATCACCTCCAGAAACTGTGTCATATTTCCCTTGGCCACCATGCAGGTTTATAACACAATGTAAGAGAAATAAAAAAAAAATAAATTGTGTCTGTTACTCAAGACATGCTTCTCCCTCAGAGGGGTGATGGTGGCAGGTTCAGCTAAACCCCGAACCTCTAAGGTGTATGCAATATCTGCTTGCCTTTAGCTCACATTTGTGGTGGTCCCTGTTGATAGTTAAGAGAGCACCCTGCTTGCAGACCCAGCTGTCTGGGCAAATCTCAAACCCCATTAAGGATACTGTCCTCTTCCCACTGGAAGAAAAAAACGTTTTACTTCTTGCGGGGAAGAGTAAAAAGGAAACGATTTTAAAATCTCCTTGAAGACACATCCCATGATGGCAGATCAGTTCCTTATATGTCCTACTTTAGGAGCAAAATGTTATAGTGTGCTGGGTGTCTGAATATTTGGTTGACAGTTCGGTGTGCATTTAAAATAGTCCTTTCTTCTGTCCTGCTATACCAGCTCAGTGGCGGAGCTAGCAGTGACGGTGGCAGGGGATGCAATCAGCTACAGTGACCAGCTCTCCCAAATGGAAAATAGCGAGGTGGCTGCAGAGGCAAAGGCTGGCACTTAGTGAAGCGGTGGGGAGGAGGGAGTTTCTCCTCATTTGTCCTCTCCCAGCAGCAAACCTTATGACTCCAGTACTACCTTAGCTGTTGCCCCTAGGCCAGTGCATTTGCATGCTGGTGCCTCTCCACGGTAGCTGTAAATGAAGATAAACAGCCATTACTTTCGTCTGTGGGCTGTTCAGAACAGCTCTGATCTGCTCTAAAGAGCTAAAAGGCTTATTGCCTATTTTTGAGGCAATTTATCTTCATTGCTGTTATCATGCAGCCACATCAGTATTAAAGAGCCCGAAGTGCCTTACAGTGACAAAAACCAGAGAAAAATGGGTTAGCGCAAGTCCTAGACTTTGTCTAAGGCAGAACGGATGGTGAGGAGTTCTATATGAGCTGAAAACTAAGTCAATTCACTCTTGGCCAGTTCTGAAGATTTACAGACCTCAATGTGACAAACCTCTGGTTTGGGGCAAGACTGCCTGGAAAGGTTTTGGGTGAGGAGCAAAAGCAGGGGCTCACACCTGGCAAAAGGCCGGTATCATGAGACCTGCTTGAAATTGTTGGCACCTCTTTTACACCAATGCCCCAGACATGACCAAGCCTTGCTGTGCCTTCGATGCCAATAACTTGCCAGACTAAAAATCAAGAGAGGGTTTAGCATGTGAATGTGACAGCCTCCATTGCCTTCTGAGGTCCCGAACAAGCCCCTCAGCTACTGGAAAACCAGGAGAAGGGGAAGTAGTTTCAAAAGCTGGTTCCTCTCCCACATCTGCCCGCAAAGCACTGGGGCTGCTGAGACCTCACCCCCATTGTGGTTGGCCTGGAAGCTGCTGAGGAGGGAGGGGAGCACGAAAATTCAGCTCACAGGCTCTCAGATGAACATAAAAATTAATGTTTAGTTCCTCTAGAAAGAGGCCATCTGTGAGTGGATTTTATGTTTTATGATATCTGTTAGTATTCTTGACAGTTGCCAATCTGGCAGTTTTGGAGGCTGACATCTGCTGTTTAACCACCAAGCAATGCTATGCTGTCTGTGACCACACAAATGCTCTACACTGCTCAGAGACCACTTTCATATCCTCCAAAAGCAAGTAGGTGGCTTGGAGGTCCTATCCACTCTCCCTTGAAGAACAACCCTGGCAAGTGCTGACCTGGGAAAAGCTCTAAGACAGCCAAAAATGGTCCATCCCCAACGGACACTTGTCTAGGGAAAAGATCTGCATTCATTTTCATATATGGTTACGTGTATTTCTTCTGTGGATGGTTATTGCACCGGTTTGGCACGCGCGCTTTGCGTCAGATTGCGGGTTTCATACCAGCTAACTGGCAGCCAAGTGTGTGCAGCTGCGCGCATTTGGCACACACCCTTATTTCCTTCTCTACCTCCTAGATACCCAGCTGCGGCCAGACGCGTGGGTGAGGTGTGCGGGACTCGGCGCTCGCTGCACAGAGGAAGTCCCGCACCTCCGGCAATGGAGAAACTTTGTCACTTGCTTTAAAAGCAACAGGGACTGTCCCTGTCCCTGTCTCATCCCTGCTCAGTTTCGTTCTCTGGATGGTGGGAAATCAGGGAGGTGGGGAGAAACCCTGACATTTTCCCGTATTTAGTCTGTCAAAAATGAATTGCTCACTGTAGTTACAACAAAGCGGGGGGGAGTGAGGGGGGGAGTGCACGCCACCCCGCTCGCTGGGCTGCGCTCTGCAGACTCCTCCACACTGGTGCCGTCGGATGCCCCACGCCCCTTGCAAAATGCCCCTTGGAGCTTGCTTGAAACGAGAGCACCCAGGTGCGCTGAAGGAGTTGCAGTGCTTTCACCCGCCTTGTCGTTCAGTGCCCGTCCATGCACAGTGGCCCAGCTCATCCCATCTCTGTGCTTTAGCTGGATGCCCAGGGACACAACTGTGAAGACAGTCATGGCAGCTGTGGGAAGATTTACACTCCTGGTTCTTTTAAAGAGCAAGTTTTCTGCTCTTAAAGCCTATTTGATGGCAACTTCACAATACCCTGCAAGCAGCAACACCATGGCAGCCAAGCAAGGCACTGTAAATATAATTTTCTCCTAATTTTCGGTGGAAGGCATCGCAATTACACAAATAATGAGAAAGATAACAGTTCAGCTCCTCATCCTGTGGCTGGTGACTCCTGCTGCCCCTGGAGGCTGGGGTAGCTGAGTCTCACACCTGCCCCATATTTCCAGAGGCTCAACGAACATTTCTGAAGGTTATATGTAAAGCCATTAAGATGCTGTGAAATCCACAGAAAACTTTGTGGACAGCCTCTAAGCCTCAACATTGCAGACTTTACATCCATTGGACTCTATTCTTTCTGCCGGTGAGGCCAAAACAATGGGAGTACCAATCCCAGTCTGCTTGACAACCAGCATTGCAGTGGCATGAAGTGGTCTGCAGAGTGGGTCAGTCACAGAAATACGTGCACTATGTGTGTACTAAATAAACATCTAGTCTAGCAAGAGGGCTTCGCACCTGAAATCTCTGATGGGGATCCAGTTAGTGTGAGAGTACTGAGACACTGAAAGACTTCCATAGCGAAAAAATTGTTCTGGGACTGATTTTCCCACCCAGTAACATCACCCAGGCCCTTGTGAGTTGTTCTATGAAATACTTATTTATTGCCCCTCTGAACAATTCCTAGCTTGTGTTTAAATCCTGTTAACAGTTTGCTTTCCAAATTTTTCCATATGTTTGCAACTTACATTGGTCCAAAAGACAGGTTGCCCAGCTCTCTATGGCAGGTTAGTGTAGACACCAAAGCCAACGCACATGAGCATCCCTAAGGAGGTCATTGCAAAGCTATGCTTAGTAGTTCTGCTTCTGAGCTGGCTGTTTTTGCCACTGTATATCACACAGACATTAGGACAGTGATGATGCTGGTGCGCAGCCACCACAACATGTCCCACTGCCATGTGGAACAGTCCCACTGTTCTTCTGGAGTGGTGACAAGGCAACGCTATGCTGCAGAGAGGTAGGACCGAGAGGAGACAAGGAAGCGGCAGAACCAGTCCAGGTCCATGGAGACAGGTGGACACTCATAGAGCTGTCAGCAAGTTATGACTGTGATGGTGCCTCGCTTGCTCTTACGGAGACACAAGACACGCAGTGCCACCATCCAGTCGGAGACCTGCAGCAGAGACACCGTCTCATTTTGGGAGTCATATTGTTGTCACACTGGAAGCAGAGAACCCACTCTGGGGTGAGCTGAAAAAGAACCCAAATCAACTGAAACCCCTACAATCTAATAGCTATGTCAAAGCTAGCTGTGAAGATTTGGGGTGGGTTTTTTTCCCTTCCTCAAACATGAACTTTGTGTAAAATTGACCCTCAAGCTGTTTTGACCTCTTCATAAGCTAGCACCATAAAGTGTGGAGGCTGTTATACTGCCTTATCTTGCTGGGACTGTAAACCTTTGAGCTTTAAATTCCCTCTGTGACCTTAGAAATTCTTCTCCAGGCAAGGCAGAGTAGGTCTGTCCTTTTTTTTAAAGCACACACTGAGGTAACTTATAATTAAACCCAAAATAACCAAAGTGTTTCAGATGGGAAAGCTATAAACTCATTTCTCTAAGAAGTAACACACCTGACCACAGCCGAGAAGCTTCCCTTGGCTGCAAATGCTGGCTGGCCAGGAGCCGGCCCGCTCGCTGCCGGATGCTTCATGCGGTGAGGTTTTGCTACGAGAAATTTGATACGGCACCTGAGGTGCGTGGCAGGGCGGGGAGGAGGCTGGCACGGGGGCTCTGGTGCCAAGTCTGGGCTTCTCTGCCTGCGACCATCTGCGGGCCTGAGGCTATTCAGGGTTTCCACCGTTTTCATCTGGCAGACTGCATAAGCTTTTTCATGTGATTTGCAGATGGTAGAGGAGTTCACGCCCGATGACAACAAGGTTTGCTCTCCTCAGGTGCCTTTTGCAAGCCCTCCCTCCACAGGCATCCCCAGGCCCCAGGCTGGAAAGCCCTGTTCCACAAAACGGCAGCGACAGCTGAGCCCGACTCACTGCAGCCCCCATGCAGGGCTTTGGGGGAAGGCAGGCGGTGCCAGGCCTGGCCTGGATCTGCCAACAACAGGGACCTACAGGCACAAAAAAGCTGCCATGGTCCAAAGCCAATGTAGTAGTTGAAGATGTGTGCTGCTTAACTGTTACTCTCCGACACTTGCCAAGAGTAGAGCAGCAAGCTAAACACTTCCATGCCACTTCAGAAATTCTTTTTTAAATTTCTTTTTAAACAGAGCTTTTTGCTCTTTGTTCCCTCCCTCCTCGCCTCCCAACAGAAGCTGGACACTTGACATCTTTTTACAAGGGTAAAACCTCAACAGCTTCAAGGGTGATGGCCCCTGATGAGAGGCTGCGTCACTGACGGAGCAGGACACGAAGGTGACAGTGGGCAAGGCACCCATGTCCTTCTGGTGCAGCGCGGGGAAATGAGAACCACCCTGCAGCTCATGAGACACTGACTGCAGCGCGACATGGAGGGCCTCAAAAAGGGCCCTGTGGCACCTTGCTCCTGTACTGCGAAAAGTGCAATATGCTCTGGAGTTGGCTTTGGCACGTTGCTGCATTCCCCACACGTAAAGGAAAGGTGTTCGCTGAAGGCATCACGTCTGGCAGGAGTAACAAAATCCCTGCCTTTGCCTCCCTCGGCTCATTTGGCTCTCATGTGAATTGAGATACCTGCCCAGCTAAATGACTTTCTGTTGGGGCTGGTCAAGAGGAAAGAGGCTCAGGTTAAAGCCCATCTGGGTCATGGGATAAATTTGGCTGTGTCTGTAAGTCAGCAGAGCTCTAAACCTGCATCATTTCTGCAGGTCCACAAACACCAACCAGGGGCTGGTCAGCAAATGGGCCTTTTCCCAGCTCCCACAAAGGACAAGCTCCTCGCTCCCGCCACCTGATAACCATCGTTACCTGTGACCTAGCAGCAGATTTCAAAGGGCTGTTCCACAGCAGGGAAAATGTTGGTCTCTAACACAATCGAAGGAAACATTTTGCCAAGATTTCAGATTTGAATGGTAAAATGAACAGCTTTGTGGCCTGGGTATATCGCAGTCACTTTACATGGATTGCATTAAGAGCTTTGGAACTCTGATGAAATTAACTTGGACAATGCCCATCTAAAGGATTTTATCCATCTTCCCATCTGCCAGCCATAAAGCGAGGCGGCATCCTTGCACGGTGGCTGGCAGGCTGCCCCATCCCAGACTTGGGATCAGCATTCCTCTGGTCTTTGCAGAAAACAGAAAATCAGATTTTTGGTCTATTTTTCACAAATTATGTAACAGTCCCCACAGAAAACATTTGGTAGGGATGAAAAAAAATTTCTTTGCATGCTCTCATTACACTGACCTTTTAAAATACCGTTATTTACTGGTACATTCAGCCACAGATGTTCAGAAATTAACATTCCCAACTTGTAATAGAGAATTGCCCTCATCCAGCATGTCTGATATCATGATGGGGACCATCACTCCCCAGTAATAGTATTTTGATCACAGCCCTATATAGGGTATATGGTCTTACACAGGGTATAAGCCGGGTACAAGACATTAATGCCATTAAAGAGAACAGAAACCCAGACATCACCAGAACCTCACTGAAGACTTTCTCCCCAGACCTTGATGTGACTTTGAAAAGGCGACAGAAGTACAACAAAGGTCCTTGCATCCAAATGGGAGAATGGGGTTACCGAGGTGAAGCAGAAGCAAACCCCCAGCAGTGACTGCTCCGTTTCACGCAGTCCCCATCATCTCTGCTGCTGTGGTTCCCAGACCACAGGCTGTTCTTCAGCTGTATGGCTATCCCTGTAGGTATGGAGATAATCCCCCCCTGCAGCGGTGTGATGCCTGTGACTCTCTCAAAGAGCACAACAGCCTGTCCATCTTTCGCTGTGGGCTCCCACAGCATGCTGCTGCCAGTGTGAGGGGTGGCAGCTCCCTGAGTTCGCAGCACATCACTTGAGTGTCCCCAGCAGGGCAAGGGGCAGCACAAGGAGTATCAGACAAGACCTCTCCTCAACCTGTTTCATCACGGGATACTCAGCACCACACCTGGCACCTACTACAACAGGAAGGCAACATTTAAAAAGCTTCATTAAAAGGAGCTTCATTAAAAGTAAACAGGCAAGTACAGTGCGGAGCAGAGCACAGGGCCTGGGGGAAGGGAGGAGTGGAGCTCTGCTAATTTTCTCATCAGACGCCCTTCTCTATTACTGTCTCCTGGCTCCTGCTCTGAAAGTCAAGTGGAATTGTCAAGAGGAATCACCTGTGAGTTAAAGTGCAGTTTTCCTTCAAGAAGTGTGTAAAATTGCCACCTACCTATTCAGAGCCTCTGGGGACTGGGAATCAGAGCTGCTGAATTGGAGGGGCGGAGGAAGAAAACACAACTCTTTACTGCAGTCTCATCACCCCCCCACCTAGACCAGCCCTTAGCTGAAACAGAGACAGGGAAGCAGGATCCCTACCTCCAGGTAAGGAGACCAGCAAGTGCTGCCTGCCTGAGCCCAGGAGATGGAGGGAAACTTGAAGCAAAGCAGAGGCTGCGTGATTATGCCCTTCCTCCTGTCCTGGGGGCAAGGAAATCAGAAGAGATTGTGCTGTGTCCTGACGTAGGCACCTTTGGAGTTAAAAAGGACTCAGGCAGGATGCTTCAGCACTGCTCTCTTGCTGTGAGCCTCATCAGAATTTGGTTAACAAGGAGCTGGAGCGCCTGAGACTACTGAAAAGCTAGTGTGTATGTGCATTTCTGTGCGTGCCTGTCTCTGTAGCTATATAGAGATATATTTAAAAGAAGGTTAATTGGTCACCTGGGAACTATAAAGAACTTGTTAGGTTCCTCTGTGTGAGCAGTGACTGTATGAAGTCTAATTACTAAGCCTGAGTTATTCTTTTTTTTTTTGGGGGGGGGGGAAAGGAATCTCTAAGGTCCTTATTAAAACCTACAAAAAGTCTAAAGAATGATGGAATTACAATTGATTTGTCCATGTTGATCACAAATGCAGAGCAAATAAAAACATTGAACTTTCCCCATGAAATACTAATGGGGGTCGTATAGGCATGGCTTACACATCACTATTGTGGAGATAAACAGAAACCACTGTGCTGACTGGCAAGAATAGCAGACTGCAGGCTTCCAGGTAGGGTGCACGTTTTATGCTTAGAGCAGGAGAAACACACACTTAGATGTTCTTGTAGGGAACATTTTACAAAACAACCGTCTCAAATGTATTTTCAGGCTGAATAACTTTGTGATATCAGAAATGAAAAAGAAAAGGACTTTTGTGTGGGAAAATGTGCATTGATAGGAAAGAATAAATAGCCATTTGAAAAGACGGAAAAATAACAAATAAATAAAAACAAATAAATACCCAAAAAAAAAAAAGGAAAAGAAAGAGGAGCTCGAATGTGGCTTTGGTCTGAAATGCCCAAAAGAATTTGCTTGGTATTTTTTGACTGTGCTTTAGAGTTTGCTGAAATGTGGCACGTGGAGAGCAAAGCTTTTCTTATATTGAGGAGGCACAGCTTAGGCAGGGGCAGCCCACAGCACTCTGTCCCTGTGTGGCAACTCAGTTTTGGAGGAACAGGCAATGCCTGTAATTAAAAGAAAATACAATGATGCCATTCTACCCTGTGCATCCCACAGTGGTCAGCCCTGGCTGATTTGCCCAAGATCAGATGCAGTTTCTGGTGCAGTGGAGAAGCCAAGCCAGAACTCTACATCCATAACCATGAGACCTTCCTTCTTCTCTTTGTCTTATGGGAGATTTAATTCTGAATCGGGGAAAAAAAAATCCTCATAATTGGCACAACCTCTGTGAAAAACAGAACTCTGTTCATTAAGAGCCATGCAGTGGCCAGGGACTATTTGCAATATGCTGTGTGGGGAAATAGCCTCTACATTTCATAAATATGCTGTGTTAAAAAATAACAAGTCTACGAAAAGCTAGCTTGAAAAACCTAGCCATCATAGAACAGGGTTACAGCAAGAAGCAGAGAAATGAATAGAATCATTAAGGTTGGAAGTGGCTGAGTAGTGGGAAATGGCTGAGTAGTGGGAGAGTTTTGCTGGCATAAACTCCTGCAGAACTCCACACACAGATTGAGAGACTCAGGGAGGTCACAGCTCTAAAAACTTGGTTCACTGCGTTTTCTCCTGACTGTTTTTAGTTTTTACTACCACTGCTATGCAGTGCGAGTTCTGTTTGCTAAGGGCCCAGAGAGCTTCTCCTTCCAACATCAGGTCCGCACACCTGAGGGTGTGGATACACAGAATTACACCATGCTTAAAGAAACAGCACAGTGTGTTTGTTTGTTTGAGAGAGATGTTTTGTTCAACTGGTATAAATTATTCTCAGCAAAATTGTATAATCCCCCATGTTTTTTTCCTGTGTGTTGGTACTGCTTTTCTTCCAAACACATGCTACAATGCGATGCTCCTTCTAAGCACAAATAATTTAAAGGATAGCTACAAATCAAAAGTAACTAAAAAACATATTTCTGAATATATTTGCTGAACCCAGATTACTGATACTTTCCAAAAGGTACTGGAAAAGGCTCTGACCGGCTGGAAGCAAGCAGCAAGCCTGCCAGCATTACAGATAATGCTTCAGTCTGCCTCTCTCTGACTTGAGCATCTTTATCTTAGCAAGCTGATACTACCTGAAAAAATGGACAGATATGTTGTTCTTGAAGGCAAAAACATGATGTCTGTGCAAGGACAACTCCAACTACTTTGAGCAGAAAAAATAAGATTACTTGATTTGGAGTGAGTTCTTATCTAATGTTCCTTCCTCACTGGCACACCTACTTGCTACCGCACTTCCAAATGATGCATTTAGCTAAATCTCTCTGCAGTCACCAAGCAGCCCTCTTTGCAGAAAATAGGCTGGAGGGGGAACATCGGGAGAGAGAAATGTGCCTTCAACAACCTCCCCTGCAGCACCAGCAGACCTCCTGGTAGTGTTTGTACATGTGAACTTCCAAGGGAAATCGCTCAGTAAATGATTGAAAACAACCAGAAAACTTGAACCTTTCCTTGACTGAACTGAAAGAAACGGAAGTTTGGCATCAATAGCGAGGCATATAAAGCATGAATTATGCCCCTGTAATAAAGAATGTCAGCAGACCAGCTCAGAGAAGAAGGCCAGGCAGGGCAGGCAACGAGGTGGTGCCCTCAGGACCCTAGGTCAGAAACCTGAGCTGCAGACAAACCTCTGGCATATTTGGCTTCTTGCATTTCTCAATGAATAATAGAAAGGTTTAGGTCGGAAGGGACCTTAAAGATCATCTACTTCCAACATCCCTGCCATGGCCAGGGACACAGACCACTAGACCAGGTTGCCCAAAGCCCCATCCAACCTGGCCTTGAACACTTCCAGGGATGGGGCCTCCACAGCTTCTCTGGGCAGCCTGTTCCACTGCCTCACCATCCTCACAGTAAAGAATTTCTTCCTAATGTCTAATCTAAATCTCTCTTCTTTTAGTTTAAACCCATTGCCCCTTGTCCTATCACTCCATGCCCTTGTAAACCGCCTCTCTCCAGCTTTCCTGAAGGCCCCCTTCAGGTACTGAAAGGCTGCTATAAGGTCTTCCTGGAACCTTCTCTTTTCCAGGCTGAACAATCTCAGCTCTCTTAGCCTATCTTCACAAGAGAGGTGCTCCAGCCCTGTGACTGTCTTTGTGACCTCCTCTGAACTTGCTCCAACATGTAGAAACAACGATAGTGTTCTAAGAAGGCATATTTACAGCTGGAAATTATACTTTGAATGTGGAGTATTAGGGAAAGCAAACTGATTAGAAGTGCAGAATTCATAACTACGGAGTTTACTTTTGTCGTTGGGAATTTTTCATGTACTAGTTGGCTTTAAGAAAAAAAAAGCCTGAAAGTTAAGAGGACCACAGCATAACCTGCAGTAATTAGTACTGAAAACTAGTAGGTCTGTGTCCTCCGTATGTTCAGGACCCCAGAGCTGGACGCAGTACTCCAGGTGGGGTCTCATAAGAATGAAATAGAGGAGCAGAATCACCTCCCTCGACCTGATTCTCACCCTTCTTTTGATGCAGCCCAGGGTATGGTTGGCTTTCTGGGTCATGTGCACTTTTTACATCAACCAACACCCCCAAGTCCTTCTCCTCAGGGCTGCTCTCAATCCATTCTCTGCCCAGCCTGCAGCTGTGCTTGGGATTGTGCTGACACAGGTGCAGGACCTTGCACTCAGCCTTGTGAAGTTGTGCAAACTTCATGCAGTTTGCATGGGCCCGCCTCTCAAGCCTGTCAAGGTCCCTCTGGATGGCATCCCTTCCTTCCGGCAGATCTTCCTTTTTCCCTTTTTAAAAATGGAGGGTTTGTTTCACTGTTTCCAGTCAGTGGGAACTTCACCAGGCTGCCACAATGTCTCAAATATGATGGAAAGTGGCTTAGCAACTTCACCCACCAGTTCCCTCAGGACCAGCAGATGCATCTCATCAGGTCCCATGGACTTGTGCAACTTCAGGTTCCTTGGTCTCAAAGCTGATCCTCTCCTACAGTGGGCGGTTCTTCATTCTCCCAGTCCCTGACTTTGCCTTCTGCAGGTTGGGTGGTGTGGCTAGAGCAGTGGCTGGTGAAGACTGAGGCAAAAAAAAAGTCATTGAGTATCTCAGCCTTCTCCATATCCTGGGTAACCAGGTCTCCCATTTCCTTCTGAAGAGGGTCCATATTTTCCCTAGTCTTCCTTTTATTGCTGATATATCTATAGAAGCTTTTCTTGTTTCCCTTGATGTCCCTGGCCAGATCTAATTCTATTAGGGCTTCAGCTTTCCTAACCTGATCCCTGGCTGCCCAGACAATTTCTCTGTATTCCTCCGAGGCTACCTGCCCTTGCTTCCACCCTCTGTAGGCTTCCTTTTTGTGTTTGAGTTTGCCCAGGAGCTCCTTGTGCATCCATGCAGGCCGCCTGGTGTTTTTGCCTGACAGCCTCTTTGTCAGGATGCATAGCTCCTGAGCTTGGATGAGGCGATCCTTGAATACTAGCCAGCTGTTTTGGCCCCTCTTCCCTCCAGGGCGTTGTATTCTACCAAACAGGTCCCTGAAGAGGCCAAAGTCTGCTCTTCTGAAGTCCAGCTTGCTGTGCCCCCTCCTTGCTGCCCTAAGGATCTTGTACTCAACCAATTCATGGTCACTGCAGCCAAGGCTGCCCTTGAGCTTCACATTTCCCACCAGCCCCTCCTTGTTGGTGAGAACAAGGTCCAGCATGGCACCTCTCCTCCTTGGCTTCTCTATCACTTGGAGGAGGAACTTATCATCAACATACTCCAGGAACCTCCTGGGTTGCATATGCTATGCTCTGTTGTCCCTCCAACAGATATCAGAGTGGTTGATGTCCTCCATGAGGGCCAGGGCTTGTGAATATGAGGCTGCTCCTTTCTGTGTACAGAGGGCCTCATCTGCTTTGTCTTTCTGATCAAGTGGTCTGTAGCAGACACCCACTATAATGTCCCCTGTCCTTGCTCTCCCTTTAATCCTGCCCATAATAGAATCATAGAATCATAGAATCACTAAGATTGGAAAGGACCTATGAGATCATCAAGTCCAACCGTCAACCTAACACCACCATGCCTACTAGACCATGTCCTGGAGTGCCGCATCTATGCGTCTTTTGAAGATCTCCA
>VWZZ01002845.1:61101-310608 GCA_013399095.1 Psophia crepitans
GTGGCCCTGCCTTGGCGGGGGGGGTTGGACTAGACGATCTTTCGAGGTCCCTTCCAACCCTTGTGATTCTGTGATTCTGTGATTCTGTTATATTCCCTGAAAAGACTGCCTAAATTGTTCTTAGTGTTCTGCTTTTCCTAATGTAACAAACTGGGAAAATGTTGTAAAGAATATATTATAGAAGTATTTCAGCACTTGTGTGAGGTATTAAGCTGCACAAGAGGTTTTTTTTATTGGGTTTTCTTTTTGTTTGTTTGTTTTTTTAAAAAAAGTAACTGGAAGAATAGTATAAAAAGCAAGAATAAGAGCCAGTCCTTACCTGGCAGAGGCAGTGGGCTGGAGGCAGATGAACACTTGCCTCCAGGGAGGTATAGGACTCCCTGGATGGTGCAGAGCAGGATAGCTGCAGGTGGGATCCCGTACCTGTTGCGAGGCAGCAATACGTAGCTGCGCCCAGGCTACTTAAGCAGGGACAGGATCACCCTAGAGCAAAGTGGCCAGGTGAATTGGCCATGGATTCAGACAGACTTGCTGCACAGATTTGGCATTCCCTGGGCAAGAAAGCTGACGGATTTATTGTGAACGATCTGTGCTAAGAGTTGTGCGTTTGGATACATCTGAGTCACAGTCCCAGGGCAGCTGAACTCGATCCTCAGCCCACCTACAGGGCAGAGGTCAGGCTAGCAGTCATGGACCTAGACACCCAAATGCACAGCCAGAGATGTCCATATGGATATGCCTCAGTGAAAAGGCAGAAGTTCTTAATATCAACCCTAATCCTGAGATAACGCCACCATTGCTGACTTCTCTCTCACCTCCAACATTTCCTTTCCATTTCCTTTCTTTCCTCAGTATGGCAGATAAATGCACCACTCTTTAGCCTTTTGTTTCCTTGGGGAGGAAATCATTCTCATGCAATGTACTGTCTCACACGCTGCAGTACGAGTCAGAACCAGCCGCATTGAAGTTAGAATAGCAATGACTTCTGAAATCCCCAAATTAAACTGGCATTAGGTTATGTAGCTGTTCTTGCAAAGGTCAGTGCAAAACAGAGGCCATTTCACCTCCAAAGCAAGGAGTTGTTTTACTGGGCAGAAGCAGGAGCATGGAAGCTCTCTGAACACTCCCTGCTCTCCTAAATTGCACAGCTAACCGGCAGAGTTAAAGCTGAGCAGTGTCTTGTGGTCTGTGTGGTCTTTCTCTCAGCTAAAAGAACAAATCTAATTATGAAAAACTATAGTAATTGCAAGCCAGCAACACAGGCCACAGTGTCATCAGCCACACACTGTCTCCCTGAAGAATATAAAACCCATTAGATTAGTGGTGTGGCTGTTGCTCCATGAATGAAAATGAAATGCAGCACAGTTGTCTGTGCCTGATTTGCATGGGGATGGGACGGGGTGTCCGTCACCACGCTGCGGGGAAGCGTGTGCAGAAGCAGGACAGCACCGCTCCATCACAGGGAAAGCAGAAAGCAAATGGTCAAAATGACACAAAGTGAAATGACATTTCAAAGGGAGTATCTGTGGTTTTCCATCTCTCTTGATTGAAGGGGACACTTGTTAAAGCAGGCATAGGAAAAGCGAAAACTATTCACAGTTACTATAAACCACAGCTGGTAAACTATTCAGCATTTGAATCAAACACCTAAAGAAAGGGGATTTCTTCAGTGTTGCTGTGAGACTTGGGAGGGATTTTACCCCAGATCCTGTGCTTTTTGCCTCCACACCAGGATTACAGTAAGAAGGGAAGTGATATTGTACCTATTGCAGGTTTTCATGAGCCATGCCCATCACCTCATGAGAGCACAAAGGTGCTCCTGCAACCATGCTAGCCAGTGCAGGCTCTGCAGGGGAAACCGACCGGTCGGCGTTGTACATGTGTGCACCCTCCTGCCTGCCTGCTCCTGCCCCACCAGCCATCCCTCAGTGGCTGGGCACCGCTGCTCTGCTCAGGACAGTGTGTGGGTACAGGCAGATGCTGCCACCACCACAGCCCAGAGGATGGAGAAGCAGCCAAGACAATATGCTGCAGTGCTCAGCAGCTTGCATTGAGGAGAGGACACTCAGAAATAAAGACATCTCCTTGAATCCAAGTCTTCCCCTCTGCACCCTGCCTGTCCTCCCAAACCAAGTTCAGCTCCACTCAGGTTATGGGCAACCAAACAGCTGAGCTTACAGTGCTGTGAAGGTAACAAATGACATCTAACAAATATTTACGCTAATGAGTGCACCTCAGGACAGATCTGTACACTTGCTAGGGGCTCCCACGAGCTCCAGAGATGCAGACCCATCCTGGGCTCCTGCAGGAGTGCTGCTTCCTGATTGAGAAGCTTTTTTCTTCACAAGACAGCTTGTTGCAACTTTCATTATGGATGCTTTTTACAGTTATTCCAGGCTCTTTAAATTAGGTTGCCAGACTGGGCTTCAACTCCAGTCTTTTGCTGACAAAGGACTTCCTGATCTATAATTCCATTTGTCCTCCCACCATTGCATCTTTCATATATATGTATATGAATTTAAAAATAATATGTTGGTTGCACAATAAACTGAAGGCTACCTTCAGGTTTCATTCCAGAAATGGAGTATTGCCTTTCTGTAACACTTCTGTTTCCAAAACCTGGCAAATTAGATTCTGCAGGGGCTAATACAGTTTTAGAGGGTGATTTCATTTTAGTAGGTAACATAAAGCCTTCCACATTATTTAAGCCTTCTTTGGGGGTGCAGGGCAGAGAGCTAGACCCAAAGGGCGCTAAGAGTAAGGTGGCTGTGGCAGTGACTCGTTTTCAGGTGGCCCAGAGAGCAGCAGTAGGGGCTGGGCCCCAGAGCTGTGTAGGAAAATCTGCTGGTCTGAACAGGCTGCGCGTCTGATGCAGAGAGGCTGTCAATCCCCAGCAGCTCTGATGCTGTGCCTGATTAAACAGGATTTATATGGGCAAGGTGAATTTCACTCCGATCTCAATTCCTCTGCACCTTCCACATCCTTCTTCTTAATGCCATGCTGAAATTAGTCTGACGAGGGCTCCAACAGGGTGCTATTCAGTGTCAGAGTGTATTAAGAAGAGTAATGAAGCAGAGAAGGCAATCGAGTTTCTGCTCTGAGCATGTGGCATGCTCTGTTGACACATCTAATCACAAAGGGCCAAACTGTGTTCTCATATAACTCTAGGACATTATCTGAGTTATATTAGGAATCACATCCTTTACTCACAACCAACTGGGAATTATATCTTGCTCTAATTTGTTCCGGTGTAGACAGCAATGAAGGGAATCAGCTTCAGATCTCATCCAAAGAAGCGTTGTACTTACAAGCTGCATGGAGAAACAGGATGACAAGAAGCTTTTCCGTCTCTCAGCTGTGCTCCCGGAGAGTGGGAGTTCAGTCTCTCCCTGTCTCACACATGTGTGTGAAAAGGGGGAGGCTGAACAGGGAATAGGCAAAGCCACAACAGGATTAGTTTGTAAATGGTTCTGCATTCCTGCTCTAAAGCACTTACTGTGTCCTTGTGGACCAGTAATGGCTTGGGGACCACAGTTAGAGATGCACCGAGGTATGGCACAGAATGGTAAGCAGCACCTTATTCTTCCTGCTCAGGGAAATCACTTGAAAAAATGTTTCTGTGTTAGTCATTGCTTTGCATTCAAAGAATAATACAGTAGCAATATAGTTTGCAATGGGCAACTTCAGTAAAAACATAGAAAACCTCATCACAGCTTCCACCTTCACTGAGGAGCAGCATTCAGGTGGCTCTAGGGGAATTCAATCGAGCTTCATTCAATGCTGTATTAGAAACGCAATTAGAAGTATGCCTGTTAATATATTGCAGCAATATCAGTGAAAATGGAAGCTTCTCTGACTGAGGTCTCACTTGACCTGCTAAAAAGGAAAGTCTGAATGTTTGGAAATTATAAATACTGTAGGGGAAATAGCAGAGCAGATTACCTGGCACATGACAGATATATGACTTACTTCTGAATAATGCATGGAAAACAGAATTGATTACTCTTCCATCTGCTTTTTAATGATCAGAATTGGTCATAATTTAAGTTAAATATATCAAGTGATGATTTAAGTTACCAAGACTTAGTAAGACTGGCATCGTATTAAATACTAATTTATTATTTCAACATGTGGAAATTATCAGTTATTCAGCTGAATCAGATTAATCAGATGATAAAACCAAAAAGATATGGGGGTTGAAAAAATGAAGTACAAAATTACTAAGTTATCTAGAGAGTCATGACAGATACTAACTTTACAGGGGCTCAAGGCAGGAGTAAAGATCCCCCAGTGCAGACACCCATCCCCTTCTATCCCAAGCAGCTGCCCTAACTCTTTGCCACCAGATCAGCTCTTCATACAGTACAGATGTTAAACAAAGGGGACATACAGCCAGCTGCTGCACTTCTTGCCACCACTGGTGCCACCACTGGGGCCCGCTCTGGCCCCGCAGCAAGAGGCAAGTAGCTGGGCCGGGTGGCTTTCTGCAGCACCCAGCGAAGGCGATGAGGAAGCTGTGTCAGGCACTGGAGGTGGGCCGAGAGATGAGGGGAGGGACCACACGGAGCATGTATTGTCTTCAGGCCAAGTCAACACCAGGACAATCAATAATACAAGGCAATAAGCATAAGACCTCTTTGAGGGGAACTGGAGGCCACACATCTTCCAGGGGAAAAAAAACGCCTGAGCAGTGATTGAGGGTTTGAGACAGGATGCAAGTGAGAGCCTACATCCTGAGGACATGTTGCTCATGGAAGGAGATTCTTCAATATACTTAGCATGATACTAACAACAATATAATGGCAGGACAAATAAGAGCCTGAGGTAGGAGGAAATGAATATAAAACTCAGCTCAGGTGCAGCAGGGATGGCTTAAAGCTGAAATGTAACTAGCGAAGCACCAGCTGCAAAACTAGATCAAAGAAAAGAAAGATGATGAATGATATAGAAATAGGAGGGATCAAGAAGATGCCTGTTGATTTGGGTGTGGCTCACAGTAAAATACAAGCATTAAAAGCAAAGTTCTCCAACCCAAAAATCACAGATCCCTGATAGGGAATAAGGAAAGTGGAAACTGCAGGTCAGGTTTGCTCCTGTTCTTGTACTTTCAGTGCTCCCAGATTCAGTTTGCTATGGCAAAGAGGAGAGTAGAAGGCACTAAGGTATTTTTATTTCTTCAGATCTAATAGTTAACTTTTCATCCAGGCACCTCTGAGGTATCGAACTGTAATTATAAGTGACTGATACTGGAGGAAGTCAGTGCCTGAAACGCTGAGCCACAGTGACCCATCACCACACTCAGCTGCAGCCCAGGGAATCACCACTGATGGAAAAAGCAGTGCGGAGTATCCACAGGCATGCAGAACAGTCGGAGCAGAAGGTGGGGACACACGGCAGGTTCGGGGGAAGCGAGGGAGGGGAACGGAGAAGAAACAGTTCACAGTACTGACCTGTTTCAAGGTCTCCAGCGCTTGAGGAAACATGTCTTGACTGTATTGCAGTTTGCCCACTCGCATCAGCTGGACAGCCCTCAGCGGATGGAATCCAGGATAATGCAGTCTGCAGAGAAAAAGGAGGAAAATGTGTCACTGTCAGCTCTCACCTTCACAGTCACTGCCTCTGCGGAGAGCTATTAGGGTGGGACTGCAAAGTCACTGTGAATGTTAATAAGGTACTCAGAGAAAATTAGCTGCACTACTGAGAAGCATGAAATACTGAGGGGAATTAGCAAATTATTACTCTCCATCTCAGAGGAATGCCTTTAACATTATCCTGTTAGAAAGTGACGGGAGTGGGATTATTTAATTCACTACTGTTGGATAATACAATAGCATTTACTGTACTTAGTGTTGCAAACAGAGGTCGTTCACAATCCCACATCTCTGGAGAGGTATAGTTTTAAGAGGAAGCTTCAGCATGGAACTCAGTCCTGGATCCTCCAGAATGAAGAAGAGGGACTGAAGGGAAAGCAGGTATGTAGCACCGAGACCACC
Organism: Psophia crepitans; assembly: GCA_013399095.1. Classification (NCBI taxonomy): domain Eukaryota; kingdom Metazoa; phylum Chordata; class Aves; order Gruiformes; family Psophiidae; genus Psophia; species Psophia crepitans. The sequence continues at coordinate 67,095 of VWZZ01002845.1, forward strand.
ATTTCTGAGGGTTTGCTTGCTGCTCCCTGTTGCAGAAAGAGCTGGAGTGACGTTTCAAAGAAACATCTCAAACTCGGCTTGTGCATCTAGATAGTATCTGCTAGTGTGAGGCTACACTACTGTTCTTCATTAATTTCACAGAAGCAGAGGTTTTTGATGAATCTCGATGGAGTTAATGAAAACAGGTCTATGCTCTCTGTTTTTCTAGGCAGTAGATAGAAAGCAATGTCGTTACTTCCTCTCAAGATGCTCTTGAATTGTCCGTGCTTTCATGATGAACACCTGCATTTCCAAAGCCCATTGCCCTTTGGCTCACAACAGCTGGATCCCACCCCAGCCCTGTGTCCTGGAGGTGGAGAGCACGGCATCTCGGAAAAGCAACCTGGAGGCTGCAGAAAGCCGTGGACGTGACTTGCCTGGAACTGGCCAGCAAGGAAACATAAGGTGAAGGGGCACATCTGGAAGTTAAATCACCTGCAAAAGATCTTAGATCCTTTTTGACTAGCTACACAAATGAAAGTATAAAAGCATGACTTACTGAAGAGAAACATCCTATGTGATCAAACAACATTTTAATTCCTCAAGTACACTAGAGGTGTGCTTGAGGAGTGTCTAAGAAAATACAAAACTTGTCACAACTGCAGGAAGAAGAACTGATAAGCTTCCCAAAACCTACTCTTTGAAGATTTTTTTGTGTGTTTACGCCAAACCTATGATCATTGGATTTCACAGGAATTACTAATGAATGATACCACTGCCGTCAGAAAGATACTTACATCTGCATGGGTATGATTAAACGCATGCTAAGACAAACAATGTAGATTTGTACAATGTATAGGAATCTTCTGTTAAGTCTGCATGCAAATGACCGAGTTATCTTTCTCTATTATTCTTCACTAATGAAAATGCAAACATGATTAAATACAAGTAATTGTTTAAACAGCTGTGTATCTGGCTGTCCTTACAAATCTCAAACGAAGATGTGAAAAAATCATGGAAAGTGTTTTCACACCCAAAACCTCCTTTTCCACTGATCCCATGCAGTTTCAGTGAAGACACAGAGACAGACATGGGAAGGGTGCCTGGCAGGATCTCAGGAGTGACAGCTCTTGATCTGCCAAAACCTCTCATGAAACAGCAGAAATCAGCTCCTCAATGAGAATAATCCATCCTGAATTGCCACAAGCACCACCTGTTCAGACCCCTGGTGGGCTGCAATTCAAACAGGCTGGAGATACAAGACAGAAGAAAAATGATAGCATTCAGTCCAAACTGACCAGTCAGGAACTTCAAGAATCCGGTTAAACAAACACTGGAAAAATATGAGTAGGTTTATTTTGAGATTTTGTTTCTGGTTATTATATCAATTGACATGGTGCTATCTGCTACTAATTAAATAGGGAGAAAATACAAGTAGGACAGAGATTTTGGTGCGAGTTAGTGAAGAGTAATAGAAATTGCAGCACTAACATGGCACAAATGGGATTAGTGAGCATACGCACAACTTTTAAAAATTGCAAAAAAAAAGATGCCTATATGATTGTTTACTTCTGCCCTCACCTGTGACTGCTGCAAAGGAAGGATTAGAAAGCTCATTCCCTCTCCTTCAGACCACTGAAATGCCAGGATGCCTGGGGCAAGGATCATGGCCACAGGAGGAGGAGCCAGGAAGGCAAAGACTTTTGCAAGAGATGATAACTCATCTTTGCAGTCTCCACTAGGCTGTCTCTGCTGTATCCTGCTAGCTCTGATTCTTTTCCCACTGCTCCTTCATGGACTCTTCACATCTTCCTTCCACACCTCTACCTGTCATCCTTTCAACCATCTTTTTAATGTCTCGCCTTTTCCTCTACCTCCTGAATAACCAGACCCATCCAAAATATCAACACAAACAGCGAACTTAGGTCCTGCTTCACCTGCAGCCACCGCAGGGATGGCAGCTCATGTGGACAAAATCCAGGCTATGCTTTAGTTCAGCAATGTGGTGCCTGCTAAACTTCACACAGGGACATCAGAATTCAGAATCTGCCCCTCCATGCAAACAATTTTCTTTCTATAGATCATACATTCACCACTAAAGATTTAGGACTGTGGTGTACACACCACCAGAGAAAATAGGTGGCAATTAAGCAATGTCAGGTGCTCAGCCTAGGCTACCAGCCATAAACTAAAGCAAGTGAAAATTTAAGCTGAGGGCACAGAAGGAGTAAGTGTGAAACGAAGAGCCCTGTGCTCATAAATATTTACAAAGCTGTTTTACTGAGCAGATTTATGCTCTGATCTTATGCACGTACATAGTTACATTTTGCAAGCCTTAAAACTGACATTTGAAACAACTGTTTATTATCATACTCTGGAATAAATCTATTAAGCTATTGGAACACCTTTTGTGCAAGCACATCCATTGAGTGAGTTTACTAGAGGAATCCAGACAGCTTGCAGCTCTTCTGGGAGACATGTAAGTGGGAAAAGTGGCAAGTGTGCTAGCTTCTTCCAGGCATCCCTAGAATTCAGTATTATGAAAAACTGGCATGGCAGAAAGAACTAAGGAGCAGTGTCAGGTACTTGTGAGCCAATTTGTTATCCCCACGCATTGCTCTGTACAAAACAAAGTGGATACACTTAAGAATAGGAAAGACATTTACCAGCAAAAGAACTGGTACCTAAAGACTGTCAACAAGAGACTAGGAGAACTATAGAGGAATACATGCTGTAAAACACGTTACAGCTTGGGAAGAGCAGGATTTCAATCTGAAAAGGATTTTATGAGTTTTACCAAGGCCTGAGGGACGGGAAAGGGAGCAGTAACAAAATGAATTCTGAAAAAAAGATAGTTCTGTGGAGTGATGTTTCCTGGCCCTTGGCACTGGCCAATGCCCAGTAGTCCACTTGCAAAGAGAGATTAAGCAGAATACAACAACTAACAAGCAAAGCTGAGCTGTAAATAAAAGAACCGGAGAAGGCTGACAAATAGCTGTACATTTTCTATCACATCCTCTGCTTCTATAAAACAGACAGCACAGCTGTTACCATCTATGACCAACAGCATGCATGCTGGCCTGTCCCTCCAGCCTGCCCTCCTGCATGTTGCCTGGCATCCCAGTTTGGTGTCATCTGTAAACCTCGCAGAAGTGCCTTGTGTTGCGTTCTCCAGGTTGTTGATAAAGATGTGAAGCAGGACGAGTCCCAGCACAGACCCCTGTGGTACCCCACTGTTACTGTCATCCAAACAGGGTACAACCCAACAGCCATGACCCATACCCTCTGTACAGTAAATAGCTGCTTCTAATACACCATGAAATTGGTAGCTTTTATTTGTAATTCAGCAACAAGGTTTGCCTTGATTAACCCCCAGATCAGTCACCAATCTTACACTTTATAAAGAAAAAAAAATTTTCTTTGTTCTGTATATCAACTTTGAATCTCTTCAAGCTGTCCCTTGTGTTCTCATGTAAAGGACAATGTAAACAAGACAACCCTTGACAAATTTTAAATGGTTCCTTCTATTTCTTAATACTGTAGTTCCACTAATTCCACTCAACTTATCTCCCACTACAGGGTAAATAATCAGAGCTTTTGTGATCTCTCATGAATTAAAGCTTAGTATTAAAAAAAGAGACTATGCAAAATCACTGCCTTTTCCAATGCCTCATATTTTAAAATAAATAGACGCCTACCATCTCCTGTAAATCAGTCTCTGGGGTTAACATTTACACTGTTGTCTTCAGTCTGATGTAATTAGAAGCAGGCAGGATTTATAGAATCTGAAATAAGGGTTTAAAATGGAAATGCTACAAGGCTCTTTAATATGACACGTAAAAAGTGATGCTGTACATAACTGTAAATTGGTTTGCAGTACCTTTCAGTGCAAGTAAATATGACAGCATAAAAGACATAAAGCGGTTTTAGGAGCTGCAGCAACAGAGAAGGAATTAAGAAGAGGCTCCTGGGGATCAGGAAAGTTGGTGAGCAGAATACAAGGGGACAGCGTCAGCCTCCTGGCAGAAACATACTTGCTACAGCTGGTGGAAATGCTCACCACAAATATAGCACCCAGTAAGTGCAACCTTCTTTTCTTTCTCTCACTTATTCTTGATTTCTGAACTGCTTAGTATTTTGAGTACATTCATTAAAGTTGTTCACTGAACTGTAGCCTAGGAATTATTTTTATGTTGTCCAGTTATTTGTTTTTTCATTACTCAGTGATGTGTGACTGGTCGTCTTATTCTCATGATATTATTTCCATTCCTTGGCTGGGATGATCAATGGGTTCTTAATATGGGAATTATCAGAAACATTTTTAGGACAAATTTAAGAAAATATTATTATTTGTGTTAGAAAATATGAAACATTTAGTATCTATCAACATTTCTAGGGAGGAAGCAGTCATTTTGGGAATAGTCAAAGAAATCATATGCCTTAGGAGCATAAGACAGGTAAACTAACTGTGCTTATTTAGGAGCTCACAGATCTTAATGCCAGAGGAACTGTGCTGCAACTGTTCAGTCTGCACACAGAATTTCATCTAGCAGTTCCTGCTCCAAACCCAGCAATTTGAAGCTGAAATAGTGCTTAGCAATGCTCTATTTATAGAAAATAATCTTAAGCAGCTTTGTACATAATTTCCTCAATATTAGTACTTTTTAATAAGCATGAGGCCTATGCATCAGTTTTGCCTGGGATGGAACAAGGTTACAGGGTTATTTTTGGAGGAAGTGGGAACATGTTATCGAAACTAAATGACACTGCTTTGCATGTTAAGTATTAGAAGACTAGTTGGAACTGTACAATTTCTAAGGGTAATATATCTATATTAACCTGTGTATAATCTTTACGGTTCCCTGTGTATCCATAGAATAATTCCCTGGCTTTCACGTTATTAATGTGTTTTTTTCTTGGAATAATAATCTTCCTTCCTCCCTCCCTCCCTCCCTCTCTTTCTCCTCACAACTCTCTATGCAGCAGCCATGTCATTTTTTTGGAGTAGCAGACTGACTCCTTTACGTCTCGCAGACCTGATATACTCCAGCTGCTCTGAAATGTTTGTTGTCCATTTTATTTCCCCATCAAAGTGTCTCACTGAGAAGATCAAAGCTTCAGTGATCAGTTTAATGTCGGCATCACCCTCTTCTATTTCTTCCCAGATCTGACCTCTCTCACTTGGATTTTGGGGTTGGCTCCTTAGCACTAGCAGGGAGGTTTTCCTGGAGGTAACTGCTAGTGCACACCCTAATGCATTACAGAAAAGCTTTGCCAGTGATGAGAAGACATTATTATTAGTAGAAGCTTTATGCTGGAAAATGTCTTACAAGCTAAAGCAGGAAAAGTTACTTTCTGATACTACTACATAAAACTTAATTACCTCTGAGAGACTTACTCTTCTGGTTTAACCAAATAACAGCAGAAAGTCGGCATCATTTTCTGAGCCACTTGGGGTCTGATATCAGTAGAGATGTGTAGACCTAACATCTCTGATCAGAGTTCACTTGGAAATCTCCATGCTCTTATAATATATCCTGGCTGTACATTTTTTGCAGTCTAATCTACATGTGCTCTCTATTTGTATTATTGCGGTATTGGCAAAACTCTGGGTATCCCCAAAATTGAAATTTTCACCAACGACCACAACTCATGTACCAGCCTCATCATATTAAGCACTAAAAAGCACGGCATGCCAGCCTTTGTTTCACACGGGTAAGAAACAGAAGCCCAGGCAAATGCAGTGGTTTCTCCAATGTAACAGAAGAAAGTCTCTGGAAAAGCCAAGAGTTGAGCCCAGATCTCATTGTGACTTTAGGATGTTTTCTGTTTCACGAAGAGCCTGGTTCTTGTGTGTATGCTGTCCTGTCGATCTGTCTGGCTCTGCCGATCCAAACAAAAGTAAATGTAGTTTTATAGGCTTAACAGGCTTGCTGTATTTTGCAAATGAAATGTAAAGCCAGTAACCTTAGTTTAGAAACTTTTGTGCCAGACTGCTCATTTATTTTTCCCCCTTTTTTTTTTTTAAAGTTCTGTCCTCACTCAAGAAATGTCCTGTTATTTCAGTGAAATAACTGCGTCTGGAAACAGTTCATGATTTACATCTCTGGAATTATGGCTCAAAATATTTTTCATCACATCTGCATCTCATACTGTTCTATTACTATTTGTTTCAGTAATTTAACTTATGTGATCAAATAAGCATCACACTTCTTAATCGACTGAATTCTCAAAAAATGTTAGCTATCCATCTCAGGAATAATTTCTCTCTGGCTGCTGATCATTCTGCCGTATTCCTCATGGTGATAATTTATGTCATATTAAAACAGATATTGTTCCAGATGTTGGCTCTGCCAAGATTTGAATGATATCTTTAATAAAATGACAAAGTGGTATAAACTGCAATTTTCATCTTGGCTCTCAATCTAACTTATCCATTTAAAATGCTGACACTGTCTGAACTGCCCAAATGTTCTGTCTTCTTCTGGTGTTAAGAAATTTATGGAAAGAAACAGTGCTTAATCTCGGATGGAAGTAGGAAAAGATTTTACATAGATTGTCCCTGTGTCTTGGCTGATCCTCAAAACATCTTGTAATTTGTTTTTTATGTTATGAGTTCACCATCTTCAAAGCTAAAGATGGTAGGATGGACTGTTGCTGCAGATAGGAACATACTGTCTCAGTCCTTGCAAAACCAGAAGAGTAAGAGATTAAGGTAAACAGTTTAGTTGAAAGGATTTATAAAAAGATTTTAAAAGCGCATAGAGTATGTTGGAAGAACGCCAGAAAACACAAGAAGTGTCGCAAAGACAAGCAAAGGAAGAATTGGAAAGCTAGTTAAAGAGAACACGCATGGGAAGAGAATTAAAATATGGAAGGAAAATGTACACTAGAGACATCATAATTTGTGACAAAGACCTCAGTGTCACCTTCTCCTCCAGTGGTGAATCTATGGCTAGCTGTTGATGTTCAGAAAAATGGCCCACCCTCAGTATCTCGTGCAGCTGAGAATACAACTACAAGACTCACTGCAGTTTAGACTCCAGGGTTTTTTTAGAGCAGATCATGGGTCTACAGGTTTTCATAGTCTCTTCTTCAGCCACAGAACCAGAGAGTGCCAGGAAAATTAAAAGCACTGCTGGATCCCTCATGCCAGTTGCAGATAACTTTCCTCTAGTTGATTCCCTCTGCTATGGTATGAGTCCCCCCAGTATCAGAGCCACACACATCTGACTGCTGCTAGTGTCAGTAAACTGCAGAGAGGTTGTGCGAGTGTGGGTGCATGCACGCAAGCACAAACTGCACGAGGAAGGACACAGCTGGCAGTATGAACAACTTCAGTGCAAAATGTCTTCTCTCCACCCACCAGTATCTCAGATCACCTCAGAAATCCACTGTAATGCAAGACAGTGATAACATGCGAGTTAGATCACTTGTTTAAGCAATAGTATCAAACTTGTTTCCTTTTCTATCATATCTCCAGATAATTCTCCAGAAAACTCCAGGTGCAGTGCCATGACTCTCTCTCTCTCTAGAGAGATGATTCCAAATGCCAGCTTCAGATAGGATGGCTGAAATCTGACGTAGTCTTTTTTCTCATGACAGCTGTGGGTCAGGAAAGAATCAAAGCAGCACGTTCTTTGGTTGGATTCCTGTCACTTTGTACTTTTGGAGACTAGAAGGCTATTTTTGTTTGTTTGTTGTGTTTTGTTTGTTTTGGGGGTTTTTTGTGGTTTATTTGTTTTTTTATTTTTTTTGTGCACATAGATCAGTGGTTTAGTATGCATTTATACATACAGTGATGAGTTCCAAAGTAACTTGTATGATTTGCGAAAGAGATCTTGAAGTTACGATGGATATTTCTGCAAAAACATTAGTTTTGTGAACATTACGGTCAAAAAACTAAACCAAATATTAGGATACTTTTAGGAAAAGAAAACAGAGAAGTGCTGTAAAAATACATCACGCCCCTACATCTTGGGTATTGCATGCAATTCTGTCTTCTCAAAAGAGTTCAGTAGATAGACAGGGATGATGATGAAGAGAGTTATAGGCAGTACAATGAAGGAATAAATAAATAGACTGGGACAAGCCTACAAAAGAAATGATTGTAATGATGATGGAACTACAAAATCAGAGGTAGTGTGGAAAAGGCAAATGAGGAACAATCACTCTTTCATAATACCTAGAAGATATCAGACAAAACAACTCACAAATAAAGAGATGTTCTGTCTCACACAGACACTAGTTGAACCATCAACTCAGTACCTCAAGGTGCAGTTTGTTTTTGATCAAAAAGCAAATGGACAACCCAGTCCAGGTTCATATTTTCTTCTTCCATGACTACATCATTTGTCATGTTACAGACATCCTGGCTGCTATTTTCAAATTATAATCTTCCAGTTTAGAACAGCTGGAAGACTGTGAAAGGACTCACAGGTGTTGCCCACTTCTTCTTTTCTTTTTAAGTCACCCAAAATCTGCCTCTTTTTTATGCTGTTTCTTATCCATATTATAATTTTCTGACCAGAATGACAGTAACTCTGTAAAACTCCATTACATTCTTCACTGAAGCTTAGCTCTGTGATATTGTCTTCACTTAGATTACATTGTCTTATCAAAAAATGCACTCTTGCATGATCTATTTTTAGCAAAACACTATTTTTTTACAGCATTTTCCATTCCTTTCTTTATTATTCCTTAAGAATTTGCACTAAATCTTTGAGATGATGCCCCTCTAGTTGCCCCTTCTAAAGTACTATGGTTCTTATTCTTCAATTGTTTAGTGTCACCTCTGATGTGAGGATGCTCTTTGAGCACTACTTTTATTTTGGAGTTCAGTGTACCATGTCCATAGCTAATAGTGAAGGTAAGCAAATACAGGCAGTAATTTATTCTGCATCCATTTAGCAAGATGGTCTTTTTTGCTTTGTGATCTCTTGTGCCATTGTTGTACTCTCAGTAAACACCTCCCTGTCTGCACTACCACAGTGGCATTATGTTTACCAACAGTGCTTCATGTTAATAGCAATATGGGGACTACGGAAAAAAGACCAAGGATATCTCCTTTCCTCCCACCATCTTCAAACCAGAAAGATGCTGGTTCACTGTCATCCCAACAGCAGACATCTGATGCAGCTGAATGTGTACAGGCTTCTGATTTGGTTGTGTAGCTGTTGAGTCCAGTGATACTAATCTCACTGTCCTCACAATGTCTGGATGGGTCATGCCCTCATTTTTGACCACTCAGCTGTCTTCCAGACTCACCTCTCTTATAACTTTTTGGGTTTTTTTTTTTCACCCATAGTGTTGTCACCATTCAAACTGCCAGATCTGTGATTTACCAGCTGCCGTTTCAGTTTTCCTTGCATCTTGGGTCATCAATAATAATAGCAATAATAACAGCTGAAGTAGCATTTACAAAAATTAGTGAGATTCTTAGGCATAAATTGTTACCAGCATTTCTGCACAGGAGCTCCATTGCCTGATGTCAGATATCTCATTTATCTATCTGGCCTTACTCCCCATGTCTCAGCCTTTCCATCTTTGAGAATAATGATCTACGTAGTGGAGCTGATATGAGGCTAAATTCAATTGTGTTTGTGAAGAGCTTTGAGAGTTCAATAGAAAGATTCCATAGAAGTTCAAAATATTAGCACTGGTTCTGAAGAGAATTACAAATCCTTGGTAAGTTATTCAGTTAAAATGTGACAGCTAAACAAGACCACCTGTCTGAACTGGAGAACACTTAACTTACATCCAGTCGCTCAGCTGGGTAGAAGATTTCTTGCATGACCAAAAAGGCGTGTAAATTGCTCCAGAGTTTGCTAGGAAATAAAACAATCTGAAAGAAAGGGAAAGAGGGAAGTAGCATTCTTTACAGAAAAAAGAAGACCTGCTATGAACTTTATGAACAGCAATCATGAGCAATAATCTCTCCCAGGCTCTAAAGTGCTGTCTGAAATGCTGTCTGAATATAAAGGAGCGATTTTTTCAGGTAACACCACTATGCCTCTTTGTGGCATGGAAAACAGTATGCAATACTTCAAAAGACCAAGGCATGCTTGAACTCTCTGTAATTGAAAGTAGCATGTTCACTGAGCAAGCATTTTTCAGGCAATGCCATGTTTGCTGTACACCTTGATTAATGGGTACATTTGTACTTTGGCAGAACAGTCAGGGGGTAAAAAATTTCTAGGAGAAGATTGCTTGAGGAGTAAATAGATTCATTAAATGAATATTTCCAGTTCATATAAAATAAAGCAATTCTCACGATTTCATGCTTTACATGGCATCTCGTGTCAGTTGCTACTTTAGTCTTTGAGCTACTGTCTCCAATGGGTAAATCCAGCTTGTATGTACAGATAGCAGAACATCTCAAGGCACTTTCCACTGATGTAAATCAGTACAATGGCACTGATTTTTATGCTTGATGCATAGACTGACATGGTTATATCACCTTTTGGAAGAACATGGAACACCACGCTTCTAAGACCTATAAAACAATTCTTTTGCCAGCATCACTGAATCAAAACCAAATTTCCAGAACATCGCTCAGAATGCACAGTACTTTGGATTAAAAGATTTTTATCTCACTTTTTAAAAAATGTTGCTTTATTCCTACAGTCCTCTCTGGGGCAGAAAACAAAGTTTTATGCCCAGATTTTGGCTCAAGATTATTTGTGATCTCAATCCACCATTGTGTAATCATACGCTGTTGTTCTAAAAGATTCTGAGATTTTGCAAAATTATACCTAGCTGTAGTTACTTGGCCCAGCCACTCAGACCTTGTTTAGAGATGTGTTAGATAGGAGGATAAAAGACTCTCCAATAGGTGTTTTGCAGCAAACTTCCTCAGTATGACGTTTTGGATTGCATTTCTAGGTTAGGTTATTTGAGGGTTCACGTCTTGACATGACAAAGATACAGTTCTATAGGCAAGGCAAAGGATGAACAATTCATTTAAGGTAAAGTGCAATGCATGCAGGGACCGGCTGAATAAATCTCTTAAGTAAAAACAGAAACAAGGACTTTCCAGACTGAAAATGTAGGTCATGGTAAACAGAAAACCAGTTCCCAAAGAATTACCTGTTTTTTCTCCCACTTACTGGCTACTACATAAAAATACTTGATGGGTCTGTTGGGTGGATAACATTTTTTCCAATCATGGGAACCCCAGCCCTTGTGAGAAGAGTCGCCACTTCTCTGGGCCAGACCACAAGTTCAGTGACTGAACATGACACTGAAGAATGTGGCCATGAGCCCATCAGAAAAAAAAAAAAACAACAAAAAACCCAAAACAAACTCACAAAAAAAAAACCCAACCTACCCACAGAAAAGAAACAAAGAAATACCCCCTGAAAGCTGCACAGGAAATCCTGTGGAGTTACTTGACAGGGACATGACCAGTCCAGGCCTTACAATGGTACTTGCACAGGCACCAGTGGAGGCACAGACATTTTCGGTCCAACCTCCTTTGCTTTCAGGTCGCAGGGAGACATCCCATTGGTGTAGCACACTTCTGACAGGAATCTTCCAAAACGATCTGATAAATGTTTACCTCGGACACAGTTCACTGAGGGCAGCATGCACAAAGGAAGAGCCACAACTGCACTATCATGCCTAAAGCATACGAACAAATGGCTTGTCACAGCCTAAAATTACGAAACGGTGAGCAGCCACATTTCTCGCTCAGCCATCTGTGTGGAGGCAATTAGCACATTGATTTATGGATGAGAGGAGGAGGGGAAATGAGCAAAAGAAACACGCGTGGACTCTATCAAGTACTATTTTTTCTATCAACTGTTTCCTATCAACTGTTAGTTGTGTCCCACTGAGCTAAAGAAAGACGTGGCCTACAGTTCCCAGTCGACATTTTCTGTGCAGAGACAAGGTTCACAGTTCTAGCTGAGAAACAAGAGCCAGCCCATTGGGAAGAGCTGCAGCAAGCTCTTGTGTAAGTGCCACAGAGCTGCCAGGGTAACCGAGCTATGGGTCCTGGACTATTATATCATCCCATGTCCCAGGTTATACCCCTTTGCCTGCTAAAACCCTTTGGCATAATATTTAGTATTGGTTTCCCATTACAAGTTTCAGCTGTGTCTAAGGCAGAAATTCTGGTCTATCTTACAAGTCAGTAAGAATAGAATAGAATAGAATAGAATAGAATAGAATAGAATAGAATAGAATAGAATAGAATAGAATAGAATAGAATAGAATCATTAAGACTTGTATCAGACTTCTATCAGTAAGAATAATTTTCCTTTTCTCCCTCTTCCTAGATACTTGTCTCCTATTTTCTTTTTCTTTTTTCCTCTTCAAGGTTTTGTATCTTTCTTTCCTAGTTTCTCTAGTCTTACCCTTACATTTTTTTCTTTCACTATTCTCTGTCCCACTAAGCTGCTTTTTTCCCCTCTAACCTCCTCTGCCATCTTTGTGATCATAATTTTATATTTTTCCACTCCCGGATCCTGTCTGCTTACAGATAAGTAAAGTGGGGTGTCCTGTGAAGGTTGATTGATCGTTTGGCTCTGCTACATGCAAGATACACATCTTTGAAGCAACTGCCACACCACTAACAGCTGTTTCACAGTAAACACCCTATACGTACTGAAAATTACATGTTAAGACATGCAATGGTGTACTGTGCATAAAGCCTCAGGAAACTACCCATTGATCTATGGTATGTCCATTAATCTCTGCAGCCTAAAGGGCATCTTTCTAAATTGGTACAGGAGGCAGCCATGAAAAAAAATCTGTCAATACTCTTCTGTGAGGCAGAGGAAAACCACATACTGAGTCTTTGCTATTAAATATGAATCCATGACATGAGGCAGGCATCAAAATCTAAAATGGCATTTACTTGCCCTAAGCAAAACCAAAATGTCATGGGTCTATTTGATTTTGCAAAGTAGCACAATGGGACATCACCATTTGATTGTCAATTTATGATTTCTCTCAAATATGGCTTAAATATTACTTGGCTTCCATGGCATCCAATCTGAGGATTTTGTATCACTTCCAGTTTGCATTTCATGCTGCACCAGATGTACCTCAACAGAGTGCAGAAAAAGGCCTTTACAAGGTGACAGTTTCTCTCCCAGAAACATGGAGACCTTTTCTGGAGTTATCTTGCAGATACATATGATGGGACTGTGAACTTTTGTAATAAAAAGTACTTTATGCTCATCCTTACAGCTGTATCTTCTTTCTCTCTCTCCTCATGGTGGTCTCTCTAGTAATGTTCTCAGTCCACTTCCTTCCCTTTCTCATAAGACGCTGTCAAAGGACCAGCAACTTTGACTCACATGAAATACTAGTTCTTAGAAAGGCCTCTGCCAATTGCTTACTGTGTTTCTGCAGTCTTTTGGCAAAAACTATGACAAACCTTATCACAGTTCTTGATATTTAGGGCAGTTCTTTCATTGTCCTTGATCAGGTAACAGCTGATGAGAGTTGTGCCTGTATATAAGGAGGTACATAGCTCAGTTCTAGCCCCTACTTGGTTGCTGCTACCATCAACTGCTGTCCTTAGCCTTGAATCACCAGATCTGCTCTGAATAGGCAACAGGGTGGACATGTCAATGACTGAGTTCCTACTTTGATTTTTCCAAGCAGCTTTGCCATGAGCACATTTTCTCTCTCCCAGACATGTTTTAGACCCCATCCTAAAGCTGAATGACTGCTGCTTTGGTGTTTACGCCATGGTTTTGAGATTTAACATCCCTCCCCCTCATAAAGCACCCAGATTACCGTTACAATTTTTTAGTATAAATTTGATTTTATGATAAAAGGTACCGATTACATGAAAAGGAAACCCAAAGTTATGCATTTCTTGCTGATATCACTTTCTTTAACAGTGCATTTCCAGAACAGAGGTAAGAACAAAACCCTCTTCCAAACATAGAATTATTTAGCTAGAGCACAGCAGAATCCTGGATAGTTTACCCATGTAAATGATGATTTTTTTATGCTGCTATAAAGTACAAATAATGCTAACCATGCAACTAAGTTTTGCAAAATACATATCTTTTTTCATTGCTGGTTTGAGGCACGATACAGTAGATTCTTTAAAACTGCAGAGTATTAACTTCTCCATGACATTTGTTTATGAATAGAGATGAGCCAAGAGGGAAATTTTGCTGTGCATGGAAGTACACTGACAGCATGAACACTACTGTGTAGTAAAAGTATTTCCACCATGACATAAGTAGATTTAAGATGAATGCGTGCAGATATGCAGATTGCCTTAGCATTGTAAATATGAGCCCAGACAGATTAATATAACCATACCACAATTTTTTGGATTCCTACATGATAGAACATAGATCAAGTAATTCCACACAGTATGTCATACAATATTATAAAACACACAAGGCAGAACATTTTAAGCCAGTTTCATGCAGAGAAACATTTATATCAGAAAGCAACCATTGAAAAAAAGCTATCTTCCTCTCAACGGAGAAGCAATAAATGGAATGATTATTGGTTTACACAGTACAGGAATGCCTTGTTTTGTCTCCACTCCAGAACGTGTACAGTCATCCCTTCTTCCATTCTTTTTACTTCTTTTCTTTTGACAGCCTTGTCTTCTTGTGCTGAGAACAGCCAAGCCTCTTCTGAACGCTCCACCACCAAGTCTCCTCTAGATTTTAGCACGGCTTGCCTCCCCGCAAGATTCCTTTACTGAATGCCTTTCCTGTGTTTTTACCTCCAAAGGACTGCTGACAAGATTGCTAACCTCCATGGTCCTCAGACTTGTTAACTGCATCACAAGCCTCACGTAGAGAGTAGGCTATCAAACCTGAGACATAAGCTTGGTACGCTGTATTGTACTACTTCCATCACATATTCTTATTGTCAGCACTTTTGTAGCATGACTGTACAAGCAAAATCTTTATTTTTAAAAGCAGTGAATGACCATTATGATGAGGAATGTATTCCATAAATGAGAGTAGTGAACAAACTGATGGCAATTTGGGCATTTAATACCTGTAGAGCAGCTTACCCAGTGTGTCTTTGTCACCAGATAACCATCCCACATAGTTAACTATTAACAACATTGTTATTGATTACCTCACTGTATGTATATCACTGTATCACATTTAATTTTAACACTTTATTTAAAACTCCATGAACTCAACAAATCTCTCTACCTCACAGATGAGGTCAAGAATTCAAAACAGATTAAAGACAACTAACACATACTTTAAAGAAGGGATGTTTGGTCAAGCCTCAGTACTGCTCTTGCCAGTGTACATGGAACTATCCCAATGAACCCTGAGTTGCCTTGATTTGAAATTATGACTGTAATATGAAACACTTTATGGATTACAATTTCAAATTTTCAGCATTTATAATACATGGGCAAGCACACGGGTTTTCTGGAGAAATTTGGAAATAGCTGTAATTCTTGGGTAGATACATAATTCTTCTGCATAAATACCAGAGTTACAGAGCTTGTCTTACTGATAGACTTTCAAGGTTGATTTGAATTTGTTAATGGTGTGAATTTAAAGTAATTGCTTCAGCCATGTTGTAGATGCTCTCATTGAAAACTAACACAGAGTTATTTCATATTTACCTTGATTCATTTCCAAAGTAAATTGGGCCATACTGCATTAAATTGAGAAAACCACAGGTATTTGAAAAGATTAATTAAAGCACTTTAAAATCTATTTGGGCTATTTACCCTTGAGGCAGAAGCATTGGTCAAACACAAATGGTATGTTTATAAAAACTAAAAGCCCATATTTCTTCAGAACACTGGTCCAAAATGTATATAAAGATAAATCCTATGATGAAGATAGTGTAACTATCGTCTCTTGAGAATAATATTTGATATTTTCTGTATGACTTACTCTAAACAGACTAGAGGTAGCTAGAAAATTGGCTAATGTGGAGAAAAAAATTTTGTCCTTTCAGATCCTAGACAAAATAGGGCAAGGTGCAAACTAAATACGAGAATATGGTTTTCATTATCACATTAATAAGCTAGTTGTGCTACATTTTGATCCAAAATTGATGGTACAATAAATATAAATTATGAAGTATTAATCAGAAATCGCATATTGTGCTTAATGTACTAGCAAATACTAAACTACCAACAAACATATAATCAGTTGCTATAGTAATTCTAGTCTCCACCTATGTGTTAAAAATTATTAAGGTCTATGATGAATTTTGTCCTTTAGAGAATGTGTGCTTTCCCATAATCATGTTTAGTGGATTTTCTGCACAATTCCCATGTGCATACCACACAGATCACACAGTGTCTAATCAGATCCAAATATCTAATTTGAATTTTTATTGAACGCTGACCTTTCCAATATATATTCGTGTTTATATCTAACATATACATCGCATCTCAAATATTTCACTCTGCTTATATTTAAACAGAAGGCAGCATAAAAGCAGTTCACTAGTAAAAATGGAAGCAGAACAAAAAGAATAAAAAATTTTTAAAGCAAAGTACAATAGTTAATTATTGTGAGCCTAAAAACTGGGAGAAACTCTCCCATGTGTATAAGGGCCAGTACAGGTCCTGTACATCAATTAGGCCCACTTAAAGCACATTTTAAAGGCTTAGAGAGGATTTATGTGGTGCATAAGCCTGGGGCTGTCTGTCTGCATGTGAATTTCATCCTCTACGAATATACCTGTCAAGATAGCTGAAATCTGAACATTAAGCAGGTTGTTAGCAAATCAGAATCACAATTCTCAGACACTGTCACCTCAGTTGTATTTGTCACTCTTTCCTTTCTCGTAGCAAAACAAAGCGGTTACATACACAAGAACTGTGGCCACTACTAAATTTTCTCATTTAAGCTGCCCTAAAGAAGAAGATGGATGGTATTCTCTGAAGATAAAGATTGTTTCTCTCTCTTGCTCTCTTTAAAGGAAAAGGTTTTAGTGGTACTCAATAAAATTCATTTCTATGGCAGGAAATGCAGGGCAGGACAAATACTGTACTAAGTTCCCAAGGTACACAAGCCTTCGATTATCTGATTTGCTCACATAAATACAAGACTTTAAATGCATGATTAGATTGCATTATATAAGGAGTTGGAATTTGACCCCCAATCAGCAATTATTTAGGTTTCACAGATTTTTAGAAACTGTAGGTTTCTCCATTCCTTTACATTTCTGCGTTAGTCATCATTTCTAAGGAAGGCAGAATCCTGAAATCTGGAACCTCTACTTATCTCCAGAATTGAACAGCATTTTATTTTATTTTATTTTTTTTAATTTGAGACATGAAACTATTTGACAAGTATTCAATTCCTTGGAGCCATGCTACATTATGAAATAAAGGAAAATCTACCAGAATAATTTTCCTTGCAATTCCTGGAGAAAAGCCAAAAATATTTCAGTAAGGGATTTTTACTGAAAACACTACAGAATTCAAGCTTTCCATTCTAGTGGGCTTTCTCCTATCAGATCCTATCTGATCTATTAATGACACCAGATTTGAGAAAACTTGTCTTTTTCAATTTCATTTCTGGCTTTTTTCGCTGTATCTCCTTATGTTTCCTGTACTGCCAAATTGCCAAAATATCATTGACTCATTTAAATCCCTTTTAGGAAATTGCATACTCTGCAGTGCCAGAAGAAAGCAGAATTTCAAACTTTTCCCACCCTAGGAAACCTCTAGTCACCCCTGCCACTGGATTTTTTTGGGGGGAAACATTGTATTTTGTCCATCTGTCTTTCAGCCTGTGCTCTGAGGTCATTTCATGTCTCTGTACTGTGCGTTGCAGTGCACCTTCTAAGCAGCTGACCACTAATTCTGTGAATTCTATCTCTATTCAGGAAAGCATTTAAAGCAAATGCTTACGCATCTGCTTAGTTGACTTTTCTGGGCCTTATGCATGACTAAATCCTACATAGATACCTACAACTGGTTCTAAACAGTTAACAAATAATTAGTTCTGTTGCTATACTTGAGCGTGGCTTTAGAAAGATCTTACATGAGAGTAGGATTTATCCAAACAGTATATTTACGCTGTCAGCTCACAGGTATCTAACTTCAGATGCCTGGATGGGAAGCTTAATCTTCTCAAGTTCCCAATATAGGCAGTGCGGAGTCAAGGGCTCTTTGAGAAGGAAATTAGGAATATCTAATTCAATCTGCTGAACATTCCCCAGCATTAATAATTCAAGATCACCTTATGAGCTCGTTTTCTGTCATGTTGACTCAGATTCCTAACTGTGGTGCAAATTGCGCCACACTTTGATTCTCCAAATTGAAATGGGGAAATGATTGATTTTGCTTGTAATTTACTAATCTTTGACGAACACGGGAAACTTCAGGACAGTCCATTTCTATAGGAACAACACACTTCCAAAAAGAGAAGCCACCGCACTGCAAGCCTCCTCCTATAAGTATGTTGGATGTGCAGCTTCATCAACGATCGCATTTAAGAAATGTTGTAGCAGTAAATGACTATAGACTAAAAGAACAATTCTCAAAGGGCCACACTCTCTAATTTCTTTGGAAAAGAGACACAATCTACACCATGAAAAATTTAATTGCACTTTAATTACCAGTCCGCTGAATAGCCTGAGATATGTATGCCTTCATTTTTTAATAGCTTCTGCCACTTCCAGCAAATTGTGGAAAGAAATAATGGATGCCTCGAGTATTCTTTCTGCCTGCTTCTACCAAAATTAAAAAAAAAAAAAAAAAGAAAGTAAAAAACTCAAAACGAAGATTCAAATTCTTCTGGATCAGTCATAATCCAGGAGGAACACTAGCAATAATGAATATGAATACAAAAACACAGCTGCAGTGTTCACATCAGTGGCAAGGTAATGCAAAAATTTGCCCCTTTGGTTGAGTTCTGCTACATTAAACAGATAAAAAGCTCTTGGCTGGCTGACTCAAGGTTGCTTCTTTGTTTTATAAAGCCAGAGCTTTAGCATTTGAAAAATACTTTGTATATTGCAATATTTACCACATTTCCTTCCACAGAGATATTGTAATCATTCAGGAATAGCAGAAAATATTGCGTACTATAGAGAAACCCTTATGAATAAAAACACAGCAGCATTTTGAAGTATTTTATTAAACAGGTGTATAGCCAATGAAAAAATTTAGGCTGGGAACAGTGCAGTCTAGCCTGGCTTTTATATCACACCCCACATATAGTGGCATCCGAACACCATACAAAATGACAAGATGTTGACAAAGTCTTAAATCTTAAGTGCTTAAATCTTCTCATAACTGAAAACAAACTTACATTTAAAAAGGGTTTCTATTTAGAGTTACAGGGAAACAGGCAAACCTTCATGTCTTCATTTTGGCCTCAATGTCTTTTGTTCATGCTGACCTCAAGCACAGGAGAGATTCGTAAGTATAAAAGTATGGCTGAATTATTTAATTCAATACATACTATTGCAGTCAATCCATACCACTGGGGAATTAGCAAGAACAGGAGGAGTGTGATAGGGAGAAAGTATTTGTCTATCCATGCTCATAGAAAGAGGATGGATGAAAAATACATGTGTGAAGCTTTGTGTTCCTTACCACAATAGATTTGTTTGACCACAGGACACATGCATTAGCTACAAACGTAAATATCCCTCTAGGAATGAGGAAATTCTAGCTTTGATAAATCAGGCACAGTAATGTGGACTGTTGTTGTTATTATTGTTGTTGTTGCTACTATTACTACTACTACTACCACCACCTCCACCACCACCATTACTATTGCTACCATTATTACTACTACTATTACTATTATATTTTCTAATTTTTAAGGGAGGAGTTAAATAGTGAAATAGTCACACAGTGCCGGACACAAATTATTCGGAGAGCCAGTGCTGCTCACTATGACAAAACCTCACTGCTGCTTTGCTGAAAAGATACATCACACAAGAAAACATTTGGCCTCTAAAGATACAGTACTGTCAAAAGTGAAATATCAAATGCTCCCACTTTGTTATCACATCACGAATCAATATTATACTGAAAGTGTAAATGAGGCAGAACTGGGTATTTTCACTAGCAAATTAGAGAAGTGAGTAAAGATCTTGAAAGGAACACCGTATTTTCTCCATATTCCTTATGCCCTACTGTCCTATGTAGTATTTTAAACATCCTGCTGTGATGAAGAGTAATAATGAAAACAAGAGGGAAAAGCACATGCTTAACTATGGATAAAGCACCTATTAAAAAATAGTTATCCAACTTAACACTTCAGTAAATAAGGAAAATTCACTGGAAGCAAGTAATTTTGAGCTGCATCTTGCATCTTTGTATATGTTTAAAGCTCTCAAGTTTCTCCTGCAATTATTATTATGAAGACAGAGTATAAAATAAAAGCAATCTGCTATGATTTTCTTTTTTTTTCCTGACAGGTGTGGAATGTGGGCTTCTTAATATCAGAATATTATTTTTTTTTTAAATAAGAACCTGGAAAGCCTTAATGTTTCAGTAGCATTTTAAAGTCTGACTAGAGGTTACAGGAAGGTTAATATTAGTCATCGCTTTCTTACTGTTGTGCTCCTTTATTCCCACGGGTTTTCCATAAACAGCATGAATTTGCATAGGCAATACAGCATTGAAGGAAGAGATTAAAGAATGGATAGCTGAAGGACTGTTGCATGAAAAGGCCGAAACATTAGCTGGTGTAGCACAAGTGTTTCTTAGAGGTTTTGCTTTGGAGAATAGTATACTTTCTGAGTGCTTGCTCTATTTCCCCTGTCCAGGATGAATAATCACAAAAGCACTGGTATTAAATCAGTTACCAGAGCTGAAACCCAGCGAAATGTGTCAGAAGTAGATGAATTTAACCTTGCAGTATTCAAGGAATGGAAACTATACCCTGGGGCACATTAGAGAAGTACATGGATAGTAATTATCTAAAAGGAGATAACCAACGTGGATTTAGAAAGGCAAGAGCCTCCCTAACTAATCTACTTGACCTTTATCACGAGGCTAAAGACAAGGCTGATAATGGGCTCTGCAAATAAAAGACTATGTTTATATTTTCAGGCATACACAACAAATAGATGAAAGGGAGGAAAAGAAAATAGCTTTATAGAAAACTGAAAACTCATAAGAAAGCATGTACTGCAAGGGAACGCATTTAACCCTCCATCGTCCACTGAAGCACACACGCACAAAATTTCTGTGACCCAACGGCAACTCTGTCGGAGCATTCATTGCATCAGCCGCATGACAAGTTTGCACAGTAATGCAAACTGTAACCAGAGAGTGCAGTTTCATGGGAGCCAATGGTCCATTCAAATATAAGTAAAGGGGGAAATTATATATAATCTACAGGGATCTCAATATAGGTCAAAATTTGATTTAATAGACTAAAAAGCTATTGTACATGAAATCTCTCTCTACACTCAGCTTTTTGTTTTTCATTTCTGTTATTTTTTCTTTCTGTCAAGACAGCAGATGAGCCTGGGGAAGGCAATGCTGGAGAAGGGTAACAAAAGGTAAAGCTACTCTTAAAAAAACCCCTCTGTTTCTTGAAACTGCCTTTCTAGCTTATGACAGTCTGTAGAGATGTTGGGTGGGGAATTCTTGGGCCATAGTGAAGGTCCTCCTTCTGACAATCACATTCAAAGTCCACAGAAATTAATGAGGTTTGGATAATGTCCTTGCAGTTTCACTTCCTTTTAACCAGGTGCCAAGGTGCTCATCTGTCCATTTGGAATGGAGCAGCCAAGGTCTAGTGAGCTGAGTATTTTCCTGATTTCTGCATTGCCTCAGCAGGGGATGTGGCTCCCCTTGCTCTTCACGGAAGATGGAAAAGATCCTCTGCTACTTTGGTTGGAGAAATGACAGTTCATGAAAGGACTTTGTCTGACAGGAACAACCCCTTCCTTGGTGAAGAGAGATATCAAGTTATAAGGTTTTCATCCTTTTTCCAGAGGAGCTACTGGAAGGAGGACTGGTTTTCTGTCTCCTGAAGTAAAAGGGGGGCCGCCAGTGATGTGCACATTTGTGCTCTCAAGTTGCTAAGTTAATGAGGAATAAAGGAGAAGAAATTACAGAAATACACCCCCCTCCCTCAACTCATTCTTCACCAAGGAATGGAGAGAGAAATGAAGTCAAAGTGGTCAAAGAAATGAAGATAAAGTGGTCAGAGTCAAGAAGCAGAAAGGAGTGTAAGAAGAGTTTGGAAGAGGAAGGAGCCTGATCCACACCACCTTCCAGAGGTTAGCTACTAAAGCAAAGAGAAAAAGACAAACCTGAACTGAGGGATCCTCCAAGATCCATCCTGCCTTTAACACCAAATGTTGACAGATCTTTAAATCCCCAGAAAGAAAATGCATCATGCTCCTACCTGGAACATTTTCTACACCTCTCTGTCTTTTTTACTGAGCAGACTGTTGCCAGTGTCAACTTTCCTCCACAGGGTCATGAATACCTTTGCATCTTGCCAGTTCCCTCTTCTTAGGTAGATAGGCAAACAAAATATGTCCAAGTATATCTTGCAAGGTAGTAGGTGCAACCAGTGAATCCACACAGCTCTTTCGGATCTAAGACGAGGTTTTGCAGCCTTGAAAAGAGGCTCATTTACTGCCCTGACCTCACCCACAAGTTAACTAGGGAATTTTGAACAGCTGGATTTTGACTTCAAGTACTGTTGCTAGTGGTACCGCTGGATCCAGCACAAACACATCACATAACTGTCTTCGTTTCAGAATGAATTGCTTAAATGGAGTATTTTAGGTAGCTCAGGGAAGTCAGGAATCACTCAGAAAGTATGAAGTACCAGAGCTGGGAACACAGAAGAGAGGTAATCTAGACCTGTAAACTAGACCATACAGTAAGCCAGACTATATGGGTAAAAAAATAGAAAAATCTTCTACAGATAGCATTCATTTGTAGTCATAAAAAAATCCCATTTTGCAAGCATTTAAAGTATTTGACCATCTAAACAGCATCTGAAAACGTACACATTGCTTCTTATTTCTCCTCATTTCAGAAGTGTGCCAGAAGCAGCACAAAATATTCTGTTCTTTGCTATGAAGTGGAACATACTTGCCTGCATTTTAACTGAATTTATCAGGTCCCTGATTTTGTTTCACAGTCTGTGACAACTTGAATTCTACTGTAATAAATATTCATAGCATGCATATTCCAGTAATATGTGTAAATGTGTAAAGTCAAAGCTTAGTTTCCATAATTAAAGCCATTAGTAAGGATTCCAAGATGGCTTTGTACTTGTGCAGAGACTTGCAGAATTATCTCCATTTTTTAATGCCAGTATTGGGCTGAAAGTGCCTTAATGCTCAGCTAGCATTTTGACCTCAGGGACAAAATATGAGGTTTTGGTTTTGACGGTTCAACAGAGGCAGGAAGGAAAATCTTGTGATGCTGCTTGTCACTTGTAGCTTGTCTTCTAAGAGAAAAAGGTTGTCATTTGGAAAAGAAAATACATGCCAGTGCTGAGTGGGCAGGGGTGGGAAGGTGTCCTGAGATGGGTAGGAATGTGGGGAAATAGGAAGATAGTGTTTGGTCTTATGTGAGACAGGGAAATGAAAGTCCAGTGCCAGATGGGAAAGAGAGTAACTCCTTGAGGTTTGGCAGCTGCCAAAACTGTCTTCACAAAAAGAAGTTTATGTTTCACTGCAATCAGTAAACTGATTAGCTAAAGCTATCTAATCAGTGCTAGGGTACGTAACAAACTGAGATGTTCAATTGTCATTGCTTAGTTACACTAATAGGAGAAACATCCCTGCCAGAGTTTAAACTTTCCATTTTTCCCTGCTATACTTTCTCTCAAGCTGCCTTTCACACCTGGAAGAAGCTTCCTACAAGCATCAATTAAACTACTTCATTAGCTTTCAGCAAATACCTCCTTGTCACAGTTCCTGGATAATGTCTATATTTTGTTGGAACTGGTCACACGTCACTCATGTCCACCAGTAGTCAGACGATCTAGGGCTGGAAAGGACTGATATCCTGGTCATACTCTATCTTATGGTTAGCTTGTCCTTCCCTGATCTGCTGGCTTTATCTTCTGCTGTGACAGCTTGGGAAAAGAATCCCTTTTTTAGCCTGCTAAGATTTATGGAGTCATCATCTGTCTGCCAGTTCTTCTGTAGTAACTTCTGAATCCATTGGCACATTTCAGCTAAATTGGCAGTGCAGTAGAAATCTCAAAGATGTTTTAGTACTCTAAAAACTCAAGATAACAGAAGACAAAGATACCAACACTACGTTTCCCAAAGTAAAGAACACGGTATGAGCTTGACTCGAGATAGATATGATGGAATGCATGCAAGAAAATTGTTATAAATTCTCCACTCACGGGAAACTCTGGTCTGTGCACTACAAAACCCATTATGCTGTTTCTCTAGTGAATTCTCTGATGTGTAATAAGTAGTGCATCAACACTGCAACATAGCTATCATTCAGTCAATCAGCATTAAAATTCAGTTAATGAGAGAAAAAAATCTGATGGAAAAATAGCTCACTTAGTTCTGGAAAGCAGTGAACAACTCGTTTGTTGAGCACTGGCATGGTGGTATTTTCCCTTTAGAGCTGACACGCCACTGCCTGTAGCTTCTTACAGCTAGAAGTTGTCCTGGTGTTGCTCACAGCTGTGATGAAGGACTTGCATGTCAACAAGCAGTGAAAGGCTACAAGGAACATACTGAACTGGGCTCTGAAATCCGGTGATTTGAGGAGTCCCCAGACTGCAGGTTTCCAACACGCTCATTGCCCATGTTTGCAGCCAACTTTTCCGTATGCTTGTACATTTATGGATAGCACTTCAGGGAAATCTGTGGCTTACAAAAGGCAAACATTCAAATGTAAAGAAGAAAAACAGATCTCCTGAGTGACTGTTGTTAGCAAGCTGTCTTCAGGAGGAGAATAAACCAGACAACATTCTATAAAGTATGTCTATTTAATAATATCTTTTTCTGAAATAATGTAGCCTTCTTATTAGATACAGAGGGCAGGATATATCTTACATAAATATTGCTTAATTCTGGTCACTGGTATGATTTGTATCAGCAGAAAATTAAAGGTGATAGCTTGGTCAAAGGGCATGCATATGTTGGTGACAGACATGAAATAGGGCAACATGCAGTGACACAGAAGGCAGATGTACAAAATTGGGGATATTTTGATATTTTCACTCTAGAGAAGGAACAATGGTGGCAGCTATAAAAAACACAGCAATACATTAACCAGGGCTTACTCCTTCAGACTGTGATGAGCCATGCCCTGCACTTTCACTACCCAATATATTGCCAGTGTCAGCAAGAGGCTGGATTTATTCTCACTATTTAGACTTACACTTACACTACACACTGACTTCATTTTTCTATCACTTCAAGTTAGATAGTATCATTAGTTCTGGTCCCTCCAATCCATGAACCTCTCTTTGTCTTCTTTTAAAAAATATTTTGAAATCAAAAGTCACTGAAAACCAAAAGCTGTGAAAGAGTAAAGAAGAGGGCAGCAGTCTTGCAAGTATCAGTCTTCACAAAATTGGATACACAATCTTACGATGTTTTCGGCCCCAAATAATCTCCATGCAAAAAAAAGGTTCTGAGAAATGTTAAGTATATAAATATCAGCTTATTAAGGACTGCCATTCAAAAAAAGACTGTAATTTATGACAAACTCCTACACTGCACAGAAGTGTGCTCTTCAAGAAGAGGAAAGTAATGTAGTCGGACAGTTTCAAAATTAATAATTATAAGTTCCCTTTTCATTTCCCTGAACTCTAACTCAGTAGTTTTCTTCACTGATGTTCAGCTAAAGACTGATAATTAAAAACCCTCAACTTGATAATGCTTTTTCTTTGCATTATCCAAACCCCTTTTTCTTAGCAGAAGAGGGTGTGTTATACAGTGAAAAGTATTCTACTGATGCCTCATGAAACCTTCTTTGCTTTCTAGATCACTGCTTTGTCTGGCTTACACGATAAAATAATTTGTAATCTTCATCAGACTGTGAAAACCAGGTATCTTCAACTATTGAGAATAAAGTAAAACTGCAAAATGTGGCTACACTAAAATTAAAGAGCACAAGATGCTTCATTGAACTCAGGGAGAATTAGAAACATCTGTCAACATATCGTAGCAAAAACTCCTACAGAGAACAAAAGTCATAAGTGCAGCTATCTTACTTCCAGAGAAGTTTGCTAATTTTAGAATTATGTACATGAATGCGAATCAGGTCTTGAATTTATGAAAGTGTCCTTACCCATAAAGAACTGAGGAAGAAAAACATAGTACAGGGTCCACACACACGATTCACGCATTGGATGACAAGTGTATGAGCATGTGACTGTGCTTCCAGGCACATGAGAGGGGAGGAGCTATCTCTGCATTGCTCCTGGATAATGAATCATCTAGCAATAAATTATTCCAGCTAACTATTCACAGGGATCATCACTGTCAGATGCGACAGACACAGAGATGGAGACAAGCAACAGCCACTGCACCAAGGGTGGGGAGTACGAGGAAGAGGTCAGAAGACCAAGTTTCCTACCCAGCATGTGAGACCTGACAGCTCTGAAGGTACTGGGGACACTTCCATATGACTCATCCACAAGTCGTCTACAGCTGACTGATCTACAACCAGCACAACAGATGAAACTCTAGCCCTAATGAAGCCAAGAAAGTTTTGCCAATAACTACAACCGTGCCAAGTATTCCACCTGACGGCTTTGAATTTTTTCCAAACACATTAACCAAAGATTGTGTTTACTTTGATATATAAAAGAATGCAGACTTGACAAACTCTCTCAACTCCATCCAGGCAATGTAGTAAAAACTGCTGTGCATGCAATGACTTTTTTTGTTCGCATAATGTTCAAGTAACATTGAAACTGAACACAGGATTCAGGATTTTCCTTGTTTTTAGAATTTTTGCCTCATTTTTACCATGGTAATTTTTTTTCTCCATACCTTAAAAAGAAAACAAAATAAAACAAACTAAATCAACAATTCTGTAACACAAAAGGCAGAGAGGAAAGCAAACATTTCCACTGATACTGTGCAAATTCTGTTAATCTAAAGCATTCATTGAGATGTAAAATCACAGAGTACTATGTGTATAAAATACAGATGTTTAACTCAGATTACATCATTTCTAAGAGAACTATGCACCTCAGAATAAACAAATATATTGCCTGCTATTTATGGCTCACTCTCACCTTCTTTGTCTTCTCCCTTTCCCCAAGAGGGGTGAGAAAGGGCTTAGCTTCTGCCCATAGCTGTGCCACAGAGTTCAACTAGTTGTGGGAGCATCAAAATTTACCAAATTCCTTGTGGCTCCTGGTTGGTTTGCCCTACCATAGTAAGACAGATGTGAATTTTTTTCCTTACAACTGGGACATTACAAACTGCTTTTTGCTACATGGACATTTTGGTGCCTAGTAATACATTTGAACATGAGCTTAATTTTCTCTCTTTATAAGCTCTCTTTATCTGGCCTCTTACTATCTACAAACTTGTAGGAACTTCATACGCGTGTCGTCTCTGTATGCAAGTTGCTAGGTAGCACTAACAAGCAAAGACAGACAACACAATCATAGAAGCCCCACTGACACAAAAATGTCTTTAATTTCTTAGCGGTTGCTGCAAGAGCAAGCACTTACTGGAACAAAGTATGGCGTTCTTTGAGCAGGTCCCTGACCCTTACTGTTCTGCTCTCCTGTGCTCTGGGCAGACAGAATATGCATGATACACGATTGCTGGGAAAGCAGAGGGGTTTGGTCTGGGGTCTGTTGCAGCTATACAGGTTTTGCCATACTCCTTTTCATAGTCAAGACTTACTTAGGTTTGAAGAGGTATGACCTTTACTGAGCCTTTCAAAAGCACGCTAAGGATGTGTCCTCCTACCAACAGCACATGCAAACTAGCTCAATATAATTTTATATACTATACTCTGAAGAACATATAAAATGTAGTTTTAAAGTTAACTGGAGACTGCAGCACACATAATTCATAAGAGTAGAATTATATTTCCAGAAACACATTTTTAATATTATTTCTTACTCCACTCACTCCAAGCACATTTCTTGAAATCAGCTGAAACAAGACCTCTGTTATAGATATACCTATATATAAGTACAGGAATTCTGTAAAGATGTTAGAAATCTACATACTCTTTTTTATGTTAGAAGACACATTGATTTAATTGCATTCAAAAAAATTAAAAAACCCCAAGCTTCTGAAAATCTAGCCTTTCTTTTGATTCAGTTATTAAGCTGGTGTAGTTTGGTATAAAACAATAGGATAAATATCAATGTAGGTTGTCTGCAAATTCCATTCCAAGGTTCAACGCGGTGCAAATTTTGGAACACAAAAACTAAACCGTCATCACTACATTGGCACACAACTCAAAACCCATAAAGAAGTGACTGTGGTGAAGTTTTGCACAAATATAAGGGTCTTCCAGATCTTGATATGGGATTTATTTCTTCAGACTAGCACATGGTGGAGCTCAGAAAGTCAAAATTAAATATACAAATGTAATATCTCCCTTACATACATACCATGGTGGAATTCAGCTTGCAACTATATCCATTGTCTGCAGAGTTTTACAGTATGCTTCAACAGATCTGTAGGATGCTTAACATTTTTCTGTTAAATGTTAGATTTGTTATGTTATTTCCATACAACCCTACCTTATTTTTATAGATGTTCTTGATTTATACTAGAAGTTTAAGAGATGACTGCTATGGATTTCCATTGAATTGTAATGAGACTCCAGTATCTTATTCTTTATGTTGTTGTATAATCCCTAATAATTTTACAGTTCCTTAGGATATATCTACAATGATACTGTAGTTTTTAGCCATCTCATTATTTTAGGAGAGAGGCATGCTTTTTAAGTAGAAGACCCTGATGAATTTCTGTGCATCTATTAATGTTGGGTTCCCCACCTGCAGCTACTAGCACCTTACTGAAAATTCAAGCATATGTGGCCTGTGTTTATTTAGGTTAAAACAAGGAAGCATCCAACAAATCTGATTGAAGTTGCACACTTTCATGAATCAGTCTATTTTACAGGTTCCATCTGCTCTTAAGTGCTTCCCAGAGAACAAACACAGTGTCACTATACTGCATATTTCCATTGCACTATCCCAAACACACTTAAGCTGCTGACAGATTAATGCTTAGTTCACTTGTGGCATACATTCTTGGGTTCTTACACATGTTCTTATAAGGAAATGGAACTCACTAAGCACTTAATCACAAGTTGGGGTAGTGTTATTGTATTGAATACAACACACTAACTTTGTTTCAGGAACAGGCCAAGGTATCTCTATATAAGCCATAGCTGTCACTAGCACTGCCAAAGACCCTGGAAATCAAATCACTTTTGTCAACCTCAGTTAAACAAAAGCAAGCAGAAATTTGCCAAAGGGTTGCCCTGGGGGCTAGGGATGAGCCACCTGAGGAGTGTGCAGAAATGGCCAAAGGCTTGTGCTGTTTACTGGAATGCAACTTGTATGGCTTAAGTGCACATACATTTGCTTGAAGTAAGCCATTACAAATAGATCTTGATAAAATGAGTGCAAGGACAGGGAACAGTAGGCAGATTTAAAAAACAACAGCAACAAGACTGAAGTAAAATACAACCCAACATGATAAAGTCATCAGCAATCCAGTTAATCGTGAATTTATGTAGCTAGGAAGCAGCAACAGCAAGAGAAGCTGGTATGAGTATGTGCAAACGTGAATATACATCATCAATATCTGCATTTGTGCCTAAGAGAAACATCGAGTTTGATAGAGAATTGTCTATATCCTTACCTGGTGTAAATCAAGTTTGATCAGTTCAGAGTAGCCAAGAACCTCGCCTTGTATTATGTTTAAATATAGGGCACAAAAAGGGAAGGGAGAGCATTTTAGGGTGAATATCAGAGAAATTGTAAGTAAATTTTCTCCCACTTTCAACCTGGCAAGCATTTGTCCAGTTCTGACCTTTGAAATACATTGTATAGAAGAAAACTTAGTGCTTGACTCCCTAAGCGCACTGACCCTCCATCCCATTTTATACACCACACCATTATAACCAAGAGTAAAGGCCTTTTACCACAGGATTGTACGTTGCTGAGACCTTCAGCAAAATCAGGATCCATAAACCACCACCAATTTCTATGGAGTTCTGTCCTTTCAATTTATCAGCACATTTGGTGTCACTCTTCCCTCATTTAACTTAGTGGGGTCTCAGTGTAACTTGCTGTGGGTTTTTGTTAATGTCACTGGATGGTGTTTTTCAAATGCGAAGATCAGGCACAGTGACAGTCCTGGCCACTGCGACGGGGAAAGTCATGTCGCGCTGCAATACCTGGAGTTGGTTGTTCCTTGATGGACACAGTTTAACACATCAGAGGTGTATAACCATTGTACTTTCTTGTTCTCCTCAAGGTATCAGAGGACAGAACTTCCCTGGGACAATGCTGCTCTCAGAGCCAGGCAGGGGCTGGAAAGCATGGAGTACTTAATGTACCTAATTATTTCAGTGAAAGTCAATATACTTTTATTTCTGTCACAGCTTAATGCTGATGCTCTGTTACATGAAAAAGACTTTTTTCCTCCCTCCCTCTCTTTCTTTCGCTCTGCTGGCACAAGCAACTTTACACAGTTTGATAGCATCTCTGGATAAATACCCAGCATTGGTAGAGCTCACCTGCACTGCAAACATGCCAGCAAGACAATACACAGATGATTTGAATCCAGACGGGTAGCAACAGATAAAGCTTGAGTATGCATTCAGGATGTTATCTCACTGCAGTAAACCTGCGTTTCATCTCAAAATTCTGAGATGTTGAATTGGTAGAGGTAATATTACCCAACTTGGTTACACATTTTGAAATCCCTTGAAAAATAAAAGGCCTTATGCTGGCGCAGTACTGAGGCAAATTTCTAAGATAACTTATCTCTAGCTATTGTCATGAGAACAAGCAACTACCTAGTAGGACACTCCCCTGGTCATAAGTTATTTTGTGTGATTTTTTCTAAGATTTGAGAAGTTGCACTGTTTCAGAGGACACAATGTCTGTGTTTCAGAACACCTCAAACAGTAAACCTTGCAGCAATTTCCCATTCTTCCCCAGCAAGATCTCCAGTAGTATTTACACAAACATTTTTAAAACATCTATTTTGTGCCACTGTCTGAAGCAAAGTTCTCCACAAAACACTGTGGTAAATCTTGCAAATTCCCTCTATGACAAGAAAATTAATCTCCTAAATGTTTTTCCTTTTTATGACTGTATATACTGATACTTTTGTTTTGTAGCAATGTAGGATCTAATTCCATTTTTCAAAGTCTGCCAAGCACACTATGGCATGAAAATATTTTCTCTTTCTCTTTTCTATTTCATCAACAATGAATCAAGTAGAAAGACCTGGTTTAGGATGCTTCTACTTGTTGGCTGCCACTTTTGCCAGTTTTCAGAAGATTTCTGAAATGCTGGCCAGCCTTAAAAGTACATTAAGTCCTCGGTGTGCATCATTCAACATACCTGAATTAATATGGAAATGTATTCATGATGTGGCTGTAATGAACATACTTTGATTCCAGAACTTTATCTTCACTTCTGGCAGTCCATCAACCATATCTTCCAAGAGTGCACTGCACAGCTTGAGAAAGCTGATGTTCCTCTCAGGAAAGTGTTTGCCACTGTGACTGTATCTGTTTTCTTTGCTGTCTCTCTTTTGTATCTTTTGTGACGATGGGGAGAAGTTAAAAGGAAGGCTTTTCTTCCCTAATTTTGATACTTCTAGGCTTCTCGTAACTGTTCTCTTGTTGCCTATACTCTTCCCTCTCTCCCTTTGCTGGTCATGTGTGCATTGCATTCCTCAGTTTTCCTTCAAGATGAATTATTTTGTTTGTAATTTTTTTCAATTATTCATTAGTAGATTTACATAATTTTCTGAAGGTGATTTTTATCTCTCTGATATATTTATCTTGCTCTCACTTTTGTCAGCTTTCATGGCCCTTTGGGCAACCTGCTTTCCGTTTCTCAAAGACTTTTTCCTTAGCAGTGCTATAGCCTGCCTTTTGTTAACCTTCCAACATTTGTAATCAGTTATTGTCTTTGTTCATCACTCTACCCACAGTCATTTGCTTTTTGTTTCTTCTTTCTTACTTTCTTCTTTAAAGCCACATTACTAAAGGTGATTCAGGCTTCTGTGTCTTGCCTGATGAGGAAATGACAAACTGAACCTCAGAAAAGAGGTTCCAGTATACTCAAGGGAAGACAATGGCATCTGAGAGAGGTAGGAGGGTGGGAGAGGAGAAGCACTGAATCATCTGCTTAACCATGGCACTGGATTAGCTGGGGCTCAGCAGACATCTCAGGGTTAGATACCAGCAGACAGTGTTTGGGGTTATGGCCTAAAACAGACAGATTTTCTAGTAGAAAACCAGAGTGGAGAGGAAGCTTTGGTGGCAGCCAAGGGAGTACATGCAGGAGACTTTTGCAAGTGAGCATAAGGTCACATCACACCATCAATCCTTTCACTCTAAATTGTATAACCCAACATTTAGATGTTGTAGTGAGAAGTAAGATTAGCCATTGAACACATTTCTGAAGGCCAGAAACTGTTGTATTTATGAGGCAGTGCAACTAGTGTTTGTGTAGAAGCCAATATTCTCAGCATTTTCCTGAGTAGTCCCCTATGGCACAACTCTACTGTTAATTGTATGAGGAATAGTGCTATCCTAACATGGCTGTATCATTTCTTACACCATGATCAGATAATTTAGAACTAGTTATGCTACCTCCAAATGTTCCCTGTAAGGAAGGACTGGACTTTCTGGTTTTATGTGGTTAAGGAAAAGTGACTAACAGACTTTGCTCAGGTCAAGAGAAATATAGCTCACAGAGATTTGATATGGTGGACAGGAGAAAGCATGAAGCTGTTAACCAAGGTAGCATTATGCACAAGCTTAGTAAACAGGAGTCAAAACTAAAAGTATTTCTGGTTTTCTGAGTAATGTGTTCCTAATCAGATCTTCCATTATATTTTAGGCCTTTTATTCAATAAGTGATAAATTCAAGAGCTGGTGATCTTGCAGTCTACCATCACGCCAGTAACTGTGGTCTCTAGGATTAGCTCACTGCAGTAATCAATCTTTTTCTCTCACCAGCATCTTCATTTTTTTCTCTTCCTTTCCTGTCAGTCTGGGAAATTTCAGCTTTACTCAGCATGACCTATTTTGCTGCAGAACCTCTCTGACCTTCATTGTCTGTTTTCCTTACTGGATGGATCATCTCACTAGCAGTTTGGTCACTCACTGGCATGGTTCTTGTTTGACATTTCTGGTACTGCACACCCCTCTTCAAAGCACCGTCTTTCCATCACTCAGTCTCCCTGGCCATTCTCATTGATTCACCCTTTAAACGGACCCTACATTCTTCAGTTTCTTTGCTCTCCTTATCTGCTGCTCCTCTCTTCTTCCCTCCCTTACAATTGTGTTTTCCCTTTTCAGTAACTTTTCCACTTTTTCAATAGAAAATATTATTGCTCTTCTCATCTTCTTCAGCCTTTATCTCTAAGGTTGGTTAGACTGTTTTCTTGCTTAAATAGCTCGGTTTTCATTTCCCACCACTGTTTGCATCTCCACCACTAGGAACTCTTAATTGATTTCCTCCTTAGAAGTATTGCCAAGTCTCCACTCTCTGCCTCCTCAACTCAAATTGACAATTTAGTTAAACAGAGAAATAGATATTTTTCTGACTAAAATCAGACTCTTCCTAATTCTGCCCCCAGAGAATGCATTGTTTCTTACAACTTCTCTGCTACTTTCTGCACGTCATCTCTATTTTTGGTCTCTTTCATCACAGATAGTATTGTAAGATTATCTTTCTTTTTTAATGATTCTCCTCCCCTTTGCCTCCCTTTTCACTGTTCAGTTACTGTTAAAGGAATCCAAAACTACACATATGCTTCATACTTATATATTTTTAACTGTTAATTGTTCCCTTGATACCACTTCCCAACCCCATTTTAGCTCAGGTGTTAACAAAACCTTTGTTTAAAATCTGTATGCCATCAACTCCACCCTTTTCTTCTTAGCAAAATTCACACTGTGCATTCCCAAAAATCATTCTCCAAATCGTTCCAGCTGAATAACCATGCCACATTTTTCTGACAGCACACAGGTTTATGTAATATCTACTCATGCATTTGTAGATTGGTATATGAGAGCTTGGTATTTGCTTAGTACAGGTTTAATATTATTTTATTCATTTGTGTCCTTTAATTGGTGTGTAACGACAGGCAGACTAATGAAAAGAGCTCAAGTAAGGACTGCGTAAATCCTTACTTTGTAAACTGCAAGATCCCCTGATTACAAGACAAAAATATCAACTACTACTGCTTAAGAGCAATAAAACCAAACTGAATCTTTCACCTCTGGTACGCAGGCAGACTAGGACCGAAATCCTTGTTCTAGACAAAGCCTGAAGCCCTGAATGGTCTAATGTCTTAATCTGGAAGAGTTCCTAAAATGAAAAAAAAAAAAATTAAAAAAATCTCTACAGATGAGATCATCACTGATAGAGAACACAACTCTTTCAAAAAGTGCCTTAAAATACCTTGGAAATGCTATGTGAGAGATGGAGAAATCAACACTTGTGGTTGTGTCAGAGAAAAATGAAAATCTAGGAAACGTCGTGATTTAGTTCACTACAATCACCAAGAGATCACTATCTGTAAAACTCAGGTTCAAATAGCTCTTGGCATAAGTGAAAGGTGAAACTAGAAAGCTGAAGCTGAAGGTAGTAAGCATCAGCATACAAATATAGAACTACTGTGTGAGCACTGTTGGGAAAACCTTGCAGCCATGAAGCTGATTAAGAAAGTCTTAGGCTACCTGATTGGACATGTGGTATCTACTGAATGAGCTATTACAGATGAACACTGACGTTGTTGAAACTTCTACTCACATGCAATAAGGTATATTGGACAACTTAGAGACATCAGAATTATGCCTGAAACAGCTGCCATGATTGGAGAGAATAGTAACAAATTTTAGCCATATGCACAATATGTGAAAATGAGGAAAGGTAGATGGTAGAGCACTTACAGGAGTGCATGCTTACAGAAGATGTTGAGGATTACACAGCTTAGTATCACTTATGGGGACAACACGTGGTTGTAACAGAAGGGTACAAGAAAAACAACTAGAAAAGAATCAAATAATTGAAGGTGCTGGTGCTATGCCGATGCATGTAGCAAGCAAGCAGGACACAGATAACTTAGGCACCAGATGTCATATATAATTTATTTTTCTTTTTTGGAAAGGGCTGTTGGGATTGGAAGGGTCTGGAGGGAAGGAATTAGGGAGGAATGGGGGATAGGATTGGATTGTTGAAGTGCTTTAAGGGATTCCTAAACATATCAGGCCAGGGACAAGTGTGCTCCCTGTTTATCTATGAAATAGGTACACTGAAGCCAGAAATTGTGAAAATATTGCTATAAACATCTGTCTTTTGGAAGAATTACCTACAATTAACCAGAGACAATATGCTCTCTAATTTATACTGAGTTTTCTTACCCAGAGGGCCAACAAAAAGAACCAACTTCATGGTTTTGTGATGTATATTTTTGTCCTTTCAAATCTGCACAAGAGATATCCAAACTGCTCCAGAACACAAACCACCTTTAAGTTTCTGAATAAAATAACAAATATGCAACAATTTTTTTTACTGTGAGGCTTGTGTTATCTCACACAAAAAATATGTGAGATAAAGTGGGGATAAAGCAGGAACAAAGACAATGATCATGCAATGATATAAACGCTCATTTAGGTACTAATTTTTTAAAAAAATATGTATAACATGACAATATACAGAGTACAGTGCATGAGAAAGTCTGACTTACACTAGGAGACACTGAAGTGAAGTGAATATTTTTGTTAGACTACAAATATAACTTATAACACCAAAGGTCTCTCATGCGGATATCTAACTGCTTCAGCTAATTTCATATAACTCACTACACACAAGCAGTGAACCGTGATCTGCTGTCAATAACCCGGCAGGAAGGAAAGTGGAGGGGTGGTCTTGGTGCTGTCCACTGTTTCTACCTGTTTTAGCAGTTTGCCACTAGCAAGGTCCCATACCTCTGTTGATTTCCTTATGTTGAAGATGCTTGGTGTTTTTCACTTGGTTTACAGCAACAGCTCCCTGAGGTTCCAGTGAGCTGTGATGCCTCCAGCTTTGCACATTGGCACAGACACAACCTACTCTTTTAGCAAGTGTACCTCATTCTGCCTTTCACAAACCTCTGACCTTTACTTGGACTAGCATCTGACCATCTCTAGACGGAACACCAGTGGAACCATTCATGAACCAAAATTCAATTCCCAAATCTTAATTCACAGTGCTTTTTTTCTTTTTTTTCTTTTTTCTTTTTTTTTTTAAGACAATGGAAAGAAAGGATAGCCCAGCTATTGAAATTTTCTCCCAAGCTGTGTTTTTTAAATGTCTTACAGATCTCTGGTAAGACTTTTGTTTCTCATATTTCCACACACTTTGCTTTAAACATTAGAGACAAAAGCCCTTGACCATTTGCTAAAACCCCAGAAAAGAGAGCAAGGTAGATTTTATTCTTCCTGTTCTTTGTTTCATTCTTTCTTTGAACTGCTTTTTCCACCTTCATGTTTTTGTCTACCTCTCTGATGATCCCAGAGGTAAGATTTATGTTTACTGCTGATGTTTTATGATTAAGACATGGAACTTTGGTCACTGAATTACCACTATCTGTAGGTTCAGAATTCTGCCAGCCACACAGCAGTCCCCAGGGGACCTCCCACAACCAGGGTGCCGACTGGCGCTGAATCCAGACCTTAACCCTTAAGCAGTAGCATCCCCCAGTGGTCCTATTTATCACTGCAGTTCACTTTTCCCCTGTAGCTTTCCAGGTACTCCAACTTTCAATGTAAATGTAAATTCAAGTAAGGTGCCTCAGAACCAGCCAGTATACAGGAGTCTGCTGAACATATATTTGATCACAGGTAAAGACGAAAAATTTTAAATTTTGCCCAGTCATTTCATATATCATTTGTGTATGATAAGTGCAGGGATTTTTTTGGTAAAATGCATTTGAGGGGGGAGGGGGGGAAGGGAGTTGGAGGGAATGGGTGGTGAAAATCAGACCAAAAGAAAATCAGACTCTTTATTGGAGAGCCTTTTGAAGGAGAGAAAATAGATTCAGAGTGTCTTCCAAGAAGATTAAGTTCTACAGCTACTTTTGGCTTTTTTACAAGATCATGAGTCATGGAAAAAGTACTATAGCAACCATCAATTTTTAATCTGCTTTTTGATTGAAGTTCACATACTTAGAAACTAAAGTCCATCATATCTATTGAATTAGAATTCTATATCAGAAATTCATGGCCGACATTTTGTTCACACAATGACAATGCAACCATGATCTCAGAAAGCATGGTGAGCCTTGTTAGGATCTACCTTACATGTAGAAGTATTTTTCAGGTGTGCAAAATACTGAACAAGAAGCACATCCCAGCCACTGCTCTTAAACCCAGTCCTTTCCAAAACAACTTGAAATTCTGTTGACTGGGACTGTTTTCCCTGTTCCATACGAGACCTTGATCACTGAGATAAGGTGAATTAACAGGTTACTGCAAAATGTTGCTGGAAGGGATAGAGAAAAGGAGTGAGAAGAGCAGACAAATGATGCACATCTAACACAAATGCGTGATGCTCGCACATACCCAGCTCCCTCCCACTCCAGGGCAGAACAGCCACATCAGCACAAGCTCTGTGCTGGTGCTGACTCAGCAGAGGGAGGCTGGAGGCAGAAGGGTGTGCAAGACTGCCAGGGGAAGAGACAGAACAGGACTTTGCACAACACTTCTGTACAGGATGAAAAGAAGGAATTTCCTCTTGTTCACACTGGAGCTCCCCAGGAACTCCTAATGCTGCAGCACTGGAGATGAGGGTTGTTAATTAAAACAGCCCATCTGAAAACCAGTGCGACTCATACATTAGCATTAACTTCAGCAGGAGATTATGAGCAGTGCAAAAAGCAAGAGACGAACGTGTTTGTCCTCCCTGTATCAGAATCACACCAGGAGCCCACAGAGGTGACATGGCTTTACCCAGTCCCTTATGCTTCCTACATTCAGTAGGCCCATGATGTCACTTAGCTGCTTCCTTTCCCTCTAGTACTCTTGCTGCAATAGCTGAGAATAGCTAGCAGAATTTTATAACTGATGCATAGTTCCACTGTTTGCAATGTAAGCACTGAACACTTGAGACAAGGGGGAAAAAAAGCCCCAGGCCCCAACGCAATCCCCAGAACATATGTGCCTTCTCTGCAGTTTAGGGGCTAAACGCTGGGGTCCCTCCTCAGAAGTAACCTAAGGGAAGTCTGCCTTACTCAGCATCTCTGAATCCAACCCTTCATGACCAGCAGTCAGCCCAGAGTGTGAAAGTGCTAACTGAGACATGACAAACCCATGTAACACCTCTTGCTGATACTCTGTTATTCTGTGGTTAAGGCTCACCAGGATTTTTGAAAGGAAGTTTATTTTTGCAAGCTGCTGAGTGCTGACTGTGATGTGGGGCAGCTTTCACTTAGGCAAATGTCTTAACTTTTGTTGAGGCTCTTGGGCAGACAGACTGTTACTGTGACAGTTACAAGAAAAGCTGTGTAGATACATTTGGCTTAGGCTATTCAGTGAAAGTACACGTCGGTTCTAACAAATAACGGACAGTTATGGTTCAGCACAAAGAGAGAAGGCAGCTTTTCATCTTGACAGCTGCCATCTCCCCTTCTCTTGGAAGTTCTAAAAATACTTGAGAGGTCCTAAGCAATGATCCTCATAGGTTATTGTCACTATCTAAAACACAGAGGTCAGTATTCAGTAAGACAGACCAGTTTTATGTATTTTAACTACCTGTCTCTGCCAGTTACACGAAGTGGATGATTCCAAAAAAGTCAGCAACCATCTTAATGAAAACATACATGATGATACAATGCGTCACACGGCACTGAAAATTAATCCTGCTGCTAAAGAAATGGAAAATACACAATAAACACATTACCTGAAATTAAGATTGTTTTTGACTAAATCTCCAGAGCTTTTAAAGTTGTAACAATGATTTCCTATTTATATGGACTGCTCGAATTCTCAGGTAATTCCCTGTGGAGAGTTGTATGAATACTTTTTCCAGAGCTGAGGAAAGGAAAATAGATAGCTATAATGGAACTGCAGGAGCAGCCAAGCAGTAGATTGATTCAACAGGAGAAATTCAATGCATCCCAAAAGATTTCTTAGGATTTGCTCTCCTGCTGCTTAGGGCACAATTTGTTGTAATGAGAAACTGCGGATTTTGTTTCAGGTGTGTCAAAGCTTGTAGTGATGACTTGAAGGTATAAAGGAAAAACAACAACTGAAAATCTCTCTTAAATAATGCTTTTGAATGAGGAAAGAACAAGGACAAGCTCTTCAAGGTTCAAAAAAGGTCAAATATCTCATATAAATAGCATTCCTTAAGAGATACTAATTGAATGCACAGTTGAACTCTTTCCTTCATCTACAAACTCCTCCATTAAACAGCTTGAAAACTACAGTACACTTCAGTAAGCAAAATAGAGAAAGCTCTATTAAATTATCTGGTAAATTGCACTTAGTCTCACTGTAATCTCTGCTCTTGGAAATGTCTAGAAAAATCCTCAGTTTTCAGTGGTGAAGAACAGAGTTAGCAAGTAATATTAAAAAAAACAAAACACCAAACCCACAACAGGTAAGGGTGGTATTTTTTGTATTACTTACTAAGGCAATATTTAAAAAGGCAGGCTACTCTGTCCGTCTGAAGCATGCCACATGGTAGAAGGCTGGCATGAAGCACATACTGCTGCAGTCCTACATAAGCCCTGTTTCAAAGGTTAAGTGGGACATGCATGACGCGAATTTCACCCTGAAGAAATGTGAGAATTTGTAGGGACTCATGCCCTCTTCTATGGGAAGTAGTAGTCATTATGAACACTGAGCTTCTCTACAGTGCTGGTATACCACAGACTATGCAGATTCCTCACTAATCACTTGACAGTGAAAGCTCTGAAATGCTGTTTTGTTTCTCATGAAAGCCCAGAGTTTTATTCAGAAACAGGCTGCCAGATGAAACTTCCTCAGGCAAAATGCTGAATGCTGATGGCATCCTGGTTTGATTAGGGAAGACACATAAAATCTGAGATGTTCATATTCACAGCAGCACATGTTGTTCAGCACTAGCACGCCCCTCACACTTCTCAACGTCACACGATATACTGGAACATTATATGGTGTAGAAGAATCAACTGAGAAGAAATGGAGGCTCTAAAAAATACCTTACTAAAAAGGAACATTCATGCATAAATGACATTATATCTGAACATTCAAAACAGATTTACGTTCAGTTACAAACAAAGCAAATATTCAGAACCCAAAGATTTGAGTTTTAAAGCTTTTAGAAGACAGGCCAAAGCAGACAGCACCTGCCCTTTCTCCACTAGTTGACCAACATTGCATTACAGCCCCAGGCTCCAATCAATTTCAAGACCTACCACATGAAGTAGGATCTCCTAGAGCATCCTTCCTTATCAGTGAAAGACCATCAGACTCAGAAACTCTCCCAGCACATAGCATAGGAGCAAGTACTGACCAGGGGAGAAGTGCTTCACCACCTTGGCCCCTTCCCAAAATAAGGACCAGGGGCTTTTTCACTTCCAGTTGAAACTGCACTTAGCAAGATTTTTTTTTAATTCTTTCTGTAACCTCTATGTATAGAGTATACAGAGAACATACATCATTTCAGCCAGCTACCTGTCCCTCAAGCTTGACCTAGCCCAGCATAAACCACTGATACCTTCATGGCAATGGAGTCTGAAACAGAAAGTCAGCTTCTCATAAGGGGTGGTGCAGTACCTGAACCCATGAACAGGGAAGAGCTAATAATCACTTATGATTATAGTCCCTATTATCATTTTATTTGCTCTCAGCCTGACTGTGGAAGCAGAATGGGAGTTCTGCCTCATCCATTAACCTGGAAAGCAAAGCAAGATGTACAGCAAGAAATAAAAATGGTAAGAAGCATCTCGATGAAACACAATCTTTGCTTTTAATGAGACAGCTCCCTCTGCCCCCACCTTTGGAAACAATCAAACGAATTACATCTCTCACCTGTATGGTCCCAGAGTCCTGCTGCCATAATACAAAGCTTCTTCCCAGGACTCAAGGTTAATACAGGCATCCATGGCACAGTCAAGCATTTTCAGCTGATAGATGTTTGTGTCTGGAAGACGGCCCACGTTGCTGCTCAGGAGATTCTGGCATCTTGCCAGAACCTGCTCCCACTCTGTTATTAGCCTTAGTTAAAGAAATATCTTTAATCAAACAAAAATACAAGTTCTAAATGTTGTTAGCAAGGAGTAAAAGCTACAGGGCATTAAGATAAAAAAGCTGCCATCATCCCAGGCTCTGCTTCAATTCTTGAAAACATACTTGACCTCAGAAGTGGTAGCTTAGGTAACTATGCTTTGTTTACCTTTAGCGAAACAGTTTCTAAAGGCGGCAGTGTTTCAGCAATGGAGGGTAAAACAAAGATGACAAAATGAAAGGATATTTTAATACATAACAAACTAAAATTCAAATACTTTTTATTTAGCTGCTGAAACATGATTATTTATTTAAGATACTTCTTCAAATCTTACACCCAAGGGCAAGAACCCATGGAAACATGTCTTAACAAAATGTCTCAGCAGCTAAAAAAAGAAACTAAATTTTTGATATATATTAAAATAATGACACATACTTTTAATCTTACCAAGATTTGGTTTAGAAATCTCATGAAATTAGAACATTTTCTTGCAATTAATTAATTTTCTTTTTCCTTGAACAGTTGTAAAAGGCCTTTTTTTTTTTATGCACAGCTGCACGTTTCATGCATGAGAAAGAAAAGCATCACAGTTCTGATGTGTGGCTGTAGTTTGGGATTAAGGATCTTGGCAGTAAAGAAGATTTTTACCTCCAATGCTACAAGAAGACTTTTTTCTGTGTTTGGAAGAGTGGAAAAGTTAGCTGGCGTTTGCCTTCACTTCAGTTGGATATTCTTTTCCACAAAACACCTCTTAATTACATTCTACACTGGTTAACTTCTCTGTGGACCAGATTGTTCTCTCTCTGACCACACCTAAACTAAACACCAATGCTCCCAGATTTCAAATGAGTACTGTCATCTGGGTCTTTATGGGAGTCACAGACTGCAAGCAGTCTAAACAGCAAAAAGATACCATATACACCAGTAAGGAAAAATCAAATTAAAAAAAAAAATTAAAAAATTAGTTTCACAGTAGGATAAGTAATAACAGTGTTTGTGTCACAGTCCTTTCCATACCATCAACTCAAGGAAGTTCAGCAGTTATCTTCACAACATTACTGAAAATACTGTTCACCCCAATCCAGCAATGAATTTAAGTGTACATCCCAGTCCATCAACGGATTTAAGTGATGAAGTAATTAGTCCTTCCTGAACATGGGAATATTTACATACTTAAATTTAAGAATGTGACCACTATGGCTGGGCCAGGATTTATAGCATGGTTGTTACAAGGCTAAATTAATTATTTGTGAATTGCTGTCATGCCCTTGGATTGAAAGAACCATATAAGGGAAGGAATGTGTTATTATAAAATTGCACCTTAACCTTTATATCTCTGGCAAACATCCATGTATTCTTTACAACTGGTTAAGGACAGACAAACAGAAGAATGAGGGATATTATTTCCACTTGATACAATTTTTGTAGAAAGTACAAAGCAGTGACATTCTTGAAAGATTATAATTTTAGCTGATGCATAGTATTACTCTGTCTGCTTTTACTTCTCATTATACTGCTTTCTTCACTCGCTAGCATCTAACAGCAGATGTGTGACATTGCAAAATCTCTTGGGACCAAATTTTCAGCCACATAAATTGCATACTAGCAAACCCACTACCAGCTGCAACAGGACAGCAGAGAAGCTGGCTATTTTCTACATGCCCAAGACTAGAGGAGCAGCCTTCAAGCAGCCTGCTACTGTTGCATGGCCTCAGATGCAGAGGAATCTTCTCCACAATAATCCCCCTGGACTGATCTTTACCATCACAATTTGTATGCTTCAGCTGAAATTTGGGTCTGAGACAGTTCACTCACACATATTTCTTCAACTTCTCTAAATGCAGATTTAGCATTACAACACTCTAACAGTTATAATCAGTAGCTCAGATTTTGGAAGTCATGCACTGCCCTTGCCACTGCATGCCGGTTAGCATGGGTATTGTGATACCATCGAAGGAAGGATGACACATTTCAAATAACCCATGTATGAGAACAGAAGTTAAACAGACAGCGAGGACATATTTTTTCAGCTGGTCCTGATACCTTTTACTACAATGTGTTTGACTAAT
Organism: Psophia crepitans; assembly: GCA_013399095.1. Lineage (NCBI taxonomy): Eukaryota > Metazoa > Chordata > Aves > Gruiformes > Psophiidae > Psophia > Psophia crepitans. Next base: position 110,485 of record VWZZ01002845.1, read on the forward strand.
TTTAAAATATCAGTTAAATGAGTAATCTTAATGAAAGACCCTAGCAAAATTCAGTGGGTGGAATTTCTCCTGCAATTAAATATAGGAACATTAAATAGGACCAGTATGCTGGCTCCATACTTTTGGTATAAAAATGATCGCAACTGCATGTTGCATATCTAAAATTTAACTTCCAGACTATAACATGGGCCCTGAAGTATAACTGAATGCCTGAAGTTCTATTTCAGTATTGTCTGTCTCAATCCAGTGACTACAGAGGAGCTTAAGACAGACTAGAAACTACATGGAGATTAAAGTTAGATGAGTGTTTCGCTTTTGCTAACAAATGAATCTTTCTGGATAGAAACAAACTACTGAAATGCTACTGAACAGAAGTGCTGGAAGATTTAATTCTCTCCAGCTCCAGAGACAGCCCATGTTTCTGAAAATGGTAAGGCATCTTGCTAAATAAGCCAAAATCAGTCAGTAAAATTCCACTGAATAGACTAAGATGAGAAAGGGATCAATAATACTCATAGGTTTCTCGTAAATATCTCTACCTCTCTTCTGCTCATCTTTTCTTGGTTGTTGCTGTTCACTAGTTTTTTTAATTCGATCGAATATCTACATGATGTCCATTAGGCTCCAGTTCTGTTTATTAGTACAAGACCATCTCATTCAATTTGCTTAATTATCAAGTATTATTATAATAACTTATTATAATGAGTCTATAATACTTGCAATGAACCTGTGATTATGTCCTGGTTACTGTCATGGCTGCGCAAAGAATGAGAACCTGGAAACATTCAAAATGGAAATAATGGGACAAAATGTTCAACAATGTTTCAGATTAAGCTTTATTTCATTTAGAAGGGGATTTATATGAAGTAGTGGGCTGTGATGGCAGAAGTCTAAACCTGAGCCAAAATATCCCTGCACATCCTAGGTACCTACTATTCGTGCCATGAAGCAGTTCCAGTCCAAGTAGTGATAGACTCTGTGATTACGAATACAATTAAGATTCTTACCTGGTTTAAACATCAAATGAATTAAAAACACATTTTAAAACAACATAAAAATGTAAACCTCTAGGAAATAAATCTCAAAATATGAACTCTGGGGCTGTCTGGATTGTTTTCACAACTGAATGACAGACTGTAGCCTGTCAAGGAAAGGATACCTTCTTTTGATTTTGGATATCTCACTTCATTTACAGCATCTTTGACTTCTTTCCAGGCATGCTCTTCACCCGCCAATTTTTCAGCATCCTGGTTAATGGAAATAAAAGCATTTGATGAGAAAAACAGTAAACTGAGAATATGCAATAATGATGAAAAACAGGGTAAAAAGTTTACACTGACAAAAGCTACTTGTGGGGATTATATAACTATTTTTTGTAAATATACAAAAACTTATTTCACCTGGCATTCATACTCAACCTGTGTTTGTAAGTAAATGAGATGATATCAAGAAAAATGAATGCCAACTTGGAAACATTGAATACTCAAATCAGGTATTAGGTTTGCAACAAGAACTATGATCAACCAGAAGAGAAATAATAGCATATGATTTTTACTATCTAAATGCATTGTGCAGGTGAAATTCTCTCAAAGACCTGCTAACTAATACTTCACAGATCCTCAACCACATTGTAGAAAGGATTTAGCAAATAATTTTGATTAACCGTGTGGTGTTTATAGAGACTTTACAAATAGTGGGAGACTACCTTCAACCACTACAGTTATAAGCATGAGCTTAGAGGAGAACTCTACCACTCAAAAAAAGCTGAATTTCAGTTTTGTTTTATAACCCATTGCTATTTCTTCCCTATTCCATCAGATTCTACAGACAGTTATATTTTCCCATTGCTTTGTCATAAAGAAGGCAAAAATGATTAATGGCTACAGTGGTAAGAGAAAGTTTCGCTTTTCAACTCTCTAGCAGTGAATAACTGCACCTTAGGCAAACCACTTGGAAGAAATTTATTAAAGCATCTACAGACACAGCTAAGCATCTTGAGGGATTTTCAAAAGCATCTAGATATTCGATTTCCATCCCTATAAGCACTTAAATACCTTGAAAAATCTGGCCTTTAAGACACTGCAGTTCATTATCTCTCTCTCCTTACAAAAGGCCTTACTACTCGCACAAGAGTTTTGTTAAGTGCAAATTCTTTCAGGAATATTTTAAAAACAGTTTGAAAAAAATCAGCCTTCAGCAGGGTTGGAGGCCTGGAGTGAAAAGATGAACGAACAGAGAAGGTGCATGAGAATCTAACCAAGCACTTTGTAACCAACAGATGCTCACTGGGCATCACATGTGTACCTCTATTGAAAAGCCTGCAATCTCTATCTGTCTGGAACTGCATAATATTCCACTGCTCCTTATTTACCATAAATTCAGAACAGAAAATATTTACAGTAAGAATCAGCGCTCACTTTCACATTTAATTTGCAGTTTTGTCTTTCCATCTGCATGGAAAGAAAAAGCAGACCTCTGCATGTTCCTGACATGATTAAATCAAGATTAAATCAAGACTGGTCTCAGCTGTCCCACCATTCTGTAGGGCCTCAGAAGGAGGGCAGCCAGTCCCTGCTGCATTTTGCTCAGGTACTTCCCCTTCAGTCAGTTCTCTGATCAAAAAGATCACCTGGAAATAATTTTGTGCATAGCTGAATTGCCACCAGGAGACATAAGGTGAATGTTAGGACAAACAAGCTCATACTGTAGAAATTTTATCAGCACAGTTAATGTACGTACCCAGCCCTCTTGGAGCTTTGTGATAGGCTTACAGTGAATCTGTTAGCTTCCATGTAACCTCTACCAGGTTTTATGGGACTACATAAAATTCTGATCTCAGTTTGTTAACCCGTAACAATCTGTCTCTAAAACATCTTTGTAGATCAGTGCTGCTCACTGATTGATCTACAATAGAAGTCTGGCCTGAACAATACTAATAATGATGTCTGTGAAATTTCAGGTTTAAGAAGCTATCTGAAAAATTCTTTTCAGCTCTCTTTTCCTACTGGCCCAAGTGTAAATCTCAGTATTTCTGTAACATGCTGTAAGCCTTACAACTAAAACCTCAGGAACATGGGAATTGGGACAGATTTATAAGTGAAAGAAGAAAACCAGCTACACACCGAGTTAGAGGCCAATGACTGATGCATCATTAGGGCTCACTCGCACACAGTGGCACTGATGGATGAATCAGGATAAAGTGTTCTTTGACATGGGATTAATCTTTCTGTTTCTTGCGCAGTCTTTTGAGTTGCTTTCCATCGTCTTCTAGCATTTCATTAACAACACAAAGCAGTACAAGGTTGAGGTTTCCTCTAAGCTTTACAGTAACGCATAGAGTTAAGTCATCACTGGCTTTGTATCCAGGTAGAGAATAGGGAGTGGACCAAAAATCTCCTAGCCCTCTCTGGATTCATGGTCCTTATTCCTTTTGTAAGAGACTTTAGGATGGAGGGAGCTGGGCAGGATGCCCAGCTCTGTGAAGGATTTAAGTCACAGGTTTCAATGAGATATCTTCTGCGTTCTCAAGATGAGACATTTTGAGGATTGGCTTATCTAAGAACTAGCAAAGACCTGGCTACCTGGGCCTTTTGCACGTCTGCTGTTCTTCGTCAGATTTCCCCACACTCTAGCTCAGCACAGAGGCTGCTTCCAAACAGGCAGCCAAGCAGGGGCTCCAAAATAGCCAGGAGGGCTTGTCACTGAGAACACCTCTGTGTTCCAGCCTAATAAGCTTTTTTTCAAGTAAGTTGTTTCTCTCCCTTGGACAATGCCCTGAAAGTCATGGCCATGTGATATGACTAAGCCAGCTAAAAATACAAGGCTGCCTTGGAGCTGGAATTATGGAAATAATTGAAGTGATTAATAGTTACACCGAACTGTTTAATCTGAGACCATGGCAGTAACAGCTATGGGAGATTTAGCTTTCCGCAGAGTAACACCCATTCAAAGTATCTCTTTTCAGAAAATGTTCCCAGTCAAACCTCCAGGTGTGCAGAGCTGCCAACAAAAAAGACAGGCTTTTTTTATCCGTAGAAAAAGAGAACCCTGGCAGAAGAAAAGGAAAAGGCTTTTGAAAAAGAAGGAAGAGTTAGTGTCTTGTGCCTAATTATTTTCCTTATTTCTATCACTGTCACTAAACATGTTTGTTCTTCAGAACAACAATATTTGTGTTTTGATCTAAAAAATAATTAGACTAGATAATCTAGTCACAAAAATACATGACGAGCTAATGATGGCTGAAACTGGCATGCTTTACAATTCAGCTTTTGCACATGGAGGCATGCTGGAGAAAATGGAGAGAAGTGTTTGCTCATGGGGAGAGCAGAAAAGATAGCTGCAACACATGCTTTTCCATGGCAAGAACACAACTTGCAATACTCTTAATAACACAGGTACAATCCATTGGAGGCAGAAGCATCCCTGGATGTGCTAGCTGAACTCACAATCTAGGGCACAAGGAAAGACAAAATTGATCCTGTGAATTATTGTGAGCAATTATTCCAGATGGAAGATGGTTCCAGCACCCGCTTTCCACTTAGTCCAAGGGTGTGCAGAGAAAACTTGCTCACTGAAAGGTGAGTTAAGATGCAATAGCAAAATTTCAGTTCTATCTCTCCATTCTTCCAATAGCAAGGCCGGTGCTGCTACAGCTTTCTTGATAAAACACACCTGGGGATTCGTCATCTTAACACTGAAGCTTTCTGGAAATCTCCATAGACTACCTATCCCTGACTGCTTAGGACCTGTGCTTCTATTCCTTTAGATGGAGCAATTTCCAGTTATATTTGGTTCTTCTGGTAAAACAAGCTATAAGCTAAACTCTTCACACTTGACACCTCCCAAAAGAAGGACACTCTGTACCTTCACATCTTTTTGAATTTAGTTAGAGTACATAAAACACGAAGGCTCACCTACATAGTTCAACCAGACAAAATTGTATCCTTGAAATCTATTTGAGTCTCCAAAATGAGCAAATGCAAAATATTTTGTAAAGCAAAATTTGCCTGCCATTTCTTGTACCTTAAATTTCAAAATAATTTCGGTCTATAAAGGATTCAAGAACGAGATTAATTTTTTAAAATATTTGCTTGCACATTGTGATTTCTATAGCCTGTAGATGAGAACAATATTAGCTGCTGTTTTTCTTTCAGAATAGTTCCCACTTTTGTATCAAATTATTTTCTTTCCTGGTTTAGGCTAAGATAGAATTAATATTGTTTATAGTAGCCAGTATAGTGCTGCATTTTGGATTTAGGATGAGAATAATGTTGATAACACACTGATGGTTTTAGTCGTTGCTGGGTAGTTGTAGCATCTATAACCAAGTCAAGGACTTTTCAGCTTCCCAGGCCCTGCCAGGTGCACCACAATCTGGGAGAGCACAGCCAGGACAGCCGGCCCAGGCTGGCCACAGGGATATTCCCTACCATAGAGCGTCATGCTCCGGATATAACTGGGGAAGCGAGCTGGGAGGGGGGATCGCTGCTTGGAAACAGACTGGGCATATGGTTTGGGGTTTTTTTCTGCATGCGGTGAGCAACTGCACTTGTGCATCACTTGTTTTACAAAACAACAACAACAGTAAATATCATTTTTATTACTATTATTATTAATAATAACTATTATTATTCTCTTGCTTTGCTATCCTATTAAACTGTCTTTATCTCAACCCATGAGGGTTTTTTTTCCATTCTCCTCCCCATCCTCTTGGTGGGGGAGGGTTGAGCAAGATGCTTTGTGGTGCCTAGTTACCAGCTGGAGTTAAACCACATCTCCAGACTTCTAAATTTGTAGATAATCACTGCAATCTATGTTTCAGGATCCTGAGAATGGACAGGATCAGCTCTGCCCAGCACACTTATAACAAAGCTATAAAAAAAGGAAAAATAAGAAAACCAGAGGGTATCTGATGAGGATTATAATCTGTTTGCATAGTGATCAAATGTAAAATGCACTTCTGGCTTTAAGTGACAGGAAGATTTTTTTATAAAAGCACCATCTCCTGAAACAATTTCAGACCTCAGCCACCTCAAAAATAAGCATTTGCTTTCCCATTCCCTCCTATTCCTTTGCTCCCACGTTGTTTGTAAGAATTATTTTTCTATTCTTCTGCTATTCTAGTGTCCTGAATACATTCCATCCTTAACCGAACTCGCCTTAGAAAGGAGCATAATCTTCAAAGTACAGATACGTGTTTCTCTTTCCTCTCTGTTGCTTTACACCACTCCTCTTTCCCTGACTACTGTCTTCTGTTTATTATATGTCCTAAAAGTGCTCACCACCTATTCATTTCAAGTGTCCCTGATTTAAATGCAATGTTAGCAGTCACTGTTGTTTGTTATACCAATATTTAAAATTCTGAATGTTAAAAGATTCCCACATAGACAGCACATCCTCTGAGAGAAGCGCTCTCTCCTACCAAAACAAGTATGTGCCAACCAGTCAGCATCATTGTTCCCTCTGCCCACATTCACTTCCACTGCCCCAGTGTCGCTCATCTGTAATGCACTGCATCTCTGAAAATCTCCTGAACAGTGAAAACATTGATTAAGAGTTAGTCCTCCTTTCATACTTAGGCTACAGGATAGAAATAGGATGTGGATTTTCTGTCCTCTCTACAAAGTTCATCTTTCTCCTTCTCACAGATGCAGGTAGAGAAAGAAGACAGAGATTTGCCATGGAGAGGAACCATGAAGCAATCTGCATCTCCCTCCACAGAAGGGAGGACAGGAAATTTCAAACAGTAAGTAAGCCCTACACCTCTTTTTTTCTTTCCCAGCCTTCCTTCTACAAAAAGTAGATCCAAGGGCATCTTCACTATGTGCCTAGGAACCAGGCTTCAGGTATCCAGTCCCACATAGGCAGAAACGAGCAAAACTTTGTAGCAGGGTATCAGAGTGCCAGACTGCCCTGAGAGGAGTAAAAAGCAAGGTCTAAAGTTTTCAGTGGGCAGTATCCTCTAAAACCACAAACGGAATACAAGAGCATAATGTAAGCACCAGCAAATGTCAGTTTTATGATAGTAAAAGCCTATAAACTGTAGTTCAAACAGAAATTAGGGGTTTAATGTGTAATATTATTGGGTATGATATTTTTGCAAGACAGAAAAATCACAGTAAGTAATTATAATAGTTCCTTCTGGACACAAAATCTATGACTATATAATGATAATGCTGTATGACAGCAGCATATAATTCTGTTCTTGCTCTCTTTTTGCGGGAACTTTAAAATTATCTTTAAAAAGCAAGTTTTCTGGACTGTAATATTTTAACACTTTAAAAGGTATGGATACCTCAAATATCTGAACATTTCATATAAATTGCTGACCATGGCTTACAATTTGCTTAATTTCTAAAAATTTAAGTGGCATCTACAGATGTGCATCTGACAGAACAATTCTGACCAATTTGATGGGTTCAAATCAAAATCTTAGGTTTTGTTTGAATAAGGTGTCAGAAGAGCGCAGACACATTTAAACCAGTGCATGACATTTTAAAACAGATCTCTGATACATTATGCTCTGAAAGCATAAATAACAATTTTCTATATCTGATTCTACTTAAAAGTGCAGCAACCACTGAACGTATGTTCCTAGTAAACTCAGTAATTCATTGTTTTATACTTGGCAGCAAGAGGAAAGCATTAAACAAGTAGAAGATACTACAAATCTTAAGAAGGTTCACTTTCAGTAAGTTGAAAAAAAATGTTGGTGAGAAAATGTGATATGGAAGCTGCTAGAACGCAGCTAAACTGAATTTGTGACTTGAGTGTTTCAGAGCAAGCAGGGTATGAGGGCCACTGGGCAATCACAGGTGCATGCAGCTACGGGCACAGCAAGAGAAATATCTGAGGTTGTCTCTCATAAAACATTTTCAGTCTTTCTGATTTCCATAGATAATTTGTATTTAACTTTGAAGCTACAGTTGTGTGATGGGACAGCAGTTTGTGACAGTTTTGTGACTGTATAGCTGAGGGAAAATGTATACTCACAGCGAAGCACAGCTTATTGCGAAGCAAACTGCGGTAGTAGAGTTTCACTCCACACTAGAACCTGGCCTGGATTTATATTTGAATACTGGGTGAAGTTTAAACTCAGAATCAAAGACCCCCTCATCTCTTATTATGAGGGCTGTGGTTTACAGAAGCCTACAGCTTCAGTTGAGGATTTCACTCACATTTACTCTTGTATGTGAAATAATCACTGCAGACTTCTGTCATGATTCAAGGTTTACATGTGATTTCTGAAGTTCTGAAAGCTTCCCTGCCCTGTCCCATGAAAAATAATGCCAGCTCCATAAATGTTGGTTCAGCTGTGCTTTCCGATCTGTACAAGGTTGTCCTCACAAGGAGCTGAGCTGTCAGAAGACCTTGTGTTTTCTGCCATATGGCTCTGAAGAGGGTGGATGGGACATACAGCAATTCCAAAGCTACTCTGTCTGCAGACAAAACCAATGTTATATTCTCTGTGAAGCTATTGTGAAGGGGTGGACATGACTTCTGAACAAACTGAATTTGTACCTTTTATTTTTGAATTCTGAAAGTAAAATAAGACACGTTGCAGTTGGATGCCATATTGCAGCTGTGCAGTGCATCGCTTAGTATTAGGCAGGCTACATTAGCTCACATAATCAATATCGGCTCTTCATGGGTTACTGACTCCGGTGTCTGGAAGTACGCAAGAACTGCACAGGCTGGTAATACTCTAAATTGTATAGGTATTGGAAAATTTAACAGTCGTTCACACTGCTCATGTTTAAGTGTTCTAGTTAGGCATTCAAATCAAGATGAAAGTTTCCCCAGACCCTGCGTACAACTAATGCAAAATACCAAGCGTCTTCACATGGTAGTATGAATAACATTACCTTAACATTATTCAAATGAGTTACAACATTACAATATTTACTTGGAAAATTTAAAAGAGCCATCAAAAGCAACTATGGGAAATATATTAAAATGAGATGCTTTTAGTAAAGAGAAAATTAAGATCAGCAAGTCCATTTTAAGAAGTCAGTTTAATTTAATAAAATTAAATAGGACTAAGATAAGTTTATCTAAATAACATCATAGTTTAAGGTAAGAGAGGAGCAAACAGACCAACAGTCCTCAACCTCTCCAGCTGCAAGTCCAATATCTGTCAGGCTCACAATTCTGCACGCCAAAAATAGTAACTGTATTTCTGTCAGACTCATACTCCACTCTTAACCCCTGTAATCCCATTTCAGCTATTAATTTCTGTGATTTATTTTTTTTAGGCATACGCATTTTTTAACAGCCTTTTCAAAGATTACTGCATGTGTAGATTACATATTACAGAGGCAATCTCATAAATGTTTTATAGTGAGGCAAATTGACATCCCCCTTCCTACTGACTCCCATGCTTACAGATTCAAGGGCCACATTAGCCTTCTTTGCCAGAGGAGAACACAATGTTTTCCATTTCTGTTCAAATATCCATGCTGATATTCATCTGGCCACGCATAGACATTTGGGCTATGCTTCTATCTGAACGAGGAAAAGAGGCACTCTCAGGGTGCAATTTGTATTTTCCTAAAGCACGCTTCTAAAATACGTCAGAGGTATAACAGTCAAAGTCTGCCCATTTTTCTCCATTTTATGCATAAAGGAAGTCTGAAGTAAGTGGCTCAGATGCTGACATTTGCACTGTCAGGTTTGGTGAAATGAATCATAGCTGTAGATCCCCATTTCAGATGTGAAACGTGTTCTACCTTTGCAGTGGTGGTGCATTTTACTTCAATAGGTCTAATTTACCAAGCAATTCCAGTTACTCTGTATTATTTACCTATCCTCATAAACATTTATTATTCTCTCAGTCTTTGTCATCCATGAATTTTACTGGCAATGATTTTGCAATTACTTCCAATTCATTCATGAAAATGTCAGGTTCTGTAGAAACAGGGTATTATGGACACACTCTGAAACTATTTGGTAAGCATTATATATAACTGATGGTTACGGTGATTTAACGTTTAAGTGTATTGTCAGAGCAATCTTGTCAGAGCAATCTTTAGAGTGTATATATATTTAGAGCATATATGTATAAATTCCTGTAGCAAGAGAGAGGACATCAAAAAAGCTCAAAGTTTTCATTGGTCTTGAATGTCACAGCCCAACTGAACTTTTTCAAGACCAATAATGCTCATGGATCAAAAGTTATTATTCAAGCTTTTCTGTTTTACATGAACTCTTTGTGATAAAAAACTAAGGAAATAACATTACAGACAATATTTCCTTTCCCAAAAAGCATCATACAGGGATGCGAGGCTACGTAGCAAGAAAGCAATATAGTATCTAAAGAGATCTGTGAAAATATAAACAATACACAGGGCTAAGCAGCTAAACTTCACCATAGCACCTTGCCAGGACCTGGAGACTCCTGAAATGAAAGGTACATGTATTGGAACACATTGTAAAGTCATTTCAGTTAAGTGTTGATCATTCTGGTTGCTGACCATTTCCCATATTAATTTTTAAACTAGGTCCCTTAAATACTACTACTCCTTTGGAGAAAAGGCAATAAAAAGAACTGGGATAACTCTTTTTGGTGAAAACGTTTCAGCTCTTTTTATTGTCTTTTCTCCATACAGTTTTACAAAACCCTTGTGTCTCACACAGCTCAGGTTCCTGAGGATGATCAGCACTTTGCAGGCCCAAGACTCCAACGACTACTGCCAGTCAAGATGATGGAAGTTACAGTTTATTCCATGAGCAACGGGACCAGGTTTTGTGTCTGTGACAGGACTGCCTTTATAAACCTCCTGATTTCAGGATCTTGGAGCTGTCTGCAAAATTTCCATCCAAGCTGCATAGGTTACAGGCTGAAATAAAAATTGACTGGACCATGGGAAGAGCAATAAATAGAAGTTCAGTACTTATCAACTCATAAAAGCCAGAGGATGGGAGGAAGGGAGGAAAAGCAATGGCAAGTATTTGCAGCTTAGCATCAGAGAAAAAGGGCCTTGTGCCAGACCACCCAAAAATTCTTGGCACGTTTGTAATTCCATTGTAATTTCCAGCATCAGTGCAAAAAACCCTGTGGGTAATTTGGTTACCTGAGGAAGGATACTGTTCAGCCTAATCCCTAGCAACTGTGAGGCTGGTATTTCAAACCGTTTTACACGTTGCACATTTGTTAAGGCAATCTCTAGGTCTATCTTACCCATCAAGCTGACAGCTATAAGGCAAATCTGCTTTATTCCTTATTTCTGCAATCTGTGGAGACACAGAGTGCAACTGAGGACATTTAATGGCTCACAAGAGGTATGTAGGTCCACAATTCTCAGAACATTTAGGCATTGTGAATGCATAATCTAATCCACATTCATCAGTGCACTGAAATGTGTACTTAAGTTTAAATGCATGCATAATTCCTATTATAGTTAATGTTTATGCAAATGACTAAACACTTCACCAAGTAGAGGTGTACTTATTTGTGTATCAAAGTTCCATTTACACTTCAGTGATTTGTGCCCATTGAATTATTGGTTCTAACTGAAGACACGCTGACATGAAGTTAGATACTTATTTTGAACACTAATATCAAAACAATTTAATAACTTAATGCATGATATATCACGTGATAAAATGGTATCTACAGTAAAAGTGGCAATTCCTAGAGAGCTGATAAAAATTGCCTGCCTAGCTTACTAGCATGTTGCTCGAATATTCAGTGTCAGTGCTCAAATCCACACTGACCAGTCTCCAAGTTTTTTAAAATAATGAATTATAAAAAAGGTTGAATTCATTTTGTACAACTGCAGCTCTTAAGAGACCATGGTAGTTTCCTCCTCTAGAATTTTGCCAAGAAATTTGATCATCCCCTAGCTGAATATTAGTTTCATATAATCAAAGGAGAGGTATGCAAATACCTTTAAAAGATGTTGTACAGGGTTTTAGTCATTTCACGAACTTTTACTTTGGAGAATTAGTATTGATTATTCTCTAACTAACACCAACTTAAACCAGTAGAGGTTCAAAAGAAAAGTCTAAAAAAGTCTAAAAAAGACTAAAAAGTCTTTAAGGGAAGCAGCTAGAAACACTCCATAAGGCAAATGAATGCTTGAAACAAACTGTTTCTAGTACCTTTCTAGTACTCTGTTATTATGATTCAGTAATATGGACATTTTAGTCGTTGTCACAACAAATAGAAAAACAGCCACATGACAGAGAGTGAAAAGGCTACTCTCTAAAATGTCGTAATATCATGGAAACTATTATAATGCCTTTGAATATTTCTCAGAGCTTTTATTTACTGTTCAAAGAGCTATCATGCAGCTTGTTCCTGTTGACTGCCATTGTTACACGTTTTTAAGTGCCTCAACAATCGATGGTGATCGGCCAAGGTGATTCAAAGCAAGGAGAGGTAGCCTAAATCACAAAAAGTGTACTGAAAGTTAGGCCTCTTGACTCATGTAAGCAACTGTTTATGCATCCTGCTGGAATAACATAATCTATATTGGACTTCAAATTTTCCAAAACAGTTCACAGTACTAGTAATCCATTTCTTGGTCTCGTGATAAGTACTCTCCACTAAGTACTTCACTCATTGCTTAAAACCTGATATACTGTTCTAAAATATTTTTCCCAGTCAGATGGATGAGTGTCACCCCTCTGAGAAGCATGCTATCACAAACCTTCCTTTTTTAAATTTCTTTTGCAGGAGAGGGTTTGGGGCAGGGGAGAAGCAGCTCATTTTATATGGATTCCCAACTTCATTAACCAAATACAGTGTACTAGTAACTGAACTTCACAGTGTCTTTCTCCCCTATACCAAATGTCTATAGATTCAAACTACCATATTATTACGCAGTAGCTGGAATCACACCAAAAGCTTTCAAAGCTCAGAAGGACTTCTTTTGTGCACAGGAATGATGCAAACTTAACAGGAAGTTGTACAGTAGGAATATTTTGAGAGTAAAAATTTAGTTGTCTAGATATTGTCAAAGGAAATGCAGAAACTTGAGTTAATATCCAACACTTGTCAGCACTGACTAAGACAAAGATTCATGCTTTATTTTTCTAAAGCAATATGATGCAGCAACGCATTTTTCTTAATGACTGTGGTCAGGTAAGTCTTGGGCAGAGTTGTGATACACTGTTTTGCCACGCTCCCCGATTCAAGTCACTGCTTGCAGTGTAATCAATGGCTTTCATACAATTCACTGAGCAATCTTGTGGAAAATAACAGGATATCCTGCAATGGGACAAGAAATTACACAGTCCTCTGCTGTAACTCACACGGCTGGAGTAAATTCAGCCTTTTCAAGTCTGCTGCCTTTTACACAACAAAAAGTTCCTATTCATGTCTAAAGAGAAAACACAAATGCAAAATTTATAACTACAGCTTTAGTTACTACATTGTTGTGATATTAATTAAATTACTGGCAAGAAATTGATGGGGCACATTGCTTACCATAGTAAATTTTCAATCCAAAGCATTCACTCTGCAGTTTTTCAGTCTCAAAAGTTATAGACTTCCTTGCTGTTCAGATGAGCTCATTCTTGCTTTAAAAGACCTCAGAGGAAATTAGTTGAGGACTGGAATTGATTTAGGCACTGAAGAGCCTGATTCTGTCTATGGTGCTTCCTACAAATTCAGCCAAAGCCCCAAACTTTGAGGAATTACACTGTCAAAAAGAAATTAGAATGAAGTTGTGATACCTGACGACCTTGCCACAGAGTCCTAAATCAATCAATCAATCTTTGAAAAATAAAATTAAAACTAACATTTGGCTTGCAAAGAATGTCTAAAAGTTCAGAGGCAGCTGACGGGAAAGCCATCTTTCTTCATTTAAATAAGAAGTCTAGCATGAAAGATGCACTTCCACCACATGGCAGGGGAAATAACAATGTGAGTCTTTGTAGTGAATTTCATACTGAGATATTCTAAAAAATAATTCATCTTGTTGCTTGTATAATACACATTTCTATATCTGTTTTATGGAGGGAGATATGAAACAGGACTGTATGTTATTTACCAAAGATCACAAGACAAATAGCAGCAAAAGACAACAACCACCAAAATGTACCGGATGTGTAATATATCTTTCACTATAAAGGTGTAATATCTTCAAAATTGTCCCTATCTGTTCCATACATGTACCTGTGGTTATATATATACACGATATTGCTTTCCCCATTAAGACCTGTTTTTGTTCCGTGTAGATACATGTCCACTTCACCACAAAAAGTAATTGCAGTGAAACGGATCACAGAATACACTGCTCCTCCTAGCAGGTAGAAAGACTAAGGAGATTGTTTAGGTCATAAATTTAACAACGGGGCAGATTACCAAACTAAAATATCTACTACTAGATTAAATATTTTCTAGACTTTTTTTAACCCATTTTTGACCCATATAAAGAAAAACCACGATCTTCAGGGTGCACTGTGCACATGTCTGCTTTACAAAATCATTCATTGTTCTTCTCCTCAGATTTGAATTATCAGAAAACTGGGACAATACACATAACAATGATGCTAATCTTTTGTTTTACCAAGCATTTACATCTACTGTATATGTAGTACTTCATTCTAGTGATTCCCAGGCATTGAATGGTCAGTAATTGATCTTGGAAAAATATACTGTAAGAAAGGTGAGATTTATTAGCACAATTTTTTGGCTAAGAAAAATAAATCAAAGATGACAAACTGAACAACATCATAAAGAAAGTATATAGTATACAATCAGGATGGCATTGGGAACCAGAAATGTGGAGTATGAAGAAAGTATATTGAGACTCTGAAGAGAAAGACACAGGATGCACTGGCACAATGGGGCATCATAGGAACCACAGTTGGAAAAGGCTGTTTTTCCAGAATGAAAAGGGTTCCTCTGGAGTAGTTTGGGTTGATGTCTTCAACAGAGAATGAGATGACAAAAGCTTTTGCTGAAATTACTTGAAAATGCCCTATTGCAAAAAATTGCAGTGAGCCAATAAAATTGTGTGCTATTCAAGTTACGTATTTGCTGATAAAGAGTCCTTTTCCATCTTGTTCTCTTCCTCCATGTTGGTGTAACTCAGCGTGTTTGTACACCTTACCGTTGCTATTACTTATAAACCTGGCAGTATCAGAGTCACAGCTACACTGTCTTACAGGTTTTTTAGACTGCACAGAGTAAAAAGAGTACTCACCCCAAAGAGCTAAGAGTCTAGCAGGAGAGAAAACATTGAAATGGACAGAGGAAAACATACAACATGCTAGCAAAGGTGGAAGTTATAATCCGCCCATAAATTGTTGATGTTCTCATTTGGGTCTTTAAGGGTAAATGGTAAAAATCATTCTTTGTCAGAAAGGGATTTATCTTGCATCCACAGAACCAATGAGAAAAAGGTATTTTCATTCATTTTCTTTTCCTTTTCCTTTAAAATTCATAGCACATTAGTTAAAATATACACTTGGGAAGACAAAGATCCAAGATCCTATTTGTACTTGATCTGGAGCAGTAATCTAGAGTAAAGATACAGTGAACTCTATTCTAAACTCATCTGAACCTCACCCATTGCCTGAAGCACTGACAGAATTGTGGGGTCTCCTTACAAAGTGCTCTGACACCTCAGATAAAATATCCTTTGTGCTCTGATGCAGATATTATTTTCTCCAAAGTGAAAAACCTTCAAGAGGAGAAATTTTTTGAACCCAGAAAATTGAATCCCAGTCAGTCCAGAAAACAGCAGTTTAAAGTAGTGACATCTTTTTTTCTTTTTGACTGAAATGAGATCTGAATTAAAATCTATTGTATTTCAAGAAAATTACCTATTTATGGGATTTAAAGAGATCAAACATTCTACAGAGTAGAAGAAAGTGACTGATAAACAGATCAAGAAAACTCATCCAAAAATCAAGATTATTCCCTTAGCTACTACTGATATTAGAAACCACCTCAACAGGCTGAAACACAAGACTTTATAGAAACCTCAGTTAAAGAGAATTCAGAGATTCAAAATGAGATAAAGCAACAACTGGCTTCAATATATATTTAGAAAAAAACTGTGAACTAGTTTCCCAAAATCACTGCAGGAAAAGGTGTTTAGAAAATTATTTGTCTGATCTAGTCTTATGTTTTAAATTACTCCTGTTTCTCTTAGCATATCCTGTCTTTTATATACTTATTTTGAAAGGCTAACCCTGAGTGAGACTTTTCTTATTTCTGTTTATCATTCAGCAGAGATCAACAAGTGGCTGCTATAGGAATGACACCATCTGAAAAAAGAAATCATAACAGTAATAACCAGTTCTAATAACAGTCCAAGGAAGCTGGACATTCAGCAAGGGGAACACTGCTAGCTGGGCACTTAAGTGTAGGCACTACAGCCTGAAACAGTGATGAGAGTAGACCTCCTTCCCTTGCCAAAAAAAGTGCTACTGCTTAAAACATCTGCCAGAAGATTTACATTTCCTTTTGGATGGCTGGGTCTGAAAGGAGTAAGATTCTGCTCCCCTCAGATGAGCAGAAAGCTGGCCTCCCAGGGAGTGCCACACTTTCCCTCCTACTTCGTCTCCAAATATGAAATTGTTGGACCAAATAGATACAAGTTTCCTTATTAAGGATCCCCTGAACAAGAAAGGAGTCTGCATGCAGCTCTGAACTCACGCCTATTTATAAGAACAGCAGTATGTTTTCCATGACCTTTGACAACCCGAGTGAGCTCCAGCTGACAGCTGCCAAGTCATGACCAGAGCACACTGAGGC
This sequence comes from Psophia crepitans, assembly GCA_013399095.1. NCBI lineage: Eukaryota > Metazoa > Chordata > Aves > Gruiformes > Psophiidae > Psophia > Psophia crepitans. Next base: position 127,199 of record VWZZ01002845.1, read on the forward strand.
AGTCCTGAAGCGACTGGGAGAGGTTGAGTTGTCATGGAAAAATGATCATAGTCCCTTTGTCACTGTCTGACTCTGTGGCACTGCCCTATGATGGAAAAAGTTAAAATGTTGAAAAGTAGAAGTCATCTCAGAAGTCATGAAAGAAATGCTAAGAAGCTGAAGAGATGATGCCTTTGTTAATGAACAAGAGAGCCCAGAAATTAGAAGCGGTTGCCGTGGTTTTTAGTGCAATTTTTGGCACTAGAAAAAAAAAGCCCTCTGTCCTTGGCTGTTTAGAAATATCTCCAAAGAGGGTAAGATCCTCTGAAAGAGAAGAGTGCTAGATTGACTGTTGGATTTCAGGAACTGATCCAGGGTTTATGTCATTACCAAATGTCTTGCCAGAAGGAAGGAACTGTTAATCAGCCAACCACCCATGGAAAGAATCAGCATCGTGTCCCAGTGGGCTGCTAATTACTGCCACAGGCTTTTGTAGGCACTGGCTGTTGGGCTGAAAGGGTAGGTGGGTGACATATGGCTGAGGTCTGGCTTGACTTTCTTCTGCAGTTTGCTTCAAAGGCAGTTCTTGTGGCAAAGAGAAGAATGAAGAATGAACAGATGATTTCTAAAATAAGCTATTGCAAACTTTATCTTTTGATAGAAAATGGATTAAACTAGCATTTTGTTGTTCTGATTTTTTTTCAAAGCACCCCTATTATCTTAGTACTTAGCAAGTACCTTAGAATCATCACTAGAGATACAGATGCTCTTACTTTATACTCTGCTTTGATCAAGGCATTTTATGTTCAGATAGCTGTATGAACAGACTTGTTTTCAACAACGCTATCTAATCCTTGTTTCCTAGGCTTCATCTTTTGAATTAATTTTGAGACCTCAGCTTTCACATTGTACTTACAAAGTTAGTGAGAATGTAAGTGCCTGAAAATAAATAAATATTGGGGAAACTGGGACACAAACTTCTGGAACTTGACAATTCAGCGATTTAAAAAGGCACTTCGTAACATATAATTTTGTATTTCCCGTGTCTTAAATATATGCTCCCTGAGGGAGGTGTGATATTTTGGTACTAACACCAGTACAGTGATCTTACATGAAGCCTTTACATACTAATTGAAAACCACAGACATGATCATATTTTTCATGTAACAATGCCCCTGTGATTTAAGAACGTGCTCTTCCATGGGATTGCTGACACCAAACACAAACATCAAAGGTGAGAATATTGTGTAAATTCTATCCTTGGCAATGTTCAAGCATCTCTCAGAAACCTCAGTGAGGCAAATCTATCATGGACTTACGCTCTAGCAACGTGTTTCATCAACTTGTGTAGAGGACCATTTACATTTGATGAAATTCCTAAACTACAGTTGTGTTGTTTCCTAGGATAGGAAAAGAATGTCAAAACTTCTGGTAGGTTCAGGATCTTATCCAGTGCTTTTTTTTTTCTTTTTTTTTTTTTTAAGAGCTGGTGGATGTATGGAAGTGCAATTCCAGCTAAAAAATCACAAGTGACATTTTTATGTAGATGGCTTGGCTGCTGTTTGGGTGACCTAATTTTGAGAGTCCTTGAGTTGGAAACTGGACTTGTGATGTTCTCTACCAAAACTCAGGATGCAATATAAGTAAGTACTAAGAAAAGCAATAAACTGATTAAAGGAATAATGTACTTTCTGGCATTATGTTATTATTAGCTTTGGCAACTATCAAGTACTGGCCAAATATAAAAATTACTCTGATTCAAACCCATTGCTTTTGACCTTGTAATAAATAAAAGCATTCCAAAAACTAAGCTAGACTAGAATACTAAATCCTGGCTCCAAAGGAGAAAGACGACTCATAACAAAGTGATTCTATAAGCACAAATCTCCCTGAAATCCTTGGCTGAAAATGTAGAACATGAACAATTCTCTGGCTCAAGACTGTGGAAAAAACTGTTCTCCATATAAAATGTTTGTCATCAATGTAATCCCATCTTTAATTTTAATTAATGTAAGGGGCTTTTATGTACTGGAATGGTAATACGTTGCCAAGAGTTCAGTTTTTAGGAAAGCACACATTTCTAAATTACAGTGAAGACTGATCTTAAAATCAAGCAAATAATAATGTATAAAGCTGTCAGAGATACAATGAACAGATGACAATACAGTAGCAATAACTTAAAGTACGGACAGTCAGGAAATACTCTATAAGTGAATTTTAGAAACACATCTTTTTTTCTCCTCTTTTAGTTACCGATTTTTTTTTTCAACTTCAGCCAAAATCAGTTCAAAACATTGTTAAGATATGTAGCTAGTGCCATCTAATTCAGCAGTAACTGTACTGCCCAAAGGTTCACCTTAATCTTACGTTAACCAGTTTACGTGAATGTGTTAGCACTTGCTGCGCTTCTCTGTAAATCAGCCAGTTGCTTGACCAGCTGCTAAAAGAGACCGACCAGCATTATATTATGTCATCTTAGAATCAAAATGCAGCTGACATTGAGGTCCAGGCACCAAGAATGATTTGAGATCCACAGGTCCAGCTAGTTGCCACTGTTTGCCTCCATATTTTCTCATCCTTGATGACAACTATTCTCCTGGATTATTCCATGGCTGTGCTCACAGGTGGGGAGACAGATACTACTGTATAGCAAGCAGACATTCACTCTGATGTTCTTTCATCAGCAGTGGAACATTTGTTTCCATGATATGCAATACAATTGTGACTACACAGCCATGGACCCCTCCATTTGGTCTAGGGCTGTGTCTACTCACACTGAGTGTACCAGTGTGCATCAGTTGCAGCTGAGCATCAAATTTAACAACTTCAACCGGGTCCCTGTGGTTGGGCTTCAGCCTGTTTCAGCATACTTGAAAACCCAGTCTTTGCCATATTACAGTCTCAGATCTAGATAATTGTGCAAGTGAACTGTGTATACTTAGGCAGTGGTTAAAGAAGATTCTCATGCTGTATGAAGTTGCCATAGCTAGTTAAAAAGACAAAGTGACTATGAATTTTAAAGTCATCGCTAGTGTCAGAGTGAATTTTGCTGTTTTATAGAGCTGTGATATAAAATATTTCATAGTTCATCAGAGAACTGAAATATTAGAAAAAGTTCTCACAGAGTCATATAACATAGAATGCAAAAAAGCACTTTGACACACTACTCTTCTTTGCATGCACAGCTAAACTGTGGGACTGTAGTGTGATGTAACCACTATCTGAATTTAATCAATTTTAGCACAAACAGTGAAGCAGCACTGGCACTAGTCTTTTGTCTACAGCAGCAGCCAGAGACAAATGCTTGAAGTGATCTGCATAAACGAATTTTACCGACAATCTGGATGTTAGTGTGCTGAAACCTACATCGGTGCAACTGCACTCTGCTATCCATGCCAGCTAGCACAGAAACACAATCATATGATTCTTGATTTTGTGTTTATACGTACTTCATGGAGAAGCATAATTTATGACTACCCAACTTTGCCTGTCTGAAGTGTGGGTATTTACTTGAAGTCACTCTTTTAACCTCTTATATCCATTCCAATTTTCATTGATTTCTACTGCAAGACAGTATGAATGAGCTGCTTGTCTTTTCTTTGGGTACAGAAGGAAGCTACAAACCAGCTTAAGTCAGATGCCTAACTAAAGTTAGGGGAAATGAGTAGCATTTTGTAGGCTAAATCTGTTATTTGCTCCTGTAGATATCTCTGAGGTTAAATATAACCTTTTTTTTTTTTTTAATAGTGCTAAGATATGACATGGCAATGGGAAATGCATAAAGCACATAATGAAACCTCAAACCATTCACTTGAAGAAATTATTCTTACTAAAATAAATCCAGCACTTAAAGCTAAAAGACCTTAGAAAATACAGCATCTTTATTATCCTTTGGACATCAGAATGCTTAGCAGAAGTACAAATTGCCATATTCAAGCTGCCTTTGAGGAAACAGCAAAACAGAGCTTCACAGAAGATTCACAAAAATGGTCCCTAATTTAGACAGACTGATCTGGTTTCTAGTAAAAAATCTGTTCAGCTCCAATTGAAATGGTAGCTTCTCACAGATTATGAAAATTTAGGGCAGGATCTTAGAAAACACAAAAGTTACTTTTAAATAAAATAAATAAAAGATCACTTCTGAAGTCAGAAACTGACTTGAGAACAGAAACTTGATACCACCTTACTTCTTCACTTGGGCATATAAGACTAAATGAACAAGCCTTTAGAAAATATAGTACGAGACATGAATTTCATTGCAAAGTATTTTTATAAATATGAATAAATAGGCATATGTGTAACTAAGTACTAATACATACAAGGTTTATATGCCCTTCATATAAACTTTAATGTATATCACCCACAGGATTCTCAGGATCTCTTTTATAACATTACAAAAGATGCAGAATAAAAGCTACAATGGAAATGACTTACAGTTTTACTATAAATTAATGTGTGAATCTCAGGGGTGATTCCTCTGCTTTTGTTGGTCCCTACTATGTACTCAGCAGCTGGCAGGCACAGTCAGCAAGCCCGGAACTTGGGAGTAAAAAGAACCTATGATCTCTAGAAGTGTTTGTCAGAAAAAGGATTCTAGCTTTTTTGATGACTACAACTGAAAAAATTCAACACCCAAGAACTTACTTGAAGGTATAAAGCATTTCGTAGCCAAACTGGCATATGCATTTTTACCTACAACAAATTTATATGAGATGGATTGCTGTTGACTAAGTCATCATATCAGCAATGCAATGTTGTAATATGGGAACGTGCTGTTAGCTGATTAGATTTTACACTTTATCTTGAAGCTGAGGATAAAGATGTCTTCTTCATAGACATCAACAAGGTTGACATGAGGTTCCTTGCCCTTCACAGACTTCTTTACACAGTAAAAATAAGGAAATTACAGAATTTCAGAATGCAGTCACAAAGAGATTTCCAAACATTTTGCAATATCATCCTCACAGGGAATGTTGCCAATAGGCAAAAAAGATCTGTAGAAGATGAACAGTTAAATATTTCAAAGACAAAAAAAGGTAATTAATTTTAACCCATGCACAAGACTTATTTTCACCAATATACACACATGTAATTTCACTACAATATTTCTTGATGTTGTATGTTGACTCACACAGTGAGTCTTACATTCCACATGCTGGTCTTTACATCACTTGTCTAGCCTTCCACAAATGGTTAAACAATCCTTAAAGACTCTTTAGCCTACTTATTTTTCTTAATCATCACTGCATCTGTGGGGATTCCCCAAAACTATTCTAAGATTTCATGGCACTTGGGTGACCATCTTTAAAAGAAAGACAAAAAGAGGTCTTCCCCTTCAAGTCTTCCCTTTTGCCTCCAAGTAACAGTGCAACAATCTGTATTTGGTACAGAGCACTAACAACTTTTGCACATGGACAGGGAATAATTTAGCATTATGTCATAAGCGAAAAACTGTGTGTTCTCTTTTTTGAACTGCTTTTACTGATGAATCAAAGGATATGTTATGTATTCAACGGGTGTACTTTGGTTTGAAGAAAACTGCACACACACAACTGTCCTACCCAACAGAGTTTAAACTTTTTTTTTTCCTGCTGTACAGCAATTATTTAATGAATCATATCATGCTCCTTGGAGTCATATTTTCATCAATACCTTTCTTACCATTTCTAATCTACTGGGAACACATTTAGCTATGGCATGTGACTCAGGGAAAAAGGCATTTGTGAAAATAAGAACAAGTGTACATATAACTAGAGAGACAAAGTACATAAACTGCTATGAAGCAAGCCTCATTTTGTATATTCCCTTTAATATCTCATCAGGCTTGGAGCCCAAATTATTCTGGCTAGGCTGTATAAACATGAAGCAACCCAGAATGTAATTAAACCAGGCTAGGCTGACCCCTACTAAAAGGTCACGCTGAACAAAATTTTATCTACCATATCTACTGACCTGCTACTCCAAGAACTTAGGAAAGAAAGCATAAAAGCTACAGTCAGTCATCCAAGGAGGTTCACCACTCTAACAACTGCTGAATATGTCTGGTAGTTCTTGAAAATTATTGATTCAGGTGTTTGTCAGAATTAATTTAACATTATTATGAGGATAAGTACAGCCTTCCTGTAGCGTCAGACAAGTGGCTTCAGTTAAAGTTCCAAGATTGCTCTACCAAATAGAAAAAAAAAAACTTCCCTTTCAGCCTCTCCCATGTGCAGAGATTTCTGAGCCTCATAGAACGGTTTGGGTTGGAAGGGACCTTAAATAAAGATCATCTAGTTCCACCCCCCCTGCCATGGGCTGGGACACCCCCCACTAGACCAGGTTGCCCAAAGCACCAGCCAACCTGGCCTTGAACACTTCCAGGGAGCGGTCAGCCACAGCTTCTCTGGGCAACCTGTTCCAGTGCCTCACCATCCTCACAGTGAAAAATTTCTTCATATCTAATCTAAATCTACTCTCCTTTAACCTAAAGCCATTACCCTTGTCTTGTGTACACGCCCTTGTAAACAGGGGAATTCCTCTCCAGATTCCTTGTAGGCCCCCTTTAGGTACTGGAAGGTCACAATAAGTTCTCCCTGGAGCCTTCTCCAGGCTAAACAACCCCAACTCTCTCAGCCTGTCTTCACAGGAAAGGTTCTCCTGCCCTCTGATCACCTTTGTGGCCCTCTTCTGGAAACAGGTCCATGTCCTTCTTATGCTGGGGGCTCTAGAGCTGAACACATTACTCCAGGTAGGGTCCCACGAGAGCAGAGTAGAGGGGTAGAATCATCTCCCTTGATGCTCCTTTTGATGCAGCCCAGGACACGGTTGGCTTTCTAGGCTTCAAGCGCACATTGCCAGCTCACGTTGAGCTTCTCATCAACCAACACTCCCAAGTCCTTCTCCTTAGGGCTCTCAATCCACTCTTTGCCCAGCCTGCTGTCGTGCTTGGGATTGCACTGACCCATATACAGGACCTTGCACTTGGCCTTGTGCACAGTTCACATGGGCTCACCTCTCAAGCCTGTCAAGATACCCCTAACCTCAGTCTTCTCCGTATTCTGGGTATCCAGGTCTCCTGTTCCCTTCCAGAGAGGGCCCATGTTTTCTCTGCTCTTCCTTCTATCACTGTCTACCTATAGAAGCTTTTCTTGTCGTCAGGGCTTTGGCTTTCCTAACCTGATCCCTGGCTGCCCAGACAATTTCTCTGCATTCATCTCAAGCTACCTGCCCTTGCTTCCACCCTCTATAGGCTTCCTTTTTGTGTTTGAATTTGTCGACGAGCTCCTTGTGCATCCATGCAGGCCACCTGGTGCTTTTGCCTGACAGCCTCTTTGTCAGGATGCATAGCTCCTGAGCTTGGAGGAGGCGATCCTTGAATACTAGCCAGCTGTCTTGGGCCCCTCTTCCCTCCAGGGCTTTATTCCACAGTACTCTACCAAGCAGGTCTCTGAAGAGGCCAAAGTCTGCTCTCCTGAAGTCCAGCTTGCTGTGCACCCTCCTTGCTGCCCTAAGAATCTGGTACTCCACCATTTCACGGTCACTGCAGCCAAGGCTGCCCTTGAGCTTCACATTTCCCACCAGCCCCTCCTTTTTGGTGAGAACAAGGTCCAGCATGGCACCTCTCCTCCTGGGCTTCTCCATCACTTGGAGGAGAAAGTTATCATCAACACACTCCAGGAATCTCCTGGGTTGCTTATGCTGTGTTCTGCTGTGAACATGAGGCTGCTTCTTTCTGTCTATGGAGGGCCTCATCTGTTTTGTCTCCCTAGTCAGGTAGTCTGTAGCAGATGCCCACCATAAGTCCCTTGTCCCTGCCCTCCCTTTAATCCTGCCCATAATTTCTCAGTCAGCTCCTCATCCATCCCCAGGCAGAGCTCCATGCACTCCAGCTGGTCACTGATATAGAGGGTGACGCTCGCTTCTCGTCTCCCCTGCCTGTCCTTCCTAAAGAGCCTGTATCCTTCTGTTCCAACACTCCAGTCATACAGGTCATCTCAAAATAATGTTAACCACATCTTGGAACTGAAAGTGATTCTTAGCTTTATGAACAATGCATGTTTTAATAAGAAATTCTTCTTACCATGTTGTCAACATTTCCTGCTTTTCTTTCCTTCACAGTTGTCTTTCATAGCAACATGAACAGCACTGAGGACAGAGGTTATTTTCTTCTCTATTCTGGCCATTCAGTTAGTAGCAAAAGATAAGTATTATGTAAAGAAAAAGAAGCTGCTGACAGGCCTTGGAAGATTCTGTTTCATTCGCAAGGAATTTTTTCACACAACCTACCTTTTCTTGGTTCTGGCAGAGAAGACAGTCACATTCAAAGCAATACTGGCGCATCAGTTGCTTTTGGCGTTCACTGGTGGGCATCAGTGATTCAATATAGCTGATGGTGAGCTGTGTGCAGTATATACAAAAGAAGTGTTGGTATATTTAAAAAAAAAATCCATATTGGGAGTATATATAGCTAAGGTAACATTTTTTGGATACAACATTTTCCAGCATAAAATAATTTTTTTTCTTAACAGATTACTTCCTAGAATAAATTGACAGCTTTTACAAGGGACAAAAGTAAATGCCAAAAATAATTTCAATGGAGGAACACTTTTTGAAATTTCCAGAGGAATATTATTTGAAATTGTTAATCCTCCCCAAATTATAACTATTTCAACTTTTTATCCTAATTTGGAAGGGAAAAAAAAAGAGTAAGGGAAGAGAAAAAAAGGTAAGAGGGAGAGAAAGGAGAGGAGAGAGAGAAGAAAGAAAAAAAATGTTCAGTATCTGAAGTCACTGTGCATGAAATCTTATTTTCTGTCTAGCTCCAAATCTTAAGTGTGTACGTTAGCACTGCTGTAATACAACAGCCAACTATCTCCAAAAATTTTGACCCAGGGAAGGCCCTACTTTCTTGCAAATATATGTTTGAGCCTGAGGAAAGCTCATCTTATGTCATATCCATCTTCAGTATGTCTGTGATGTTTCCTTTGTGACCAAGGAAGCATAAAAACATTGCAGTCAAAGTTGTTGAAACTACTGACAAGAAAAATTATTGAAATGATAAAAGAAAATGCTTAGATTTGTGCCACTGTACAGAGTGAATTCCAATGAACTAACAGAGAAGTCTGTAGTTTGTTCACTTTGACGCCTGCCAGAAGCAATTTTGCAGGGCTAACCATTTGTAGAGTTCTTCAAATGTTTGAAGTCCTGCACAGGCACAAACTAATGATAAGGGAAAGAATATAACAAAATAACAGCCCAACGCAGACCAGCATTCAGTCATACATCCTATTGAGTAATTACACTATACACCCAACACATTTTGAAACTCTCCAGAGAGGTCAGAGCTAAAAAAAAAATAAAAAATCAGGTCATATTATTTCATCCTAGGCCTAGACACTTCAACTAATTGGAAGAATTTTCACATGGTTCTTAGATAAATCATGAGAGTCCACTCAAAGAAATTACAGGAAAACCTGACCAATTTGTAGTAATGACTATGAAATCCATTGTCAGAACCTGCATTTTGCCAATTAGTGAGCATTCTAATTAAATGAGCAATTAACAAGCAACCAAAACAATGCCTGCATTATTTTTTTCATTTATTATTACAATGTAATTTGATTACATATCGAAGGAGAACTGTATTAAAAGAAGATTACTGACATGGCAAAGTCAAGTATTTAAAATGATCATAAGCAGAAAGCCTGCAGAAAAAAAAATAAATCTCATAATTGAAGATTAATAGCATAATTAATGAAAGAAACAAATTAAAGTTCCACAGATAATATAAATTTAGAAAGTGTGAGAACTTTGTTAGGTTTTGCATTCTGTATAATGTTGCTCTGTCCCAGCTTGTGCGTGTCTGAGCCAGGAGGGGATTAGTTTAACCACTGTTGGTTTACAGCAGAACAGTCTGTACTAATCATTTACACAGGAGCTGTAGGCTTTCCTCTGAGCTTTCTGTGGTGAACAGATGGAATTTGTTTTGCCTCTTTCTTTTCCACCCTTTTCTCCCAAGGTTGGTCTCTTCTGCCCCATTCTCTCCAATCTGTCCCTCTTCTCATTCTCTCTTCTCTGCCCCTGCCCATGAGTATCATTTTCTGGTCTTGCTCTCCACATCTAGTTATCTAAACCTGGTTTCCAGACCTCAGTGCTACCTCCTTACATAGCCATTCTTTGGTACAATGAGCTGATTTTGTCATCCGCCAGTACCAGATCTGTCCTTCTGCCTGCCCTACATTCCCAATCTTGTACCTTTTCCCCATATTTGATCACCAGCACTCTACCAAGTTAACAGTCCTTGTTGCCCTACTCTGGTATCTCAATCATCTTCAGTGACCTCACCAACTTTGACCTCATTTCTTTCCCTGGATGGTCCTACTCTGCATCCTCCCCGGTGTGGTGAGAAAGCTCTCTCTCCCTTCCTTCCCACAAAGCAGTTTCCAGTCAAGCTGTAGTGTAACCTAATCTTTCAGTCATTCCAAGCCCAATTTCCCTTTCCCATTACAAGCCTCTGATCTTCATGTCTCCTTGCAACTCGCAAGTGTTTTCTGTCAAAAATCACTCTGCACACTGGCTTGTTCCCTTTCTCTTATCCTCTCCATAAACAGCACTGGTTGTGACTCATATCCTACTAGGCTTTAGGTTCAGGTGGCATCCAGCAGTAAAAGGGATTTAATCAAGTTCAGGCACAGTGCAAGACAGTAGGAGTCTTCTGGAAAAAAAATATTCACGGGAAACTAGTCTATTTTTTGCCAAAATAATTAAGACAAGGGTTTAAACCCTATCATTACTGTTGAACCCATCATTAGGCCGGGTTCAGTTCTAATACTGCAAAACAAAGCCATAGCCAATATTGAACATGCCTTATCTATCCTAAAACCTACAGGCTTCAACCCTTCCTCACACTCCACACCCCCAAAGGTTGCAGAAACCTTGGAAGTAGGAACAAGTTTGAAACTCGTAATTTCTTTTTCAGAGGTTACCAACCAGTTCTGGATATGCACAGTCACATAACAACCTGCTCTGGATTAGAGCATATATCTAGGAAGAAGGAGGAGGGCAAGAGGCTTTGCCACATTGATACCTCCTTTCAGTGTTTTAACAACTTAGGGTTTCTCTTGCTGTCAGAGGCCCCAGTCCAAATTCCCAGTCCTGCCAGCAGAAATCCATAAGTGTAAAAATGTTTATAGCTGGCAGACTGAGTGGGAAAATGTAATTAGAATATTTAGAAACATGACCAACCTAACAGTGACCAAGTCTATACTAATCATTTAATCGTTTAAACATAAAAATTCTGTATTCAAGTCTCTCTCCTACACTTGTTTTAATTTTGGATCCCTTCATTAGATGCAAGGCTCATTTAACTTCTACATATTTAGGAAATATGCCCATTTATCAAAGGTTGTCTTAATGGTATTTGCATGTGGGATGTATGGTATTAATTAAAACATTATTTCAGCTGACCAAAGCTTGCCTCTTTATTGCATCGCTTATAAAGAATGCAGTAAATCTTTTCCCCCAAACTGGAGAATATATATTAAATAACATTTACGAAGGCAGCGAATTATTTAACAGCCGTGAGACTTATTGACTCTCAAGACTTTCTCCTTAGAAATGCAGCACTGTCTGAGCCTTGTTTCTCGCTCTGACACAGAAATTCTTTAACCCTGGGTATGATGGTTAGTTTCTCATGTTTCTCATTTGCCAAATGAGGTGGACACAATTTTCCAGTACTGCCATGCTGCAGTGGACTTAATTTATGGGTTTTGTAACACGCTATAAGCTACAAAATTTCTAGACAGAAGATTCTGTAGAAATTTAAAATAAATTATTTTCATGCAAACAGCAGGGGAAAAAAGTAAGTCCTCTTGTTTTTGCAATCATGGATCTCAGGGTGTTAGGGAAGGTTGTGTACAAAAATCTGTTCCTGAGACAGAGTTACGTAAGTGGTGAACAGTCTGTGCTCTTTCTGTTTTGGCATATATGATCAAAATACCCCCTAAATCAAGGAAAAAATTGCTTTTAAAAATGCAATGTGAAAAAGTGTAGTGTGTCAAACATACACAGATATAAAACTTTTCCTAATACAATTATAACAACAGAAATATTATATAACTTTTTTGAAATCTATCATCATTATAGATTTCATTGCTGGTCATCTGAAATGATTTATATTTTCTATCAATTTTAAAAATTCATTGCTCTGTAAAAGTACTGTCTGCTATATGGCTTTTGCAGCAAGACACAGATTTGCTCTAACTGATCTCTGAAGGTGATGAGAAGCCACAGATCAATTTTGGAGCAGAACTGGACCTCAGCTAATACATCCTGTCTCTCGGCAGGACTAATAGATTTGAGCTATGCACTAAACTACCCATAGCTATACAACTTCTGATTGGAGAGTAGGCAAAATGAGCTCATGTCTGCCTGCAAAACACCAGGAAGACACAGTAATTAACAAAAAGTCAACTGAAATTATAGCACACATCTTGATGCTGTTGCTTAAATGTAGGGAAATGATGAAGACCTCTTCAGAGCAGGCTGTTTGTCTTTTTGAGAAAGTAAATTAGCTGATAGGCTACCTTATCACTGAAGAAGCCTTGGTGATCTCTAGGTGAATAATTTTTGCTTTCTTATAGTCCTTCCCTATGTCTTACCTTTCTTCACAATACTTAAATTTCATTTTTGCAAAGAAAGTGCAAGAAAAGGAAATCTTTGTATGTTGTCAAAGTAACATCACCTAAAGTTACAAAAGCTGTGATAGTCAGCTCTACAACTATCTTGAGGAGTGAAAAGGTATTATAATTAGTTTTGAGCTTCTGGAAACAAATTTTGGGAAGTCCGGTAGAGTTTTAAGTAGGGGTATATAGAATAAAATCCCCACAAAAATCTATTATTTCTTTCTTCCTGCTATTAGATTCAAACATGCTAAAAAAACTTGATACAGAGTAGAGTCTACAGAGTTTTAGGAGACCCTTTCTAGTCACCTCAAACCCAAATCTATTCATGGAGATCAATAGCTGCTGCCAAGCCTTTTCTTCCTTTCATTTTCTTTGTCCTCTTCTCTGCCTCCTATCTGTTTCATTCCCTTTATGTCTGTTGCAGGACAGAAAACACATAGATTTAGTGGTGATGATTACCAGCTGGTCAAGCACTAGAATTTGGTGTATTAGCATCGACCCATACCACCTTATATGAATTATAACAGAGTCAGAGCAAGGATGGGGAAGAAGAGGAAAAAAAACAAAAAGAAAGGCTACCAAGCTTGAAGGAAGTTTCCTGTCAGAGTGTACTGTGTTTGTGTAACAAGGTTTTGGTAGCAGGGGGGCTACAGAGGTGGCTGGTAGAATCTTCCCCTGTATCCAGTAGTGCCCAGGCCAGCCACTTCCAAGATGGACCCATCACTGGAGCAACCCACACTAGAGCAGTTGGTGAAGAACTGCAGTCTGTGGGAAGGACTAATTTTGGGAGAAGTTTGTGAAAGACTGTCTCCCATGGGAGGGACCCCACACTGGAGCAGGGAAGAGTGTGACAGGTCCTCCCCCTGAGGAGGAAGGAGCGGCAGAGACAATGAGTGATGAAGTGACCACAACCCCCATTCCCCATCCCCCTACGCTGCTGTAGAGAAATTGGGAGTGAAGTTAAGCCTGGGAAGAAGGGAGGGGTGGGGGAAAGGGGCTTTAAGATTTGGTTTTATTTCTCATTATCCTACTCTGATTTGACTAGTGATAAACTGATTTCCGCAAGTGGAGTCTGTTTTGCCCATAACGGCAATTGGTGAGTGATCTCTCCCTGCCCTTATCTCAACCCAGGAGCCTTTTGTTATATTCTCTTCCCTGTCCAGCTGAGGAGGGCAGTGACAGAGCAGCTTTGGGGGGCACCTGGCCTCCAGCCAGGGTCAACCCACCACAGAGAGCCAAATTTTCCCTTTAAAAATTCTATGTTTAATCAGGATTATAAACGTTATTTAAACAGACAAATAAGTTATATAATGATAGAAATGAAAGCTGTTGTTTTGAACATCAACTAAAGCGTTCATTGGCAAAAAGCAATGGGAACGTAGTGTGTTTTTGTTTAAAATGATAACTTGCTGCCCTCAAAGAGCATGCAATTCCATAGAACCACATCAGTATAAACCCCAAATAACATACTGAAAGATAAATCTGTACTTCTGGTTTCTGAAGCAAAATTTAAGGACCAGACACTTCCCCATCTTGCCAACTCTGACTATTTTATTATGATTCCTGTAATATGCTTTCTTTTCTCAAAGATTTAACTTGGGAACACATGCAATGTGTCTCTTCTTTCAATGCCTACAAAAAATAACATTCCCGACTCATGATTTCTTACTCCTTCAGGACTGGCAACACTGTCTTTGCCACAAAAGGCCTGGAAGGTTACATATTTTGTGTATGATTTTAGGAGTGATTAGTTTTCCAAATATACAGCACCATCAAATTTAGCACTTTCAATCTATAAGGATTCAGGCAAACATTTTCTCTGTCAGGACTTCTATTTTTTCTACTGCCCAAGATACATTTTGGCCTTAGGATTTCAACAAATTTCAAAGCTCAAACCAAAATTCAATTAAAAAACATTAAATGTCACATGGCTTCCTATCAAAAATATGCAAAGCCAACAAAATATGCCTAGACATGAGACTAAAACCGAACTGAAACAACTTTCATCAGGACATAAAAACTTTTTGAGGTTCTCACGGTCTGCAAGCTTTTTATCACTGACTTGATAAATATAGTTCCTGTGTACAGCATGAGGACTCTAAAGTGTGGGTGGGGAATACATTTTTTTCATTAATAAATCAGCATCACACTGCGGCAGCAAAACCTAATATAATACATCTCTTCTGGTTTACAAGCAAAATCTATTGGTGCTTCCCTCCTTATATAACAGAGATGACCACAACGGCCAGTCGCCTCAACTCCCTGTGTCTATTTTCCCTGTGATTGTAGATGGTCAGCAGCTCTTTAACATGAGTAAATTGTTGTAGTGTCCACTGATAGAAAACATTACAAATGTGCAAAAATATTTTTACTTCTCACTGGCCTAGTGAAGACATCATTTTGCAGTGGTTGAGACTTTCCTGGCAAGGGTCCAGAAGCCCTATCAAGTTTCTTCCTGCATGTACAGTAAAACCATAGTCCTCTTCTACTAATCTGACCTTGACTTGTTACTTACCTTCTCCTTTCTAATAAATCTGAGTGCTTATTTACTTTCTATTAATTATTACATAGGGGATCTCATTCTATCTAAATCTAGCATACATTTCACAGAATCATAGAATCATTAAGGTTGGAAGTGACCTCAAGGATCACCTAGTCCAGCCATCCCCCCACCACCTATTACCCACTAAACCATGTCCCTAAGTACCACATCCAACCTTTCCTTAAACACTCCCAGGGATGGTGACTCCACCACCTCCCTGGGCAACCTGTTCCAATGCCCGACCACCCTTTTCAAGAAGAAATTTCTCCTAATCTCCAACCTGAACCTTCCCTGGCGCAACTTGCAGCTGTTCCCCCTTCCCCTGTCACTAGTTATCTGCAAGAGGAGGCCGACCCCCAGCTCACCACAGCTTCCTTTCAGGTAGTTGTAGAGGACAATAAGGTCTCCCCTGAGCTTCCTCTTCCCCAGACTAAACAAGCCCAGTTCCTTCAGCCACTCCTCATCAGACTTGCGCTCCAGATCCTCCACCAGTTTCGTTGCCCCTTTCTGGACACGCTCCAGGGCCTCGATGTCTTTCTTCTGGTGAGGGGCCCAAAACTGGACCCAGTACTCGAGGTGCGGCCTCACCAGGGCTGAGTACAGGGGGATGATCACCTCCCTGCTCCTGCTGGCTACACAAGCGAGGATGCTGTTGGCCTTCTTGGCCACCTGGGCACACTGATGGCTCATGTCCTCCAGGTCCTTTTCCTCTACACAGCTTTCCAGCCACTCCGCCCCCAGCCTGTAGCACTGCCTGGGGTTGTTGTGGCCAAAGTGCAGGACCCGGCACTTTGCCACATTAAACCTCATCCCGTTGGCCTCTGCCCAGCGATCCAACCTGTCCAGGTCCCTCTGCAGAGCCATCCTACCCTCCGGCAGATCGACACTTCCCCCCAGCTTGGTGTCGTCTGCAAACTTACTGAGGGTGCACTCAATTCCATCATCCAAATGATCAACAAAGATATCGAAGAGGATGGGCCCCAACACCGACCCCTGGGGAACACCACTCACAACCGGTCGCCAGCTGGATTTCACTCCATTCACCACCACTCTCTGGGCCCGGCCATCCAGCCCATTTTCAACCCAGCAAAGAGTGTACCTGTCCAGGCTATGGGCTGCCAGCTTCTCCAGGAGAATGCTGTGGGAGACTGTGTCAAAGGCTTTGCTGAAGTCTAGGTAGACTACATCAACAGCCTTTCCCTCATCCACCAGGCGGGTCACCTGGTCATAGAAGGAGATGAGGTTGGTCAGGCAGGACTTGCCTTTCATGAACCCATGCTGGCTGGGCCTGATCCCCTGGTTGTCACAGACATGGCACATGATTGTCCTCAAGACGACTTGCTCCATGACCTTCCCTGACACCGAAGTCAGGCTAACAGGCCTGTAGTTCCCTGGATCCTCCTTACAACCCTTCTTATTGAGAGACGTCACATTAGCAAGCCTCCAGTCATCTGGGACTTCTCCAGTTGACCATGACCACTGATAGATGATGGAGAGTGGCTTGGCAATCACATCTGCCAGCTCCCTCATCACCCTCAGATTTGAACAGGATAAGGCAAGATTTCTGCTGCTTATAATTATTTAAGTTTTCTTGTTGACTCATGGCTTGAAACCATGTTCATCTTACTACCTCAGAGTACTCAATTTGTTCAGAAAACCCAATCAGATGCCTAACATGTATTTTCTCTCCCATCAGCTCAGCTCATGACCTCAGTAATATAAGTGAAAACTCAGCTCATAACAGGTAATGTAGTTGCATGTCCGTAGGTATGTAAATTCAATACATGGCTATTAAGAAAACTGAGCTCACCCTGCTGCAGGCATCAGTAAGACAGTGTGGAAAGAAGTTGTACCAAAGCTACCATGCAGAACACAAAATGAAAAGCAGCACCAGTTATATAAGAGGAAAAGTAATGGGGTGTTGAAAATAATATTAAACTGCTGACTTGTACACACCCTCATAATAATTTTCTTTTCCTTCCTCTTCCTATAACAGATCTAAAATAATAGTCACTTTTTATCTTGACTTTCTCACTTATGCTCATTTTCTTCCTTAAATACATCTTTATTCAAAGCAGCATGTACCTCAGACTGAAACTTTTATTTCCAGGTAAGTCACGAGGGCACCTGCTTTAACACAGTGTATATGTGTGTATATACATGCATAAAATAAAACTTTACACGTTCCTTAAGGCAAGTTTTCCTTTCAGTACCAAGACCAGAAGTAAATGTTGCAACAAAGACATTAGAACCTGAGCTCTTTGGAAAATTCTGACTTTGACTGCCTCATTGGAAGCAAAGTTTTTTAGAAAATATAATACACCCACATAAGGTGCGTTCATTTTACAGTCTGTATTCACACAACTGCCAAAGTCACTGCAAACAAACTGGTCCTAGCTGCCCCCCTTTATAACTTATATTTATTTCCTGATTGCCTTACAAATGACTTGTAACTTACAGCATATCTGTTTCACCACTGATTTAAACCTAGAGACTTCTGTGGGTTACAGACCACTAACACTAAGTCTAAAAATTGGCTCATAGCTTCACAGCCACAGCAGAGTCTGCAGGGTGGCCATGCCTGCAAGGGAATTCTACTTCACTTCTCACTCCAGAACCACCCAGGGCTACCTGAGAGCCTCTCTCACTCTGTAAAAGCTGCTTGGTACAAAGAATTGCTTTATGAAGTTTACCTAGAAAAATATATCCACATACATAAAAATAAGGTAGCTTCAGAATTCAGAACTCTACTAATTATGCCAAATGCATCCTGGAAAAACATTAAAATCTACTGTATTTTTAAATAAACAACCCATCTTGGTGAACTGGGAAGCCAAGAGGTAAGTTATGGTATATGGATAAAATGGAAGAAAAGTGTGTATAATTTGGCTTGAACATGAATGCCAGACTGAAAGATATCCACACTTAATAGCTCCACAAAAGTATATTGCATCCTAAAAGATTTCTCTTGGCAAAAAGGTAAGTATGCAAACGCATTTCTATTGGTTCTCCACCATATTTTGCCTAAAAAAATATTTTACCATTTACTTATTTTGATGAGCTACTGTCTTAGAGACAGGATACATTAAAAAAAGAAAACACTTCATACGGAGGAAGAGATACTACTTCTAAATTAGAATATGTATGCCCTTGATCACCCCAAAGTATGAAGCACAGGCATGAATTGCATTTACATTAGGTCTTGATTTTGACATGACCAACAGCTAGGACTGCATAGGTTGTTGGTGTGTATAAAGTTACATCTATACACATGTCTTTGCAGGCCTTACTATGCAAGTTCAAGTCTTTTCTAATGAAATGGACAAGAAAATAAACCTTGTCTTGCTACTTTCACTGTCAATGAAAGGTTTACTACAACAGCATATTTGCAGACTGACAAATGCTCATTGTTGCAATGACTTAGTGAACACCACATTCCACCCAGAAATATTGTGAGTGTTTCCATCAGGGTAAAGACATTCAAATACAAACTAAATGAAGTGCCTAGAGGAGGAAAGGAGGAACAAGAATTTATCAAGACTGCTAGTGATTTATGAGAAGTAATGATTATGGGGCCCAGGCAGTGTGAAGAGATGATTCTATTTATCATTTCCCCCCTGATAGCTATGTGCTAGAAAGTGGCATCAATATATCATCAAAAATATTAAGCTGGTGGCCCTGCAGTCTGGAATTTATTTAGGGAGATGTCATTGTTGCAGGTGTCTATGATGGAAGGGAGGACAAGTTAATTACCTCTTCACCAATTTGGATCTCTCGGATGGAGCGAAGTAAAAGCTGGTATCCTTCAAAAACGATCACGCAGTTTGGGTCACAGCTGTGGTTCAGTAAAGACATGCTGTGAGGGGTGGTAGAGGGGGAGAAAGACAGAGAAAGAACTTTACAGAGGAGCCTCCACTGCCATTCCCCTTTAATCATTTAAAAGTAGCTAACAAGATTACATCCAAAGTATCAAGCAATAAGCAATTAAGTTATGAAACAAATAAAATCCCTGGTAAATCAACTGCTCCTGGTTAGGGGAGGAAAACTAACACTTAGAAGATTTATACTCATTGCTAATAGGAGCCATGCCTGGATCTCCTCACGTGTTTCTGCTCTCTCTGTACCCTGGATGGGAGGGAGGTGATGGCCTCCCAGTGACTCTCCGAGAGGCCTGACTCAGGGGAGAGGGCAAAGCAGGCAAGCAGGGAACAAGGCAGAGCAAAAGGTTAGTACCTTGGGACTATGTTTTATTTCTGCTGCTTCTGCTCAGATTCAGAGCACTAACCTTATCAGTCACCTGGACCCTCACTGGAGCACAAAGTGGCCAGCTATCAACCCGTATTTCATTGTAGGTAGAAAATGGAATATACCACGTCCCAAAACCATAGTATACTTGGTGTATAGAGCTGAAAGAAGAGATAGAGCCATTGTCTCTGCTACACATTTTGGTCCAGCCTCTGGTTTTGTAGTGTGTGACAGCTGAAGCAGCACAGCTCATCGGGGAGCTGCAGCCATCCCCAGGAGACACAAACGGTGGATCTCTTGACACAGACATGCCCTTCCCTCTTTTTTGAAGGAACAACATTGGCAACATCTGCTATATACTTCAGTCCCATCGCAGATGTGGCGCTGATGGTTCTTCCCCTGCGGGAACGACCCACTGAAAGTACAATTCTGGGATCATGAGGCTGGAAGAAAAATTCTTGGCTTATCCAGCTCCTGGCTGCCTTTATTTGCTTTCTCAAAATCCCAGCTGTTGTTGGCAAAATAGCAGATGTTGCCAAGGGTCAGAGCCCTGCACCAAACCATGTTTATTCAGTTCTTGACTGTTAAAGGACCTATCAACAGGAGACTGATACTTTTGATGTCCCTTCTGGCCTCATAAAATATCTCCACATAGACTCAATAATGTACAGTGGGAGAGAGTCTCCATTTCACTTCCTGTGAGGTCACTAGGCTTACACCTAAAGCTGCTGGCAAGGTGATGCAGAGAACCACCACAGGATTCTATCTATTTTAGAATAGCTGAAGCTATCCAGCCATGCAACAATATACAATTTCTTAATGAGACTAACCAAAGCACTTTTAATCAGATTTCATCCTGTGGAAACACTGGTGGTTTTGATGACAGTTTCAGCTGGAAGCATATGAATTGATCTGGAAGGGCGTTTGCCTAGGATTTGGGAACCACAGATTTAAGCTTACAATTTTCCCAGCTCAGAGTGATTTGCTACAGCAAAACTCAAATTGCTCTGAACTCATTTGGGAAAGAGCCTCTTGCATCCTTTGGCATTGCATTATCACAAAACACAGATAGCCACTTTCTTCACAGTCAGGGGCTTTTTTCAAGCAAAAGTAAGCACTTCACTAGTCATAATGTTCCAAAATAACATACTCTTTTTTTCCAAGCATGTGAAAGGATTTGTTTCCATTTTACTACGAAATCAAATGACTGTTCTGTACCTTTCATAACACTGATTCCCATATCCTCCTAACAACCTTTCCCACAAAGCAGGCCTCAAGATATTAAGTGTCCTTAGTCAAACCTTATACATGTGACATCAGTAGAAAAAGAAACAATGACAGGCCCACTGAACATAGTTCAACTGTGCATTAACAAAAAATTGAGATGGTAAAATATAATTTTAAACTATACATCCTGATTTTCCACATTAATTATTACAGGTAACTAACTCTATGAAGGCAAAACCTTCCCTGGTATCCACTTCTTACCTAACAGAAATAAGAAATTATTCAAATATTGACATCTATCTCTCAAGAGGTTTATCTTTTCACTTTACTGGTTTCGTAGTTATGGTAATTTACTAATAAATGTATTCAATTTTTTCCTTTTAATTGCCAATTCAGAAGGCTCTTGGCTACAAAATATCTCTATTCTAAAGCACTGTTTCCTTTTACTAGTCCCAGTCACACATTTTTGATGTCAGCATTTATTCTTACTTAGAAAAGACTATGACCAGCATAAAAATAAGATATAAAGACATATCCTATTTAAACTGCTTTAAGTCTGTAATCAGGGCTACTAAGAATATTTTCAACTTGAGCATATTTTTTTTATTCTCCTTTAATTTATTTGCATTTCCCAGCTTCTCATTTGGACATGTTACCTGCTGCTTTGATGGTCCCTACAGCTACCTAGAAAAAAACCTAACATATATTTTGCCAGTGAATGAAACAGTGTCCACAGTACCTGGGATACAGGCCAACACCAACATCCTGCATCTCTCCATTGCTGATGGTGAAACAGTTACAGGTCACCTGTAAAAACAAGGGAAAAAATCCAGGATTACCAAAATCCTTTGGAAACCCCATACTCAAGTGAAAAAAATCTTTCAAAATAAAATGAAGGGGCAATTGGTAATTGGATGGGAAACATTCAAGACCAACACTGGTGCTCTTTCATTTTAGAGCAGTCACATCTGGGACACACTCTCCTGTAAAACTACAGTCAATTAAAAGCAGAAATATTAGTATCCTGCAAAAATGTGGGGTTAAACACATGCAGAGGCCCCACTTTCCTGTTCAGAGGGAGAGAGAGAGAAAAAAAAAAAAAGCCACCCTACACAGAGCCTGAGAAGCTCAGTCCAGAGACAACATAGCAGATGACAGTGACTGCTGATGAAAAGAGTGGCTGTTTCCAAGCAAGGACTCTGCTGATGCCAGGCTGTCAGCACCTTTTAGTGAGTACCTGTGAAGCCCAAAGAATATATATGGGGCAGTTTTGAAGTAAACTGCAACCTTGATCGTGGCGACATGATATGGACATAAATAAATATAAAGGTTGAGCAATAGCACATCTTTCATGTTATGGGCATTTTGGTTTGCATGTAAAAGATCACACAAAAAAGCATGTTCAAGTTACCATTCCATAGAAATATAACCTTTCATTTAACTTCAAATATTCAGCTTGATAGTGTATTCTTCCCTCGTAGAATCATACAAAGCTAAAGTGGTTTTAAAAAGAGAGTGGAAAAGAATGGAAGTTGCTTGCAAGTAGATATAGCCCTACCCCAAACTATCAGACTGAAGCTTCGTGGTGTTCAGCTCCAAGATGGATCAGCACTATGTACATGATTAGCAACTCTCATTTTCATGGGCTTAAACAAGAACCAGAACCCAATTCCTAATGAATTTTTAAAATACCCTATTTTTTTGGAACAAGTAATTTTGGCTTTTTTTTTTTAATTATTATTTTTTAGATAATCTTTTGGTAGGTTATAAATTACATACTAATAAAATACTTTATGTAGAAAAACACTGCATGATACCCCATATACAAGAAAAGTTCCAGGTCTCTTCTGCATAATATTAGATTACTAATATCATTAATTCTCATTAGAACAGAAAATGAGTTGGAGTAGGATTTGGCAGATGTGAAAATGAAATTTGAAAGTTGTAGTTTTATCCATAGAGTAATTGTCCAGAACAGTATATGTACACCTCTATTTTAAAGAGTTACACTGAACAATTTAATAATATATCTTATCCTATAAATTGACAAATTATTATTTAAGAGAGCATTAACCATAAGGTGAAAATGAAATCCTCTTTCAAAATTTCTCATAAACTCTGACAGCAACATTAATTTAAATAAATGCACATGCAGTAGGGTACGGGTTTTTTAAAATGGTTAGACAATACTTTGATTAGTCTATTATTTATGTAACCCATTCAAATGTTCCTGATCAATTACCAAAAGCATACATCTTAATTATTTCTTTCCTGCTGGCATTGGATATAAAGTGTCAGGCAACTTCTGAGCAGAGATTAGTCCATTTAAAGTGGCAATTATGCTGGTTCTGAAAATATTGACTTGATTTTGATATTTATTGAAAAAATAATGCCTTCCAGGTAAAAGAGAAAGAAAACCAGCTTATGTGGACCTTAGCTCTTTCTAACAGATTATGAAGTAGCAGAGGTCAAACATCCCTTAGAACTAAATGAATCCCTCCTCCTTGCAAACCTCCTATTATTAAAACAAAATGGTTTATATTAACAATATCGAATTTTGATCACTGCAGAGTTATAGAGATTGTTTCATCATTTTCTATTAAAGGTGCGCATTCTATTATGTGAAAAGTTTTAAACATGGAAGTCCCAATAGTTTTACTTTTTTCTTTTCATAAACATGCATTAGCTTTTTGTACCAGGATATATGTGAAGAAAAATGTGAGATGAATGGATGCTCTGAGATTCAGACATCAAGAGCATCTTTCAAGAGTAGTTTGCTGTGAGGCACTTTTTAACCTCTCTGTTTTAAACATTTTCACAATATGCAGCTGCATCTCAATATCTCAGTGAGGTAGTGAAACGCCATCGAATTTCTAATTATTTGCAGTTTCAAATATGAGACTGGAAATCCGAAATATACAGAGGCAGATCTAAAAAAGTATTTAAGTACATAAACATAGGTGGGAGTCTAACTAGTCCTATGAATTTTGAACTACATGATTATGCTCACAATCCTACCAGAGACATAAGAAGTTTCAGGTGTTCCAAGGTTTGATTAACCTTCTAGGAGACAATCTTCCCCCCCCCTTTTTAAACTCAGGTATGAAAAAAAAGGTGATGCACGTATAAAGAGTACTACAGATAGTAACAATTTTTATGGCTGCTTTCCGTCCTCAGCAAGTGGAGAGAGAGAAATTGAGATAGTGGTGGTGGGAGGAAGATCTCATCCTTTATGGTGTGGGAAATTCTGATATAATGACAATCCTTCACGGACAGTTTGCTGCTGGTAACAGGTATCAAATACCAAATCTCCACAGTCTATTACCTGGGGATGGGCTTCGTTGGTTGTTTTCATTTAGATTTCTTACAAAGTCTCTAAAAATCTACTGAATCTTCTCTACATTTTTCTTTCTGTAAAATTTTAGAGGTTTTAAATCTCAAAGTTAAAGACCAGTCCTACCAAAAGGAGTTCTGAGATTTCAATCCAAAAATCCACCACAAGAATTGATGTTGTAGACCACAATTCCCAAGAAACAAAAGACATTTCTTTTACAGAACACCTGAGGAAAAAATCCATTTTCCTAGCTTCCCAGGATTCACAGATGTTTAAGCATAGCTCAAATAACAGCTAAATATGAAGTGTCTAACACTGCTTCAGGAGAGCACAGGTAAGCTGCTTCTTCCCGAGGCACCTGCTTGTGGATCATAGAATCACAGAATGGCCTGGGTTGGAAGGGACCTTAAAGGTCATCTAGTTCCAACCCCCCCAAAACAAAATATACTGGGACTGAAACTAACTCCATTTCTAGGGAAAAAAAAAGCAAGGCAAAACAATATCTTTCTCGTGAGTCACAGTACTTCTTTCAGATTTTCATGATCACCTTGTGTTGTCTTTTTTCTACCTTAACTGACCCACTTTATTCCTTACAAAAAAAAAAAAAAATAAATCAGGTTCTGATTCTGTGTAATCCCAGATTTTAAAATAAGGAAGAATAAATAATTCTCGGCAAACTGGCACTTGAAGAAATGGGTTCTTCCTTACAAAGGTGTAGCCCTTGTTCAGGAAAAATTCTCAGGGAGAGTCACAGACTTTTCAAACCTCCACAATGCAAAACTTACTTAGGAGTATCCTAGAGCTCTCAAGGCTTATCATCATAGCCTGACTGGCCGCACAGTTCACTAACAATTTAAAGAATCATTTCTCAGTGTTTGAGTTGGCTCCATGGCAATAAATCCTGAAAGTTTATTTAAAAGGAACTGCTATTTCAAACAACAAACAATATTTTGTAAAACTGATTGAATTAAATAAAAAGATTTTTTCTTTTAAGAGACTGGACATGTATTAGAGAGGTATACTGTACTCAGTAAGGTAACCCAAGTAGAAGACATAATCTTTCCCAGACTGGTAAACACAGAGAGTAAACCAATTTTGCTGATTGATCGTTATTCTCAGGCATACTTTAAGAGCAAACAAAAATTCCTACAATCTGTTAAATTCTATTTCCTGTCCAAGTGACACATGAAAACTCTGTAAATTTACCTCGTAAGGAGGTCTCTCTTCTCAAGAGGTTGGGAGCTACTATCTGAGCAATCTCTGTCTGTGCCAGACCCACTGCCTAGTGGACAGCCTCACGAAGATTTATTTTAGTGTTTACATTTGACAAGGCATGCAGGCTTTAGTTTGGAAACATACAGAGTTGTTGCTTTCAGTTCAGACCTGATTCATACTGCTTTATCCTATGGATTTGCATTTGTGTTAAATAAAGCAGACTCAGACTTGATAGCTGGACATTCCAGATTTGGAATTTTGGACATTAAGACAATGAAAAATGTCATTAAGGGAGTTAGGGAAAGAAAACAAGTCATTATTGGTCAACACGTGCTGCACAGATCAAATGGCAAATACCAGGACTAATAATCAATCATTTTGTTTCTACATGTTCCTGTATGTTCCTGCAACGTAGTGAGGCAGCTCTTCTAACATGCGTAAGAAACCCTCACAAGAAGGGCTACCAAAGGGTGTACCGCACTGATAGGGTCAATTTAATTTTCAGCTTTGATATACAATGACTCCTGCCATCTCTATAAATGGTGTGTCACAGCTGGCATATTCTAACCCAACACCAGGGAGAAAGCCATAGCTAACATTTTTCCCCCTAATTTATGAACCCAACCTAATGTAAATTAAAGATATAAAAAAACCTCTTCGTGGATTATTAAGTTTCTCATTCACACCAGAGCTAACTGGGTATTCCTGGTCATAGGTAAATATTTAACAAAAGATGCCGTAACCAGTTCTTACGTTAACAGGTTTCTCAAGAGACTCAAACATTAGCCAGGAGGAAGGGCTGGGCAGTAAATGCTATGCGAGGGGCACGCTGATTCAAATGACCAAGACATATCCCAGAGACCTTCTAGCACCACTACATCCCACTATAACTCTGCATTGATAGCGCTCTCTCACTCAAGGATGAACAGCTAGCAGAAACAGACGGTTGATAGATCTCAAATCTGCTAATGACTTCATTTGGCACGTGGAGTACTCGAGCAACAGTGCTAAACACCGCAACAGTGCTCAACTGTAAATGCGCAGTATGCCACGGCAGTGACAGACCTGTCAAACCCCTGTTTTGAATGTATTTCACTCACCTGCTCATGGCCACAGCCCATGCCACCAGGGCTTCCCATGCAGGCAGAGCTTCTCACTCTGAAACCTCAGCTCTGTCCACTGGGCAGGGTATTGGAGAGGGAGAGAGGAGATGGGTCAAGGTGGGAAGGTGTCTGCTACCAGAATGCTGTGCTGAAAAGAGCCCTGTTACAAGGCACATTCGCAAACAAGACCTTTGTGGCTTATACACACACTTGCATGTTTTACTAAATCAGGCACTTTGAATACAGTTCTACATAGCATCATACCTTAGACCTACCTACTAGATTTCATAGGAGCCACAGAACCAAAACTAGATGAAGGAGATGTCAGAAGGTACAAAGTAAACTGAGGAAAAAAAGATTCTTCAGCATTTTGTTCCAGACAGAAATCAAAACAGATTAGAATGGCTTTGGGAAAGCTTTAACTTACTTAGATTTGCAGACTAAGGAAAGGGGACAAGTAGGTAACAATGTGATACTTGCTCAGAAGCCAAATTTTATTGCAACACCACGAAATTTGGAAAGGTTACATTTTTTTCACACCATGACTGAATTTGCGATTATTTCATTTTACTTGAAGAACAATTAGTCAGTAAATTAGAAACTACCATCACTTCACAGCTAGTTACAAAGATGTGTATTTCCAACTGTTTTCTTAGTTCTTCATCTGTTTTTTGAGATCTTTCTTCATATCAACCGTCAATGTTTCAGGCCTTTTTTGCTCTCCTAGCACATAAAAGCTTCTGATGAGTGTGCAAAACACAGGTATCCCTCGCAGAAGGCTGTCACCACCTACAAGCCAGTAGACCAGATAAATTTGGCCTGACATTAACAGATGATTTAATGGAAGTGTGCTTCGGGCATCCCTTTTCAGTACTTAGCTAAGTGGTGCAATTTTGATTGGAATGGAATGAAAATAGGTCATGTCAAATTACCTCCTCTCTTCTTAACTCCACACATCCTTCTCCGATCTTTCAAATAAAAATATTTAGCTCCACAGCTAAATATATTTGATTACTAAGAATTTCAAAGCCATCATTAGTAGGACAAGTGTTATGTTTGCTATGGGCACTTTTTTTTTTTTGTAAATGTGGGCAAGATGTAGCTACGAACCCGACACTTGAAAAACTAAAGCCTGAAACATGCAAAAATATTGCACTCTTTGGGTAAAAATAAATATCTTAAAGTTTTGTAGAACTCCTGTTAAAAATTTTGTGCAACCTGTCCTAACCTTTTCACAAATTTCTCCTCTGACAACAGCCAGCAAGTCTCACATTCCCTTTGGTGAAATTTTAGCTTTTACTCAGCTCTGCAAAAATTATTATTATTCCTGCTTTTTGGAACAGAACTGAAATGCATCTATTTCTGGAGCAGAACTGGAGAGAGGGAACTGCAGAGCCACTAATGGATCATATTACAGTATGCTTGCAGCATTTGGCATTATTAATTGGAGTGGAGTAGAGGCATGATATCCTTCTCTTCATCCTCGTTTTCCTACTGGTAATTCCACTCCTGTGAAAAGGGGCAGAGTTGATTTCAACAGCCACTGCATACCCACCTATTGAAAATAAACTGCTTGCTTATGGAATGAGATCAAACTTCACGGGCATCCACGAGTGGTTAACTGACTTTGTATTTGTCATACCTATTTTGTTACAGATAGCTGTTTACCTGCTTTGTAATAGAATATTAAAAAAAAAAAGTTGGACTTAATATGAAAAAATAGTTTGAGATTCAGCTGTGGTTGCTGGTATGAAAATTACATAGGAAAATCCATAACATTAATGAATTAATCTTTTATAACTTCGGCTAACAACACAGGTGAAATAAATTACTGTCATCTCCTTCTACTAGCCAGACGATTTTCTCATACCAGACCCAAAACTGCTAGGCAGCCTAAGGCAGGTGAGATGAAACCCAGCCTAAATGTTTCAGGGTTTGCAGGCATTAGACTCACAGTTGCAATGTAATTGTTATTCCTTCTGGAGGAGCCTGTTGAGCTAGATCTTCAAGTACATTTTACCTCTTGAAGTTCACTGACCATTTGGATTTGGTTGGTTGGGCTTAGTGTATTATTGCCTTTCTTTTCTCTTTTTCACTCTTTCACTATTGCCCAAGCAGTATCTTTTCTACCTGGGGGACAGTGCCGTGGAAGAGAGAAGATAGAAATCTGACTAAAACTTTTTTCATACTGTTTCTTTAAAATTGTTTCCACCAGGGAATTTCTAAAGCAAAAAAGCAGAGAATGTTTGAAGAGGGGAAAATTTCAGAAAGCGTAGAAAATACTGAAACTTATCTTCCAAAATATGATGGCATAAAACATGCACTGATTTTGAAAAATCATCTGAAAAAGGCAACAAAAACATTAGTCTTGATTACTTTAGAAATGTGGAAAGTTTTGTGCTTTTTCTTTTTTAGAAAACCCCCTACATATTTTTCTAATTTTTTCAGAAGTAGCATGTGTTTTTTGAACCAGCTCTAGTCTCTACTTCGCGACTTGAGTTACAACCTAAACTAGAAGTGACTGAGGAGTTTTAGAACTCAGCCTAACCCTTCTTTCTTTCTTTTCAGTATAGTAAAAAAAAAAAGAAAAAAAAACCACAAAAAAACCACCAAAAAACCAGAAACAAAGCCAAACCACTCATGCCAGCATAGGACACTGTAAAGCTTTATGCTTCACAAGCGTTGCAAAGAAAGGCTAAGTACAACCTGCTTTGTTTTGTATTAATCAGACAAACTATTAAGCTCCTTCGCACATTGAGGCCCAAAAGAATACTGATATCACTGCCAGTTCCTTCCATTTTTCTTACGTCGTTTCCCTATAGATAAACTGCTACTACTTTTCTTTTGAAATGTAGTTTCTATAAAAAGGAGTAAGTGCTGTTCTTTTTATCAAATCATTAAAGCAAAAATATTTTAAAAAAGGATTTAAGTTATTTAGGTATCATTTATTTTTTAACTTATTCCTATCCTTTACACTGGATGACATTACTACTTCTAAAAATCAGTGGGACAGATATATCCTTTTGTAAATCCACCACCATCAATAGTCTGAACACGTTTCTCCCCACTGAAGGCCTTTGGAAATCAGTAAGTAAGGCAATAGGAGACACTCACTATGTTCTTCCAGACAGTCAGCAGATCAAATATCTGCCGAGAGCAGGTAATTTAAATTACATGCAGAAGTATAATTTGAAAATGACATGAGCTGTTCACAAAATGCAATGCAGAATTTCATAAATAAAATGCTATTCTTTTAAAGTTTTTAGCACTTGATTAGCTTATGCCTGCAAAATACTTTCGAACTCACCCTTACTCCTTCCTTCCACAGACAACACGTGAACAGCACTGTCAGATACAAGGACAGATGCTGCTGTACCGTAGGAGGTGTTCTGCACAGGACAGGCCAGAGCTGCCTGTGTTCAGTGAAAAGGAGCAGAGTACCAGCTAATATTTATCAAATATACTAAGTCCAGGTGGCAGTTAGAAGCTTAACAGGACAAAGTAAAACTGTGAAACAAAAAGCCCACTATGTATTTAATCCTGAAACGCCCAGCTGATTGCCTTAATGAGAGGTCTTTGGGGAAAAAAGGGGTAACTGCCTGTTAAAGGCAGTGAGAGATGGTTAAATCCAGACCCCAGTTCTAAACCCCTCTCTGACTGAAAAGGAAAACTGATTGCACTGTGAGCAGGTGTGCTGGCACAGAAGGGTGAGTATGACCATATCGGAAAATAGCAGGATATGATAAGGCAGAGAGTGTAAGTCAAACTTCATTCCCTTTGTAGGACAAAACATAACTATATTACATTTAAGGTAAAGATGTGATGTGATGCATAGAACAAATTAAAACTAAAGCAGTAATTTTAAGGCCTGTATAACTCAAGTACTCAATATTGAAGGAGTTTTTGGATATCCATAGGATGTGTGCATTCTTAGTATCTCGGAAAAGTCAACTTCCCAAGGGTTTCCCACAAGTTTTTTATTACTTTTTTTTTAATATATGTATGTTTTTTAGGCTATTTCAAACATTGCTGTGATCAGGAAACAGTTGAAATAATTTAATTTTCAGAATTCCATAACATTGGACATGTTTAGTCTCAACACAGTACATATGCTTCTAGTTACTGTGAGGCATAGCTTTCACGCTGATGCCACTCATTTTCTCAATCCCATAATTGTCCAACATTCTTGGACAATACTATTTGATGATAAACCACAGTCAGCCAATGACATCTAACAATACCAAAGACAATTTGCTAGCATTGTGTGCTATATTTGACCATATTGGCAAGTGACAGGGAGCTAAATCAGGAAAAAAACTAATAATCCTGCTCTACTCCTTTAGATCCACAGGGTGCACTTGGCACCCAGGACCTAAACCAGAGCATCTCAGAGCTGCCTTTGTTATCGGTAGGCCAAGATGGGAGATTTTGCTTGAAGAGGCTCTGGGTGCTAGGAACTGCTCCATTCAGAAATGTCTGGGTAGTTGGTACAATGTAAGACAAATCTCCCTTTTACATTTTGTTTGGATTCGTTTCTGACTTCTGAAAGTAGTGGTAGAAAGTGACTGTTTTGTTTCCCCAAGAGAAGGAACCACAGACATATTTTGGGTGCTTTTATGAGAAGAAGGCTTACAGCACCCACGATTCATCCCAGAAACTAGTAGAGTGAAGGTCACCATAGCATCCATCAAGATTCCTTAGCAGAAGTGCCATTACTTCAAAAGAACAAAATAATAACTCCCAGTATACTGTTCTACATACAAACGAATAGAATAGATTTTCCTTTGAAATAGCATTTTTCTTTATTATGCCAAATTAGTAGTAGCTATTATACAGATTTTCTGTATCGTTACTGTATGCTATTACTAGTTAGGAAAAATGCCACAATACCTGCAGGCAGCATTAAGCTACACTTCCATTGGAATAAGAGCCACAAAGTAAAGAAAATGTAATGATTTACTCCAAAATAAGCTCATAAATTAAGTTCAAACAGGGAACTCCTACTCAATGTGACATCAAACAATGAGTTGACAAAACAACTATAAAACAGCTACATATAGAGCAGCTTTTAATAGCACAGCTAGAATCATAGCTTGCAGAAAAAGTCAGGAAAAAGGCAAACTCCCATGTATGTTTCCTACTTAACAAACTCTTTTACGGTACAGACTGTAAATTGGTGACAAAATGGTCAAATAATTGCATTATTTGATCTTTCACTCGTAAAGAAAAGAAAAAAAAAAAAGGTATTTCATTTTGAAAAGTCTCTACCAGATACCTTGGACATACAGAAATAAAGGAGGGTTAGACAAACACTACATTGAGCTCACAGTTCAAATGCTTGTGGGTAGCTAACTAAAGTTCACAGACCTCTATGTAATTGCTGTCTACAGGAAATACTTGCGTTAGCAAAAAAATTTTCTCCTTACTCCTTCACCTTTGCCCTTCCACAAACTCACCAGCAAAGAAACCTCCTAAGAGCATTTCTATGATGAACAGGACTTTCCCCATCTCTATGAGATGAACTAAATCTATCAGCCAGCACCAGAATCTGTCACCTTCTAAGAAACATGATTCTAGCAAGTATTAACTGAGAAAGGATATACTTTTTTACAAATAAGCTTGAAATAAAATTATCCACTCTCTGTTAAGGAAGTTGTGGTGAGCTGGGGTTTGGCCTCTTCTCACAGATAACTAGTGACAGGACTAGGGGGAACGGTTGCAAGTTGCGCCAGGGGAGGTTCAGCTTGGAGATGAGGAGAAATGTCTTCTCTGAAAGGGTGGTTGGGCATTGGAACGGGTTGCCCAGGGAGGTGGTGGAGTCACCATCCCTGGGGGTGTTTAAGGAAAGGTTGGATGTGGTACTGAAGGACATGGTTTAGCAGTTAATAGGTGTGGGGGGGGGACGGTTGGACTGGATGATCCTTGAGGTCTCTTCCAACCTTAATGATTCGATTCTATTCTATTCTATTCTATTCTATTCTATTCTATTCTATTCTATTCTATTCTATTCTATTCTATTCTATTCTATTCATCCTTGTTTAGACTCCACTTGTTTTTTAAGCTTGTAACAAATAAGAGCACAAACTTTGCACTGATATTAATATAAATTGGGAGTGACTTCAGTAGCATCAGATGAGTTACACAAAACAACAACCAGACAGGAAGAAAGCTGACAAGTTAAACTAGAACTAAAATTTCTGTGAGAACTGAATTTCAGGGTGATCTAACTCCATGTGGTTAAAACTCTACATTTCAGACAAAATGATTCTTTGCCATTAAACATCTGCAAACTTTGGACTGCTTAATTCTTAACGTGAGCTCTTCACCACAAATGACTCAAGTTCACATCAAATACTAAAATAAGGACAGATGTTTAAAAAACCAGACAGTAGATGTGATGACATTATTAAATAATGTGACTAGTCAAACTTGAAAACTGAGCAAATATTTTAAAAAATAGCATGTGTTTTGTTTCACTCTTTTTTCCCCCTAGCTTAAGATAGCTTGAAAGGCACTGAAACTATACATTTATCAAAAATGTCTGTGTTTTCCCACCATTCAAATGATATACTGCCGTTTACTAAGTGACTGCCATAACCATGTATTCTTTCATGTGAAAGTGACACTTCTGCCTACCACAAATATCGAAATTTCTTTATAGGAAAAGATGTATCATCTTCCCTCATATATGCAGACCAGGAAAATAAATACCAGTAGCATAGCCTAGAAAGCTGATGTGCACCAATATCTTTAATTACAGTTTCTTTATCTCACAATTTTTAAGCCAATTCAATTGTTTTCATAACCCAGATTTATGATTTCAGAAACTAAGAACAGACACAATCTGTACACTTCAAAGTCGCAACATTCACTAGTTGAAAAAATTACATTGGTGTTGTGTTATGTATTTCAAGCAATAAAGCTGGCTGCGATGGCTGGGCTGGCTTTACAAAACTACAGATTTACAAATTACCCCTTCGATTCACAACACCCTCCTAGTGCTTCATGGTGTTTTTTTTCTGATATGGAGATTCACTCTCAGCAAATCTTTATCTACATTTTTCACACTCCTTCCTTTGAGCTTTTTTTTCATTTTGTGCAAACCAGATCTTTATGTATACTCAAGACAAGCAAACTAACTAGACAAAGTGATTTCAACAAGCAACAAGTAGCAGCTGGCAATGCTATTACACCTGACAAAATGCAGGGTGACGGGAAAGAGCACACTGATTTTTGGTCACAACAATACTAGTGGATTCTAGCAAATTCCTCACCTCCACCTCCAATGAAAACTCAAGGTTTATATCTCGAAGCTCTCTTAAAAACATCACAGAACTATGCAAAGTGCTAAATTGGATCAGAAATATGAACCACAAGGCACAAGCTGTTATAATGGAATCTACTATTGCATTTCTCCTCACAGTTTCCATTTTGACACTGACTGTCCTCCTTAAATTCACAGTGGTTTTACCCAGCGTAATGTCAAAAAACATGCTAAAATACATTCTTTCTTAATTAATTAAATCCTTTAAAATTCAATATTCTGGCTATGATTATTTAAGCACTTATTATTTAGGAGCACATTTTCCTTCAGTCTAGGACTTGTCTCATCTGATTTGACTGTCTATGAAAATTTTGCCTTTAAATTATTATATTTCCATCAATTAAATGCAATTAATCACTACTGATATTTGAATGAATAATGATTCTCTTCTGCTCCTTCACAAGTAAAAAGTTTGTTTAAGATTGTCACCTAACTTTGTACAAACCAGTCAGATGTTTGGAGATGGAGAACTAAATCTTCTCTCTCTGCTCTTTTTTTGAGAGAGGCCTTGCTTATGCAAGCACATACAGAGAAGTTTGGTTTTCAGCTGAGCTTTCTCACTAACTCAGAAGTGAGAAAGGTTACTGCTCACAGGCTGCAGCTGCCATTTCTTGCCCACTTCAGTAAATTACCCTGCAACTCACGCACTACAAATGGTTCATCCATTCGCTTGAGTGT
The DNA here is from genome assembly GCA_013399095.1 of Psophia crepitans. NCBI lineage: Eukaryota > Metazoa > Chordata > Aves > Gruiformes > Psophiidae > Psophia > Psophia crepitans. The sequence continues at coordinate 161,511 of VWZZ01002845.1, forward strand.
TGCTATTCTAGTTGTGTCTAAAGACCCTGCAACGTGACTACTGTAAAAAAGGTAATTTTAACTTCAAACTTATTTTTTATTGACATGTGATTTTCATGTGGAATCTGGGCATTGGGAGGATTCTCAAAGCAGAGGAGTCAGGGACAAGTTCCAGGACTTAGAATCATAGAATCTTTAAGGTTGTAAAAGACGTCTAGGATCATCAAGTTCAACCGTCAACCCAACACCACCACATCTACTAGACTACATCCCGAAGTGCCATGTCTACATGCTTTTTGAACACCTCCAGAAATGGACCTGCGCATGAGATGGAGATATGACAGTAACAATTACATGGAGTGGCTTATTTACACGTTGCTTATTGGTAAACATGTCACTGAGTAATACTTGACAATATTTAATGAACTGAATGCAGAAGTCTTTTTCCAGAGGAAACATGTTAAAGTGGGAAACCAAGTGTAGCGCACTTGGTCTTGATATTGAAAGGCTGATCTGTTTGTACCACGATACTTCCATGAGGCTGAGCAACAACAGCAATGGGGTTAAAAGCTGACCAGGCGTTAGTACTGCTGTGTGGAGAGAGAAAAGTAAGGATATTTTTGTCAAAACAAAAAAAAATATTGAACTTCTACATAAAAGCCATTATTTAAAAAGCCCTGTTTATACAAATTTGACAAATCTGCTCCAAAGACATACAAAGAGAGGATTGCAAAATAAAGCTCACTGATATTTACTCAGACTTCTCTCTGCCACATCTGTGTGCACAACTATGAGCATACTGTCATGCCACTTCATGTGTTTGTCTAAAAAAAGACATTATTTAACAATATGGTCTTTGGCAGAAATTTAGCCATGAAGCCACACATTTTGCAAACCAAGTATCCATAGTAACTAACTGCACAATAATTGAACTTGTGTATTATCAGTTTCAAAATTATTCACAAACGAAAATGTTACATATCTGAATTAATAAACATCTTCCCTTCTCTTCCATGAATAAAAAAAATTATCCTAATTAGTTAGAGCCAAGCAAATAATTTTCAACAAATCGTTTACTCTCCAAAAGCAGTTTCTATCTTTACTTTTGGAATCCCTGGAAGTAGGTTATAAATCTGTCAAAATTCATTCAAAATCAGCTCAAATCTTTCTTTCTTGTTGCTATTTTTTAATTCAGTGAACCAACCATGAACTAGATAGCAAAATTCACACACTCAAGTACTAAAGTTGTGGCAGTCGCTGAGTCTGCAGACACATTGGCTGACTTAAAAACTGAAAATACTGTAGCTTATTACTGTGATTGCACTGCAGCACAGATGCTAAATGTAAATCACAATCCCAAAGATGAGCTGGAAAAAATCCCTGCCCTAGAATAGTAGCAATTAATGGACCAATTAATCGTGGAAAATAGTAATCTTTTACTTTTTAGCTCACACAGAAATTTTCGAGACCATTCTGAGAATTATGATTTTGGTGAGAAATATTTCTTTCCTTCTAATTATCATCTTGCTATTGGAGTAACAACTCCTTCAATGCTTTCTGAAGTAAAATAATGAAGCATTTCATCTGTGGGGAGGAAAAAAAAAAGGTAATGCTTTTGGAGATACTTTCCTCATTGCAGCTTCTCACTATGGCAATTCAGTTTCATGACTGCAAGTTGAAACTGAAGTTTAGCAGGCCTGAAATACTATTATTTGCCTAAATATCTGTAGCTTTATATTTCTGTTTGCTCAAGGACATGAAACAATGTACATAAATTAATTAATTAAATGTTATAACAGCCCTGTGGAGAATGGATATGCAGAACTGAATCATAAAGAGGCTGAATGTAACACCAAGGCCACAGAGCATATCATCATCAGTGGTTTGGTATACAAAGGAATCTTGTTTAGCGTCTTTGACTGTATAGAAAAGGTTTACAATTAAAAAGAAAAACAAACTCAATGTTATTTGGAAAATAACAGCAGCATAAAATTTGCACATGGGATTCCTGGCCTTAGACTTTCCGGTGGCACATGCCGATGGTGCTGTGCTCCACGTGCAGTACAGCTGCAGGCACAGCGCTGGTCACGTTATGCCAGTTAAAGGGCCATGTATTGTTTCAGTTCTTCTGTCTTGGCTACCTGAAGCTGTGAAATTGGCTGGTAGCTCCAACGCACTTCTCTGGCACATTTTCACTCTGCATTTGCCTTTCTCCATTTATGCAGATTACTGCATGCCTGTTAAATGCCATTACAGAGCAAACTCATCATATAGAAAACAAGAAAGTGAGCAACACAAAGAGGATGGAAAGAACCTCCTCAGCAGCCAAAACTTATCAAGCACCAGAGCACCTTTAAAAGCTCAATCAGGAATGAGGCAGGGAAACCCCTGAAGAATCTGGGAAAAGAGCAACCAAACTATCACAGAGAGGCCATGCAGCCCACCTCATCCACTTGCTGTAAGGCATCTGCCATTCTGATGCTGCAGCCTGTCCTGGACGGAGTGATTCTGCCTCTCAGGACCTGCAGGGCTGATGGTGAAGGGGTGCCCGCTGCCGGGAATGGCTCATATCTGGGCCCAGCCGGGTGAGGGGGGAAGCGACAGCAATGGGGGTCTGCCGTGTCTACACCCTTAAATGCAGGAGCCTGTGTCAGGCCAGGAAGGAACCCAGCGCTAAACTTGTCAGACCCTAAATTTAATATTAAAACCAACACAGCTAGTGTGCTCTTTTGTGTGCCCTGCCAGAGTTCATGTTCTCAAAACACTGGTACTGGGAGCTGGAAAGCTCTGAATCAGCTCCTGCCTACCAGCGAGCTGAGAAAGGTACCTGCCCTCCCAGAGTGGAGGCGTGGTGGGAAATGCCCTCGCCATGGCAGTCACCAGGAAGCCTTGAGGCTGCCACAGGTCTCCCCAGAGCAGAGCATAAACGTGATCTGGGTCCTGAGAGCATCAGCGGGCCTCCCCCCACCTACCCACATGGCAAAATACCGCTATAAAGAGATTATAGTACTTAAGACATAATCATAACAGAAACATAATTATGCCAGGCTGAACAGCAAATACTTTCAGTTCCTCCTCCACGCCCTCCATGATGGAGGAATACTCTTAACAAAATACTGCAGAAAGAAGGTTTAGTAAGAAAATTAGTGAGTAAACGTATGTCTCCAAGACAGGTGTCAAAAGAAAGCCACGATTCTGCAAGATTTTAATTTTTTTTTCCCCATTGAAAGAAGAAAATGTGAGAGGATCTAAAAGGCTGTCTTTGCCTTCCTCCACAATGAAATAGCCCTCAGAAGTCAAACTTCTGCTGTGACAGAAGAAAAACAATTCATCGTCAACGGTGTATTTTTCAAAATGATGCACTTCTCTGTATATTGAAAGCATGTGCAGTTTCTGGCTCCTATACAAGTTGTCAATAATGAATTTTTGAAAAAAAAGAGTATTTTTTAGTCTGGCAAGTGAGAAATCTCATACATGTAGGGCATATATAAAAATATATAGGAAAACAATGCATGTGGGAAAAGAATGTATGTAGGAAAACATTCACTGCTATTCACTTTCAGTGGACAAATCATATGAGCTATTTTTCTTGGAGTCATTGAACACGCACAATGAAATCTATGTTATTTGCCACTTAGGAGGAGCAGATTGGGATGAATGTTAACTTGTTTCCATGGGTTGTTTTCACAGTAGGCCCCAACTAGAGCTTAATGCAAATCCATATGCATTAGTTTTTTAACCATTCAAAGTTTTTAAACCATGAGAAAAATACATGGTCTGTTTTGGTTTCAGATGATACACCCATTTGCTCAATATTACATCATATTTCAAAAATAGTTTCAACAAATCTGTGGAGCTCTAAAACCTTCATAGATGCTTTTACAGGTATGCATACTGCTGTTAAAGCATGCTATACAGCTTTCTGTGAATAACGCCAAAAGTACAAGGCTTTTTCAGGAAAATAAGGCAATTCTTATATATGCACATTGCATTGTGCTTCACACAAATCATAGCTTCACTGGCAATACGAGTTTTCCTTTCTAGGTATGGTTCATAAGCCTCAACAACAACATCAAGTAAAAAAAAAACCCACAAATTCTTGTATGATTCATGCTGTTTTCAAGAACTCTCCCTCAGTCTTCATACAGAACATAGCTGAAAACAACTTTGTAGATGCCATAAATTTAAGAGTGCAAAGGCATTTGCATTAGCAGACCAGAAACTTCATTGCCAAGCAAGATTTTAACAAATGTATAGTTGTTTGAGTTAGGTGGCAGAGGGTACCTGACCACATGTTTTACCCAGACAATATCTCTTCTGGAGATTACCACCAAAAGCAGCTCTGGCTTAGACAAATCAGAGCAGAATATCATAGATTCATAGAATCATAGAATCACTAAGGTTGGAAAGGACCTCCGAGATCATCAAGTCCAACCGTCAACCTAACACCACCATGCCTACTAGACTATATTTTTAGAATGAAGTCTCATTCTAAATTGGCATGAATCAGGAACTTGGAGCTCAACCAGTTACATCATTACAAAGCATATCCAACATCATGAATTAAGTCATTATCATAAAATTACAATATCTGTTTCTAACAGTGTTGCTAAACAGACCGCATATCATACTATTGAACTAATTTGATTTCTTGGTTGCACTAATAACTGGAAGACCGTTGCACTAATGTAGCCATACTTGTAATCGTTATGCTCATCCAACTGCTGAGACCTAGAAGGTGCTTGCAGTACTGCACCAGTTCCTTAACTATGCATATCAGCACAGTTGAAGCAGATTTCACACAGTACTGTTACAATCTATAACAGTGAAGGATCCATCAGATAGTGATGAAAATGTAACATAATTAGGGAGGAAGTTGGCTGCTTTCTTTGTAATGTTAAATAGTCTACCTAGGCCCAACTAATTTGCTGAACTCTTTTTGTCTGAGATTCACTCGTCTTTCTTTTTGACAGGAATCTCTGTTAAGGTTGGAATGAATTAAACATTATCACACGAAAGAAAATGGCAATAAGAACATTAATTGGTAGTGACAGAAGATTCATGATAGCATCCTTTTTGAATGTACAGTAGNCCTGGGGTTGTCGCGACCAAAGTGCAGGACCCAGCACTTGGCCTTGTTAAATCTCATACAGTTGGCCTCGGTCCATTGATCCAACCTGTCCAGATCTCTCTGGAGAGCCTTCCTACCCTCGAGCAGACTGACACTGCCTCCCAGTTTGGTGTCATCTGCAAACTTACTGAGGGTGCACTCTATCCCCTCGTCCAGGTCGTCGATAAAGATGTTGAACAATGTTGGCCCCAAGACCGAGCCCTGGGGAACGCTGCTAGTGACTGGCCATCAACTAGATTTAACACCATTCACCACAACTCTCTGGGCTCGTCCCAGTTTTCAACCCAGCGAAGAGTGTACCAGTCCAAGCCATGAGCTGCCAGCTTCTCTAGGAGAATGCTGTGTGATACTGTGTCAAAAGCTTTGCTAAGGCCCAGGGAGATGACATCCACAGCCTTTGGGTTTGACTTTGGACACATTAAGGATAATCTGTAAACTAGGTTTGATTGATGGTTTGTCAGAAAAGGCCACGTTGCATAATCCAAGTATTTTACAGAAATTCCAGTCTCCTACAACTGCTGCTGTGATACTGAAGAGCACATTCACCTCGAGCAATAACCGGTATGAGGTTTGGGGAGTTTTCTGATATTTTTCCCAGGAAGTTCCTATTTATAACAAAATTTTTAGAATGAAGTCTCATTCTAAATTGGCATGAATCAGGAACTTGGAGCTCAACCAGTTACATCATTACAAAGCATATCCAACATCATGAATTAAGTCATTATCATAAAATTACAATATCTGTTTCTAACAGTGTTGCTAAACAGACCGCATATCATACTATTGAACTAATTTGATTTCTTGGTTGCACTAATAACTGGAAGACCGTTGCACTAATGTAGCCATACTTGTAATCGTTATGCTCATCCAACTGCTGAGACCTAGAAGGTGCTTGCAGTACTGCACCAGTTCCTTAACTATGCATATCAGCACAGTTGAAGCAGATTTCACACAGTACTGTTACAATCTATAACAGTGAAGGATCCATCAGATAGTGATGAAAATGTAACATAATTAGGGAGGAAGTTGGCTGCTTTCTTTGTAATGTTAAATAGTCTACCTAGGCCCAACTAATTTGCTGAACTCTTTTTGTCTGAGATTCACTCGTCTTTCTTTTTGACAGGAATCTCTGTTAAGGTTGGAATGAATTAAACATTATCACACGAAAGAAAATGGCAATAAGAACATTAATTGGTAGTGACAGAAGATTCATGATAGCATCCTTTTTGAATGTACAGTAGTACATTTGTCAAAATGTGAATTTTTTGCTCTTAGAACACTAAAACATAAACCCAACCAACTCTTATATGGACTTTAAGAAACATCATCAAAATGATCAAATAAAAATGTAGATTTATCACAGAAGCCCTTGACCTCCAAGACAGCTTTCCAAACCAGTTAACTTTCCGTCTTGAAGAACAATTTTCTTATGCTTATCTCGGACTGTGTGGGTGGATGAATGAAATCAAGTGCCTGCAAATCTCTCACAAAGATACGGTGCCTCTGTTCTTAGGCTCTAACAGCAGCTCTTGGTTTTGTAAATCAACATGCCTAATGAATGATACAGTTTTCACCATCATTTTAAATATTCAAAAGAATGTGCATAATTATTTTCTAAATATAAGCCAGATACGATCTCTCCCTAGGTTTTTAAACTGTCTAGCTGGAGTCCTACTTTGGCAGCACTGGCTGTAGGATCTGAGCACTTCCCAACTATCAGTTTGCATTCCGTATTCTGGAAGCTCATCTTGCCCCAAAAGCCCATGTCAGTTTATGGTCCCATTATGAAAATCTATTTCGTCCGAGGGGAAGTCTGTGGCTATGCATTGTGTCACAGATCTCCAAGAAAACACGGTGCCTGTGTCAACCTATGTGTCTCACACTGGATAAAGGATTCTTAACTGAGCATTCTGGCTCATGCCTTGTTGTTCTTTCTAAAATGTGCCAAAATTATGTATACAGAGAGTAATTTAGTAGGGAATAGCAAAACTTTCGAGACTTCCCAAGAAAATTCCCCTGTCCTTTGGTTGCTTCCCCGTTTATTTTATTGTTAGTTACTGAATAAAAAGATGTCAACATCTAACACTGTTTACTTCAGCAAACACAGAAAACTCAAAGGCAGTAGAGAGGGTACAGAGGCCACACTGTCCCCAAGGACAGAGTGTTCAATGCCTGTGCCAGAGCAATCAGGCTGGCTGGTGTTCTGCCATGCACCTGCACTGGAAGCAGGATCCAAAACCAGCAGCAGCCTCCAGTGCCATAAACACATCCCTGAAAAAAATTCATTTTCTCAAACTTCTCAGAGTCAAGTGTGTGACCCTGTATTGACACTATCAGATGGATCTGAGTTTTGGATAGTTTTTAAGCAACTACAGACTTCATTGTGAAAAAAAAAAATATCTAGGTATTTGAAAGAATAGGTTGTAAGGTGTGGTCAGATGATCATGTGCTGCATAGTGACTTAAATTAGCACTAAATTAGTGTCGTGGTTTTACTCCAGCCATTGGCTGGGCACCACATAAATGCTTGCTCAGTCCCCCTGGTCAGAAAGGGGCAGAGAATCGGAAGAGTGAAAGCGAGAAAACTCGTGGGTTCAGATACAAGAGTTTAATAAGTGAAGCAAAAGCCGCGTGCACAAGCAAAGCAAAACAAGGAATTAATTCCCCACTCCCCACGGCAGGCAGGGGTTCAGCCATCCCCAGGACAGCAGGGCTCCGTCACGCGTAATGGTTACTTGGGAAGACAAACGCCATCACTCCGAACGCCGCTGCCCCCCCCTCCTCTTCCCCCAAGCCCCTTATAAACCGAGCATGATGCCATATGGTATGGAATATCCCTTTGGTCAGTTGGGGTCAGCTGCCCTGTCTGTCCCCTCCCAACTCCCCGCACACCCCCAGCCATCCCGCCGGCGGGGCAGTGCGAGAAGCAGAAAAGGCCTTGGCTCTATGCGAGCATCGCTCAGCAACAGCAAAAACATCTCTGCACTATCAGCGCTGCTTCCAGCACAGACCCAAACACAGCCCCATGCTGGCTGCTATGAAGAAAATTAACTCTCTCTCGGCTGAAACCAGGACAATTAGTCAGACTTTACCTGTCATGAAATAGAAGTATGCAACAATCAGTTACTGCATCTCAGCTCAAGGGTGGTAACTTCTTATGACACGCTAACTTAATCATTTACAATCATCTACTCACAACTCTAATTTACATGACATTGCTTCAGCAAGTAGATTATGCAGGTTGCAAATGATCTGCAGGGATATTATTGTATTAGTTAAAATTTTAACAATGCAAATTAGGATAGGCCCTTGGCTATCTCAGTCACAATCATTATTCTAGTGGTGCAGAATGTAGAATACATAACACACAAATAGAGCTTCCAGAAGCTGTGGCACATCAGTCAAAATATATCAGCTACTGCCCTCCTGATTACTTTTTTTTTCAGTGTCACATAAGAAAATAAAACATAAGGGCAGCAAATATAGAAAGAAGGTGGTAAAGATGGTGAGAGAGAGAATAGACACGGTGTTATTTGCCTGCCATGCTCACTAATTCTTGCAGTAAAGGAAAAGTAAGTGACAATCTAAGCACCTATTTTCAAACCTTTGACTTGCAACATACTTCCTCTGTGGCTTCGGGCAAATCACTTACCTTCTCTGTGATTCAGAGGTCTGCATATAATAGAAATAGTGTGATCCAACTCTACAGCTCTGTACCCTAGTTTTCTTTGTTTTCTCCCTGCCCTGTGAGGATTACAATACCATTTCATAAGAGTATGATGCAACAACAACAAAAAGCTCAGACCCTTTGTTCTTGTTTCCTACAGCTTGCCCTAATGTCACACCCTGTTTCCTGCAGTAAATAAGCCCAGAGTCAAGCTACAGCCAAAACTCTTGGAATGTAAAATCTGTCCATCTGACATAAACCCAAAGCAGCTCACTATCAGTTTCAAACACATCTGAATTGTTAACCAGAATGCACTGACTTAGATTAGACTGTCTCATACGGCTGACAGACAGATGACAGTTTTTCAAACACTGTTTGATATAAAGGTTATTTCTACGTGAAAAAGATACCCACAGGTCTTTCTTCAACTATTTTGGTTTATTCTATCTTCTATCATTTATTTGTAAGAACAATGACCTTCTGTAATGCTGCTTAACCAACTGTGATTTCCAGTTAGTCTAGGGAAGAAAACAGCAGGTTTTCTTAAATGTAGCTTTACAAGGTAGCAGCATCTTGAGTGACAGATAAAATTACTAGTTATACTTATTGTAAATGAAGTATTCATCAGTGAAAGATTGTTTTAACTCAATTATACTTCCATCCAAGAGGAAAAGAACCAGTACAAACATCAAACATTAAGTGCTTAAAGAAACTCTCAGTGGTTTATGGGAAGAACGGCAAGAGAGAACGTTCTCTTGAAAGAGGCCCTGAATGCTTGCTGCAATTTTAATTGCTTGAAACCAATTGAAATAAGGTGTTCCCTTGCCCTTAATAAGATCACAGAAATATAATCATGAAACAATGCCATCACTGAGCAAACAGATCTAATTTTTTTTTTTTACTGCATTTGGTAAAATGTATGGGTAAGAAATGATGGATTTGTATTCCTTCAAGATTGCTTACTAATGTGCCTTGGATGTCCCCCAAAAAAACTAGTTCACGTATTGAGAAGAAAATTCTATCTTTAAGGATCATTTTGTCCTTGGTCTTTATGCCACCAGAAGAAGTTAGAAAAAGGACAGTAACTTCTGCTATCATAGATATCGCAGAACTAGGTAAAACCTATTGGCTGTCCTGCAGATGTGATGCAGAAAATGCATCACAGGATGTCCTGTAATGCAGAAAAACAACACTACTTTTCCATTTTCAGCATTAGAACAGTGGAGAAACACGTTCCCCATGTCTAGCACACTAGCACAAGTTATAAGCCACAAACATCTGACACAAAGCTCAAGGCACTCAATGGAAAAAATTCCCACTGACTTCAGTGTTTTGATCCAGTGTTTTCATATACAAGCCTTAGAGTTGATGATTCACAGAAAATTAAGAAAGACAATACATTTTCACAATATTATTTAGTCATTTTTTTGGCAGAATAACATATGGTCTCTAAAAAAGTAATTTTCTTCCTTCTATTCTGAAGGACTTTTCCTCTATTTTTTTATAATCATTATATTTTAATAGTAATCACCTTTCTAAAAAAAAGATTATAATCTGTGAAATGATTGCTATGTTATTAAATAGCATTTCCACTACCACTGGTAGATGGTTTTCTTAACAAAAAAATCACTAGATTTCGTGGTTTAACCCCAGCTGGCAACTGAGTCCCACGCAGTCACTCGCTCACTCTCCCCTGGCAGGATGGGGGAGAGAATCAGAGGGGTAAAAGTGAGAAAACTCATGGATTGAGATACAGATAGTTTAATAGGTAAAGCAAAAGCCACGTGCACAAGCAAAGCAAGACAAGGAATTAATTCCCCACACCCCATGGGGTTCAGCCATTCCCAGGAAAGCAGGGCTCCGTCACACCTAACCATGACTTGGGAAGACAAATGCCATCACTCCCAATGTTCCCCTCTTCCTTCATCTTCCCCCAGCTTTATAAGCTGAGCATGACACCATACGGTATGGGATATCCCCTTGGTCAGGGGGTGTCAGCTGTCCCGGCTATGTCCCCTCCCAGCTCCTTGTGCCCCCCCAACCTACTCGCTGTTGAGGTGGGGTGAGAGGCAGCAAAGGTCTTGGCTCTGTGTAAGCGCTGCTCAGCAGCAACAAAAACATCCCTGGGTTATCAGCACTGTTTTCAGCACAAATCCAAAACAAAGCCCCATACTAGCTACTATGAAGAAAATTAACTCTACCCCAGCTAAAAAACAGAACACTGGAAAAAAATTTAATTCTGGTTTAAAATAATCTTCAGCAGTACTGCAGGGCAATATTAAAATTACCTACTGAACTAAGAAATAAAAAAAATTCAGTTGCCTGCATATTCCTCATTACCACCCTTATTGTAGACCATTTTATTCTAGTCCAGAACATCATCCAAGGGCATTTATCACTAGAAAAAAAAGCAGCACTAGAATGAACATCACTGTTTCCAAGACAAGTGCCTGTGTTTTGCTAGGAGAGATATGAGGTTCTTCTCTGCAATCACTTTCTATACACTACAGTATCAATTACTGACACTAGCACAACCATATTTCATGCATTTTCTCTCCATAAAAGTTGCAAGCATGTTACCTGTTTAGGAAGACAGGAAAATGCTAGTGTTTGTTAGCAATACTCATGACTGATGAAGTTCAAACCTACCTTTATTACAGCAATGATTTCAAGTTTTAGACTCTCTTAAATTAACTGTGCATGCCAAAACAGTCACAAAGGAAAGACAAGAAAACTCAATAAAGGAAAGTTTACAAATTACAAACTGGAGATGAAATCAGGCTGATCTTTTGGATGATGCTGCAATGGTTTTTCAGCCTTGCTCTATTTGTCTTCCATCTGATTTTTAACTGATTGGCTACTGTGGTAGGACTCCCCAGCCTCACCTCTGCACTAGGAATCACCCTCCCAGATTACAGGTTGTCCTTCACCAGCCACCTCAGCTAACTGGCTGTGAGACAAACTGCCCTTGCTCTTCCTGCTCTATCTCAGTGCACGCATTTATGACCATTTCCTCCTGCGAATAACAATTCCTCTAAGATTAAATTGCACTTTATGGTGGTACAGCTACAGCAAGAGAAATGTGAGGAATAGGCGTTCAGTTGTGGCGTCACTTGACAGGAAATTCCAAGTGCTGCAGGCAGTTAAAATGGAAGTATGCACTTATTTATTGAATGGTTATGAAATCAGTCTGTCTAATAAAAGCACCTGTTCTGGAAAAGCTGCTGTCTGTGTTTCATTCAACTCATAGGAGGAATGCAGAATGTTAATTGAACGACTCACCCATGCAAATATATATCCTGAAGCATTAGGCACTGACATTTAATTGCACAGCACCTTTCTGGTGTTCTTGTTGATTAAAAATGGCCCTCAGTAACTCGGAGTTTAAGGATACGTTGCTGCCAAATGGCTGTATACTTATTAAGGAAATCAAATTGCATGCATCAGAGAGCACAGAACTGCAGAGTCCATTAGCCTGTGCAGTAAAGGCCATTCGGGGGGGTGACCCTGGCCAGCAATGAAGCCCTCACTCAGCACTCACTCCCCACCACCACCTCAGTGGGATGAGGAAGAGAATAGGAAGAGCAAAGGCAAGAAAAATTGTGGGTTGAGATAAAGACAGTTTAATAACTGAAGGATGGGAAATAAAACCAAGTGCTGCAAAGGCAATCACTCACTACGTCACACGAGCAAACTAATGCTCAGCCAGGCTCCAAGCAGCTGCTACCTTGGAAGGCACAAACCTCCCCCACCCCTACCCCAGGGTTGGTTTTGGGGTTGGGTTTTTTTTGAGAAAGATGTTATATGGCATGGAATATTCCTTTGGCTGATTTGGGCCATCTGTCCCAGCTGTGTCCCCTTCCCAGTCTAGTCACTAGGAGAAGGCAGAGTGCGAAAAAGGGAGAGCCTTGGGGCTGTGCAAGAACTGTTCCGCAATAGCAAAAGCACTGGTGTGCTATCAACCCTGGTTTTGTCACAGTCCAAAACACAGCACCATAGGGGCTGCTGTGAAGAATGCTAACTCCACCTCAGCCAAACCCAATACAGTCCAGTAAATCTGTAACTATTCCGGGTGCTGGCAAACTCAGAAAAATTGCTGTCCTCTATGCTCCCTAGTGCTCACTGCTCCTGTCTTCCACAGTTACTTTTATTCAGGCTAAAACAGATCACAGCTAAACTACAAACATCTCTGCTGCTCTCCCATGCCATTCCTGACTGCTCAGTAAAGCAAACACATACTATTGCCATAATTATTTTCCCTTACCATATGAGCTGCAGCTCACACCTACAGTGCTACAAATGATCCTCTACATTTGTGGGAGCTGAGATTCACTAAGGGTGTATGACTGAAGCAAATGAAGCTTTTTCATTTTTGCATCACTGCTAAAGTAACAACATATCATGCATAAACAGCTTATTCATTGGAGCTTGATAGCTTCTTTAAATATAACAACTTCAACAGACTCATACTGCAGTCATTAAATGTTTTGTTTATTACATGCACTTATTAAATATCTATTTTTGCACATACAGATACCTAAAAGCAAATGAATGTGGTTTAATTTTTGCTTTTATAAAGTGAATTTTAACAGAGGAATATATTGATAAAATCAATCCTGGATATAATTCCACTGAAATCAGAAGATTTATAGAAGGCAAGTTTGGCCCAGTATATTATACTAATGGTTAAATCAAGGCAATAGATGAGAACTACTTTCTTTTGTATTCTGTGCATAGCATTAGCTATTTTCTTCTGTTATTGCCTGCCTCCTTTGTAGAATATGAAAGAATTTCTCTTTTTCCCTCACTGTGTCTCCTATCCCACACAAAACCTTTGCTGTTTTCTATCTTTCCTTCTGGCAGGATTGAGAATATATCTTCAACTTTCAAAATTCAGAGGCAAATCTTCTTTGCAGATTTTTCTGGTTTTGTTATATTTTTCTGTCACTCTGCCCAACTGTCAGGTACAAGGCGATCATTTCCTACTTCAACGTAGAAGTGTCTCATTGACACATTTCTTCCTCAAAGCTTTCAGTGATGACCTGCTTACTCTTATTTCATAGAATTTTTCATCTGTTTGCTATGGTTAAGTTTAAGGTCTCAAAGTAATTTTGTTAGGAAATAGGATGTGAATCTGTCTGACTTTCATTCACTCAGCAAGCACATACAATGTTCAGGTTTCAGATCCTTCATTCTGTCCATAAAAGGCCAAAAACTGTTATGAAAACAATTTTCAGTTAACATTTTATGCATTAGAAAGCACCAGAATTAACAGGAGTCCAGGCAGTGATCCGTGTCAAGCCACAGTATGCACAGCATGCTTGAAATCCAACATCTTCAGATACTTCTGTCTCCCATGTAGCTGGCACTGCATGAAGATCTGGACTGCTCAAAGCATGTGTAGCCCAGCAAGACTAACATCTGGAGTATACAAGTGTGGCAGTTAGAGTTCGGAGCTGGAATTGCAAATGCAGGTTGAAGCTATTAAAAGTCATCATGCTAAAAATTCTAGCCACACGAAGACCAGAAAGTTTAAAGCAATTGGTCATGACTTATTTTATCAAAAATCTTTTGGTTTTGGGAACCTCTCAACCTTCAGGGAAAAGATGCAGAAAGGTCTAGTGGTTGGAAGGTCAAGTTGCAGAGCCACTTTTGGAAACATTTTGAGGGACATGGATAAATTCTCCTCTATTTGGAATCTTATATCCAGAGGATAAGTCATTCAAAAAAATCACATTTTAATTCAGCCTTAAATCATTGGTTTTAGTGAAAGAATTGAGATTGAAAAGTTGCAGTCTGTGTTTCACAAAAAGGAAGACTGGAGTATCACACTGAGTATTCTGATTTTCAGAATGAGAAAAAGAAAACCTTCTTTTCTAGCTTTGGTAATTACCTCAAAATAAAATCTGTAAACTTCAGTTAAAACCTTTTAGTATGTACCCTTATGCCACTGTACGGTAGAGTTCTAGCCACTTCACTGCAGTCTCTGCACATCAGAGATCTGTGCTTTACAAAGAACAGCCTGGAAAGCCTGCCAGGGTTAAACTCTGCTACACATTCATCAAAGCACCTTCTTTATTTCCCTTACCTTTGTCACACACAATGTCTAAAGTAATCAATATTAAAAAGTTCACATTTGACATAAGAATATATGTCCCGTACACTTAGAAAGATAAATGTAACAGGTTTGTAGGAAAAAAAAGTAGTCTCTTTCACAAGAGTGATAGATATTACAGGAAAAAAACAGATAAGCTTTTGATCATTTTTCCAATTATATCAGATGGTCTAACAAAAGACTACCTCAGCGTACAAGCCTCAATTCTTTCTTTTGACATTCATGGTTACAACACAGTTCCTAAACCCAGTATCTCTCATAGCACTGTATGGTAATCACAGCTCAACACTGCAGTGTCTGTCTCTCATTGTCCCACTGATGCTGATACACAGAAACTCATATTGAGTTGCAGAAGTAACATGGGCCAAACTCTGCTCATGCTTAGGGCATGCACCCAGCTTTTAATCACTTTGCTATGATTTGTGCAATACTATTATAGAGTGGAAAGGTACCTTGTGTTTTGAATGTATTTCTGGATATTTTATGTAATATATTAATCAATGTACATAATCACAGATCAAATTTACTTTCAAAAGGATTCCACCATTCTGAGATATAACTTAGTTTTCTGATTTGCTAGCTCATACATAAAGATTTTTGAGACTTTATTAGGACCTCTCCATAATCGTGATATATCATTTAAGAAGTATAAAGCCATCTATCACTTGCACCTAATCTTCTATCCAAAAGTATTTTAAAATTAACAACACAGGCTATTTCACATGTCCATTGCCTGATGCTGAAATTTGTTAAATGAGGACTTACTGGAGCAGCACATCAACTAATATTTCACAGACTCCGTTATCGCAAAGAACTGAAGAACTGTCTCACTGCAAGTCTGGCCTGGTCAGGTGGACACACTGCCCTCGAGGGGAAAGCATTACCTGTTCCTCCCCTCCATCTCTCTGGTATACTATTATTTTCAGACTTTTAATGGGTTACATCATAACCCCTCACCTGTTCCTCATGAGAAGTAACACGAGTCAGATTCTGCCTTTAAGAAGCAGTGTCCTCACCCTCTGCCACTTACTCCTCTTTATAAAAGGATTAGTTTAATTTTCAACATACATAATTTGTACGTCTTTTCACCTGATATATTTGGACGTTACTCTCTTTCTTGGAAATACCCACTCAGGTATGTCAACCAGGAAGTCAGTTTCGGTACTGAGTTACTATTTGCATTATTAATATGGAATACAAAATTTATACTCAAAGCTCCCAGTGAACTGAAGTGATGAGTCCAGTAACATGCATATTTACGAGTACTTCTCATTAAGGGTATGATTTGTAGCATTGAGTAGCAATTGTAGAGATGCTGTAAACAGGAAAAAGGCAGCCAGGCTAGAAGGAATGTGCTAATTAAAGAATACAAGTGAAATGCAAGTTAAAAGCAGCCAGATAAGGAGAAGGGAAAATCCTGCCCTCAAACAGGAAGGAAGGAGGGAGCGTACCCCTTGCTAGATTTGCATATCATATCCCAGGGCCCAGCCACAGCTAGCGGGGAGGGAAACACTGATCCTTCGCATCTCTATTTAGTGCAGGTCCCCAGGCAGCCTTCCTATTGAAAAAGATCTAGGAAGGAAGTTGAAAAGAAGGACGCAAAAGGAACAAAAGAGGAAGAGAGGGAGCGGAGCTCAGAGCAGAGGCTGCTCCAAGGGAAGGGTGGGTTTTCGGCAGCTCACTCAGCAGATACAATCCAAGGACAGTCAAAGTCATTCCTGCCAAAACTAAGACACCGTGACTAAGGAAGAGGGTAAGTTCAGAGGCTGAGTAGTGGCATCACTGTATTCCTGATGGGTTAAGTATTTAAGCAAGGTAAACACTGTAAGTAAAGCTAATGCCTTTCATCAGAACATCTAAACATGACTCACTATTTTCTTTGACTTCTCCTAGCAATATGAGCAACTTCCAAATAACCTTACAGATAGGGAACTCTCTGTTCCAGAGGAAACAACTGTCCTGCTTACCCTAATTGCAAATACACTCTTATTTCAAACACCTATATTATGATTGTGAGGATATGAAGTTTGTCTTTCCCTCAAGCTGTAAATGACATCACAGGGAATGGCAGGGACACGTGTAGGGCACAGAAGTCGTCCATGGCAAAAATTCACGTGCCTTCCACAAGTAGAAGGTTCTGGGTAGATGGCCTCTACCCATAGAAATATCTGCAGATTGGACAACAGGTCTAGAGTTTGGCGGTATAGTCTGAAGTCCATGGTGAACCTGCTGACTTAGGAGACTTGGAGTCAGGTCCTTAAACCAGATCGCATGTGGGAAGATGCAGACAAACCCCTGAAGCAAAACAGACTGACATTGCTTGTAGTTTAGATCTGAAATAACTCTTTTAATTTCCCTGGTTTTAAGTTGCAAGTGTTTCTTGGAATTCAGATCACTGGCTTTTCCCAAACCCATTCTCCCAATAGTGGAAATGAAGCCTAAAGAGGAAGCACTTAAAATAATTAATAATCGTTATGGGCTGGGTTTAATTTAACATGGCCTTAAACATTATCTGTGGTCTTGGAATATTTCTCTGAGGTTTACTGGAAATTTATGAACCATGGGAAAAGACATATCGATAATGGAAGGAACAGACAAAAGCAAGAGTGTTTTAAAACTGCAGAATCTTTAGGAGGGGTTTTTTTGGTTTTGTTTTGTTTTATTTTAAAAAAATCTAAAT
The DNA here is from genome assembly GCA_013399095.1 of Psophia crepitans. NCBI lineage: Eukaryota > Metazoa > Chordata > Aves > Gruiformes > Psophiidae > Psophia > Psophia crepitans. The sequence continues at coordinate 179,082 of VWZZ01002845.1, forward strand.
CATAGTTTTTTCTTCTTTCATCCAAACTCTGAAGCCCCAAGAGAATAACAGACAGGAAAAATACAAATAAATACTGCTTCTGGCTTCTTATAGCTCTGTAAAGATCTAAATTAGTGAAGGTCTTAAAAGCCAGTTCTTCAGCAAAGGGAGTAAACAAATTAAATAACCATTCTGCTATTCCCTTATGATATCTGTATTGTTAAATAGCCTCCAAACAACATAAAAGAAAAAAATTTCAACTGTTGAGGATCAGAAGAGGTTTTCAGAGTTCCACTATAATTGGCTTAAAGCTAAGAATATGTCCCATAAACTAACACCAAGTTTAGTCAATCTTTTCACATTTTTGCCATTAATTATTTCTGTTACGCCTGTGGAAAAACAAAGATACAGGCCCTAATCAGTGCTCCCAAGTGTTTGTTAATGAACTCTGAAGGGACCAAACAGCTGCAATTGTCTTTCACAACTGGAAACCTTCCTTCTAAAGTGGTTCTTTGTCTGCATATCACATCTTTGTACAGCTTAATGTTGCTTTTATCACTTTATTGCTTTTGTTACTTTTTCATGTAGGAAATGTTTTGATTAGATAGAATATGCCTTCAGAGAATCTTCCTTATCTTTGACAAGAGCTATTTCTGCATTTACAGCCATAATGCAATCCCCATAATCCTGACTTTGTAGAATTTGCTCATTATTTTATCATAGTACCTTCACTAACAGTTATCATCCTCTAAATACATAGCCAGCTTAGCAGTTATGATGACTGTATTATTACCATCAAACAGTGAGCTACAAAGTTTGTGCCTAAAATAGAAAACCTGACCAGAAACTCAGTTTCAACAACAGAATGCATCATTGCGGCAACGCTAAGGGCTCTCTTTAGTGACCTTCAGTCTGGATCTGTGACTGTCATGGTGTTTTTGGACCAGGATTTTCGTTGAAACGTTTCCTGAGAACGCTCTAAGCGAGCAAGGTGGCAGACTCTGTAACAGGTGCCTAACATAGCCCACTTCAGGTTCTGTCACTGTACATCTACACATGCACATCTAAGCAAGTCAGATTAATTTCAGCGATTAATATTCAGTTCAATTCCAATAGCAGCCAAGGCAGCTGAACTGTGACACTGGCCAGCTGGCTGTGCGTGCAGGTCGGATTGTACAGCCTGTACTGGGATGTACGCTACGACAGTTCTGCTGCTGGAGTCCACGTGGGCAAGTTTACAGGTGCAATGCACACATCTCAGCTAATTGTAAATACATTATAAAGACAACTTTATGTTATACATAAGAAAACTTTATGTTATACATGCACAGGGTGGGTCAAGGATGCTTACTCAACAACCTCGGATGCAGGAAGGGGCACATAGGATTCTCTCAAGGCAAGCGGAGTCCCAGACAGAATATAAATATGATCTGGTAAAACACTTAAGTTTCTCTTTCCTGAAAAAAAGTATCTGCCTAGCATATATTATAGCTGTCAACTGGATCTAAACACCTGTGTAGACCTGTCCATCACATAGAAACATTCTTTTCATTGCATACTAGTTCCCAAATGGCATATGCTTGCTCTTCGCCAGACTGGGTGTGAATGAATTACATTGCTTTGACTTTCCACCAACGCAGCTCTCTGCTAGGCATGCTACAAACAACAGCTATCACTTTGAATTCAGTCCCACTTGTATCTTACGCTGCATTTTTACAAATACAAACTTTATCCGCAAGTTTACTGAGAAATGATGCATAACAGACATAGGTCAAAATCTGAAGTAGAAATAACTGAATGAGGAAATGAATTTCAGAGAAGATCAAGCAAGTGACCCAAAATATTCCAGGAAAGGGCTAAACAGTTTAGTGTCTGCCTGTTAAAGTACATGCCAAATTGTAATCGCCAATCTGCTCCTCCATAATCCGGGGACTTTATAGCACACCATGCAGTCTGTGATTCTGTGATTTAGGTTAAAATGGAAAGCAAATGAGCACATACACAAAGATGTTTTGACACCTTGAGATGAAATTGTAGCTCCATTTAATTCAGTGGAAGATTTGTCATTGACTTACATACTCAATAATGTCAGCAGGCACTTCATTCACAGAAAAGGCTAAACTTTCAGAATAAGGGTGAAGGGACTGGCTTTGAAACTAAATTCAGGATTTCTCATTACTTTTGTTCCTCTCCCTCCAAAAGAAAAGAGAAATCAATATTGGTTAATACAATGTTTATATTTCTGTCATCCTGTTTTAAATCTAAAGTGAAAGGGGTTGTTTTAACATTGCAAATGCTTCTTCCCTTCATAGAACTGTAGATCAAGGTTTGACATAAGAAAAGCATAACTCTATAGGGAAACTGAAAAATATTTAAAGTATTTTTTCATCATTTTTGAACACATGGAGTTCATTGCATAGATTTATTACTATTAATCCATGATGTATGCACTCGCACATTTTTTATTTTTGTGTCCTGTTCCTTATTATTGCATCTGTGCCAACCTCCTCCTCTTCCTCGTGAACTCCACCTCAACTCTCTAATCAACATGCACATCAGTCCAAAAGGCAGGGCAATGATGAGGACTGCAGGAAACACTTTGCTAGGTGTAACTGGCTTTCATACAGCTGATGATATCTTTCTCTGCTGGATCGCATCCTTTGTTGAGGCAATTCATTGAGTCCACTGCCAAGAGATGTTTCTTGGGAGTGGTCTGAGGAATGAGCCGTTGGAAAGGAGGCAGGTGTGACCTTGTTTTTGCCTGCACACGATATTCCCTGAATAAACCCTCAAAACTCCCCACCTGTTCCTGAGAAGAATGAAGAAGACCAAACTGAGACTAATGCTAAAGACCATATTGAGAAACAAGTGAAAGGGACAGCAGTTGCTTCCTCTTTCTTTTGATTTTAATGCTTCTCTCACATCTTTTTGTACAAATGCAGGAGCATCCAAGTACTGAATTTATGCACTGCAAAAACAACACTGGGCAATATGACTGAAACTAGGCAATATGACCAGAGAGGATTTTTGATCACACAGAGCAGCAATATGATTCAATCAAAAAAAGAGGAACAATTCACCCATAAATAAGTCAAGGTCAAAACTAACATGCACCAAAGTTTGAATTAAATTACAGAATGAGTCATATATAAAATATCAGGTTTGTGCTTCCAGTGGCAGTTATGCACAGCTATGGCCTTACTTTTTTATTTTAATCCTCTTTTTATATTCACATTTATTTTAGTTTTTAAATTAATTCAATTTTAAAATTTATTAATGTATCCCCTGGAGCCACTGGGATTATATTACTGATAATTGCCACTAATACACATAGTAAGTAATACCCGCATGCATATAAACTTCCTTTTCCTAACGTGCACTTTCACCCAGCTTGTCTGCTGGCGTAAAGCAAGTGCATAGTTCTACTGATTCAGTAAAACGGGGCTGATTTATACCAGCTGGGAATTTAGCCTTTCTTGTTTCCATGCAGTCAAACAATATCTCAGAGGGCTGTACAGATCTCCTACACAGGTATGTAACAGAAGATGTAGAAAGCTCTAAGATGGCTGAACATTTCCTCAGAGTGCTGACACTTCCTTCCTGCTCATTTCACTTGTAAGACAGAAATAACTCTCCGATGACTTGACCTCTTCAAAAAGAAAAACTTTCTGTACTGAGATCTGCTAATCAGGTCAAATTGCAGAGGCAAATTTATTGTTATGAGCCTCTGAAAACTGAAAGCGATGAATAATTCCTTACCCAAAGGCCTGAGGATAAATTCTGAAAGAAACACTCCCTGTTTTACATCAGAAAATCACTCTACCCATTTGATTTAATGTTGCTGGACACACATCACTGTCTAGTGAAGAACTGGTATGTGGTTGCTTATGTCACATCTACAAATTGTACCACCATTTGTTAGGATATAAATCATCAGCCTTTACAGTGTTTCTGCCAGCGGTATGTCTAGGCTCCAGGTCATCTGTATGACCACAAAGATAAGTACATAAAACCAGTCAGCATTTAACAAACTTATATAAAATTGATTTCTTGCTAAGTAAGATTAGACATTGTACGGGCATGCAGGTGTACAGAGTCCTGATGAGACAATGTCAATACTTCGGGCGTGTTGCCAGTGATTATTCAAATACCATCCCTAAAATGGATTTTCTTCTTGCAAAAGAACAATGGCGTGTTTCCAGAAATGAAGCAAAGTGCACAGTGCTGTCTTGGTTGGGGAGCAGGAAGAAAATATTAAATTGTCTTATTTAGTCCATCAAAAAAGGGAACATCTATCGTAAAATGTACTTTACAAGATGCAACAAATCACATTTTCTTCAAGCAGTGACTCTTGCAGAGGCCTCGGCTCTGACAGGTGGATAGTTTTGCCCCTTGAAATATGATTTATAAGAAATGCAGGGTTTGGCAGGCTATTGTAACATGTCATGGTGCTTCTAAATGCAAGTCAGAAGTTCTGTATAATTCATTAGCATTCTTTCTTGATTGGAAACTATGCAGCCACCTGTCCTTGCTGTTATTCAAAAAAAGAAGACAACATAGTAATTCAAAAAGTACTGGACTGACAAGCATTGGTGGAGATGAACGCCAGTGTATCAAAAGACAAGCACAGAACGAGCAATGAAACTGCATATGGTTTTGTGGTGAAACTACTGATGAGAACTGCTGGGACTTATGCAAACCTCATTTCTACGTCAAATCAGCAGGGGCTTGTGTCTGTCTCAGGCAAATCACTTGTTTCAGGGACACTGAGTTGTGCAGCAATCCTGCGCAAGCAAAATCTGTTGCTGCACTCTCACACAAATTACAGAAGTACAAGAGCTACCAGAGAAAGGTCTTTAACGTTAAAAGGAAATCACTATCTAGGGTAATATGTAATTTGCATATTTAGCAATTCACACCGTTGTGTGCAGTATTAGCTTGCAAGGATTCACCTACATTTCTCAGTCTTAATTCTATCAAAAAGTATAAGCAGTCTGACCCCACTAGCAATGCATCCTGCTTGCACCAAACATCCATTTCCAACACCAAGAAACAAAGAACCAAAATTTTTCTTTCATACAGACATCTGCATAGAATGGATGAAGATATAATCACTCATTTCTTTCCTGTCTCAATTCATGCTGCAGACAGGCTGGATGTGACCATTTCCCCCTTTTTCATTTCTTTGCTTTTCAAACACTGAAATGCAGATTCCATACAAAGTGTTACAATACTGATGTTTGTTTAAGACTTCACTGCCAAAAATTGTCATTGTGATCACTAACGTTTCACATACTGATGCAGGTCCAATGACAGGTTGTGATAGACAGATTAGACCATTTGCTCTGCTGTGTTCTTTAGACATATAAGAACATACGTATCCCTAAAAGTGTAGCTAGCTTAGCTGTAATATAGTTTTCCTTCAAGTAATGTAAAACTTTAAAGAGATACAGGACCACTATTTACTTTCAGTACGCTCAGTTACTAGCCCATAAAGAGACCTGTTTTCACTCAGCTACTTATATGTTTAAAATGTGAAGCTTTTAAACGGTGGATTTGTTGATACAAAACCAGTCAGTTACAGTGAACAAAATGAAGCATTGCAAAGCTGCTTTCTAATGTACATTATGCCACGTGTGTGGCAGGCCAGTTTTCTATGCAGAATTTGTACAAGCAGCTGAAAAAATGTGAGAGAGAACCACACTCTGGAGTTCTTCCGTTTTGAAAACCAATAAATAGGTTTTCAAAATCCACATCCTTTTAAGCCTTAAAATGATTATATGCCAAGTTCACAGCAATAGCTTCTTTCTATTCTGGAAAAAAAAAAAAGAGCACAGGAAGAATAAAACTTCTAGTGGACTTCTAGCTGAAACTTGAACTATGAAACACATCCATAATATCTGTAGTTTCCCTGAAATTCCTTCCCCCATCACTTGCATAACACTCTTACACTGTGCTTACTTGTAAACATGTAATATATGAACACATACCTTTCACAAATTAACTCATTAGGTACCATTTCAAAGTTCACAGTTGTTGTTTTCTGATCTCTTTATAGAGGGTTGGTAAAAAAGAGACTGAAAAGAATCCTACATGAGGAAAGCAAAAAGGAAATACCAGTGAATGGGGCCTCCTGTTATTACAGAGGAGACCAGATAAGCTGGAGGATACCTAGGATTGCAATTTTCAGGCCTGCAAAAAGTCCAGCATCATCAATATGTACACACAACTCTTTCAGTCTTCAAGGAATGATTTAATAGACTTCATCAGGAGGTTCAGGCTGGACATTAGGAAGCATTTCTTTACCAAGAGAGTGGTTAAACACCGGAACAGGCTTCCTGGAGAGGTGGTCGATGCCCTAAGCCTGCCAGTGCTTAAGAGGCATTTGGGCAATGCCCTTAATAACATGCTTTAACTTTTTGTCAGCCCTGAATTGGTCAGGCAGTTGGACTAGATGATCCTTGTAGGATTTGAAATAGTTCTATCCTATTCTATTCTATTCTATTCTATTCTATTCTATTCTATTCTATTCTATTCTATTCTATTCTATTCTATTCCCTCTGCCCTCTAACAAGCAGTAAGAAGGGAGGGGATCTAGCTCAGATTCTAGCTCTTTTTTTGATTTATTTGTGCTAAAATCTTTTGAGGGAGTCATGGCTGCAGAAATTCTGCCACTATCTCACTAAAATCTTCAGGCGTCACAGTATGAAGCCTGGTGCAGTGAGAATCCTTGGAAGATAAGTATTTACAAATAGCAGAGTGTGTTGAATGAAAGTTTCAGTGTTCTTTCCTTCATCAGCAGTTATGCAGATCACCTTCTGCTCTACCACAAATATTGATTTATATTAATCATGGAAACTTCATGGCTTGCAGGCATGAAAGAAAATCAATGCAGCAATGTTCTTGTTGGTTTTCTGCTAGCCAGCACATTTGCGTGACGGAAGAGGGCACACAATGAAGCCCTTTGGTGAGTCTGTAGGTAAACAGATCAGAAATGTGAGAGCAAAAATGCTGGTAGTGAATGGAAAGTAAATCTTTTAACAGCCCTAACACAAAAATGCTTTGAATGCTGATTTTATTCTTCCATCTCAGAAGACTATATTTAGCATTCAGTATAAGAGAACAGTTTCAGGAACCACATTTCTACTAGGCATTTGCTACATTTCAGGATTATTATTTAGATGTTACAGAAAGACAGATGTCCTCTCATACACTCCATACATCAAAATTGCCATAGAGAAGCCTACTTATTCAATGTTGGCAGTGCATTTAATTCCTGCATACTTCTCCATAAAATAATAGATGCAGTACTGTTGTGTGACTTCATGACTAATATAAGAATAAAACCCTCCATGACCACATACATACCTGTGTCAGAAAAGTCAGGACACTGGATGAACTGGTACTTATGTGTCACAGGAACTGATACAATAGCATCTGTAGCATGAAACCAAAGCACAGAGCCAAGCTGAATCATATCTCTAATATAATGAGACTAAAGGGGATGTATGCTTTCATCTGTGCTGTGTGAGGTACTGACTCCTTACATGGCGCTCTCTCCTGATATGCACAAAGCCAGTGGAGTCAGTGGAGATATTCCTATTTATCTTTGCAATGAATTTTCATGCAGAACTTTTTCTACTGAATTGTGATTCACTGCTCTACAAGCTTAACCTATTTCTGCCTAAAAAAAAAGTATCATTATTCTCTGTAATTCTGTAATGGAATGTGTAATAAAGAAGATTATTAAAAGCCCCTGAATTCACTCTCTTAGTGTATCCCAAAATTCCCTTTGCATATAAGAAATCTTTTGGGAAGTCAGGTTTCTTCCCGTATTGCACCAGCAAGGCAAAACTAGATGCTGCATCTCAGCTGCAGTTTTACAGGCTAGGAAATGAACTACACAGTCACTAGTTTGCATTTGTACTGAACAAAACCAGAATCTAATTCCTGCTACCAGAAGAGAACATAACAGTAATAGTCTACATTAGCAGCATTTCAAGACATCATAATATGGCTGAAGTTTTTCGAAACCAACTTCCAGTACTAATGAATGCAGAGGAACTTCAGCCATAGCAGTTTATATTTAGTTTTCGAGCTGGTCGGGTGGTCTTTAAACACAACAGTCCACAAGGCAAATCAAAATTAACATCACATAATGAATACCTGTGTAAACCTTTCTCTGCTGTAGAACCTATGCCACAAATGAACTATTTTCAGTAGTGCATTCCTCTCGATAAAATTTTAAGATTTGCAAGGACAGGAACAGACAAAATTTTCTAGTTATCTTCCAGAAACCCAGAAAAGAACTGGTATATTGTGTTTGCACTGTCTTAATGAAGCTGGAGTGACTCTCCAGAGCCTATGAGACTTATAAAAATTTTTAATTTGGATAAATGTTGTCTGTGGCAGGCTGGTTGATGTTCTTTCTGTTGAGGTCTGTTTTTTCCTGTGAAGTTACTGACTGCACTGCAGGTGAATTACAATCAACCAAACACAGATAACAATAGTGTAACTGATTACTGTACCAACAATTTCTGTGATTTCACTTTAAATCACACTTTTCTATTAATTCTGTTATCTATTTAAAGGCTGAACTATCTCAAAATGTTATTGGAATTTTAACAACTGGTAAAAGTCCTAACGTAGTAAAACTGATACAGGCTTTATACGGGAGAAAAAGGCAACAAGAAGGAGGGTTTTAAAAAAAAATATTTGGAATTTTAAATAATTATTTTAAGCTATTCTGCAAGTTCAAAGAAGGCATTTTATGGAATTCAGTAAGTGGCAAAATATATCTGCCAACATTATTTCTCCTTCTGTGCCTACAGAAGCCCCATATCCTGCGGGAAATCACTGAAAAATATTTTACCATGTAAAAACAAGAGCAATGTAACATCATGCTCCCTAAGAAAAAAAACGGGGTTTTAACAAACCAAAGTGCTTTACAGAATTAAATGTTCTGATTTATTTTTTTTTTTGTATTTGAAAATTTGTATTTTTCCTGGTACTTTCAATTCAAACAAAAGTATTTTGTCATTAAAGCTTCAAAACATTTAATGTCAGCACTGGGATATATTTCCCTGAATCCCCATATAATGCTACTTTTCAAGAAGAGTAACTCCAACTCAGTGTAAAACCTGCCATCCTCAAGCACTGGAGCCTGATGGGAGCTGTAGTTCCAGCGGCTTTCACCTCACCGTCTCCTGTCACATACAAAGTCTGTGGTGAGATTCTGTCTGTCTTGACAAATTCAGAAATATCTCTGTGCACCATGAGAACTGGGGAGCAGGCAGCACTGCAGGGGTGAAGGACGAGGGAGCAAAACACCCGCACGCAGCTCTGAGAAGCACCAGGGTGGCACACACCAGCCACACAGACCTTAAATTCATCTGAAACGAGACTTTTCAATTCAGACAACTGAAATGTTTTCCTTGTGTTTGCTTCAAACCAAGACAGAAGGTTTCCTTTCGATATCCATGGCAGAATATTTTCATCTGAAGGCACTGAGAGGGAACTGAGGTTATTGCACTTGATGACCAGAGGATACGTGAAACCAGGCTTTCCAGCATACTGCACCTCGTGGAATTCATCAGTCATATGTTTCCTATCACGCAGAGCCAATCCTGTAAGAACTTCAGCTCCACGCAGCAGCAGTAAATCCTTCTTCACAACTAAATTCTATGCCGATGTAATTCAATCCAGTTCTGCTGAAGTTAATAAAGCTGCAGAAATTTACAGCAGCAGATAATATGGCCCAGAAAGAATGAACCGCTAATTAGTAAGAGCAAGGGTTGGCATGACAATCTCAGCCAGCCTTAGCCTTGGTATTAAGTACAGAATATCTCCATTTATCTAATTTGTTTCTGTCATAAACATATTTAGGAGAGTTCTACCTGATGTACAAGAATTTCTTTCCTCAAATTACTGCATTGTGCATCAGAGTAATTTCAACACTTATTTCCTTTCAACAATTCAGATAATTATGTTTAAGAACTTAGAACAAGCTCACATAAAGTAGCTTTACTCTATTTATTATGTGACAGATACTGTATTACTCATGAGTAACTGGAGCCTGTCACACTAGAAAATTTCATGAATAATATGTCATATATTATGCATGCATGTATAGTTCAGCATAGTCAAATATAACCAAACAATTAATAAAACAAATGAAGAATGCATAATTGAACTGCTAAAGCTGAGAACTCAAAACTGAATTGACTAGCAGAGAATTATCAATCTGCCAGAAAAATATCCATTGTAAAGTAATCTGAGTGCACTCAACCAACTCACAGACTTTTAAAAAAATTAAGTATCACTATTAGAAATTGATTATACTTTTTAATGGCAATAAATCCCCATGAAATTAGTTATTGCATACCATAGCTATAGCATTAACCTTCTGAAGTAAAACTAGCAAAGTCCTACCTAATGCTAATGACCAATTTCGAAAGGGATCATTCCTTAATTAAATTATATCATATAGAGTAGTAGTCATAAGATCAGATAATTTTTATGCCAACTGCATCTTAACATGAACAGCCTGTATTGGAGTGAACTATGTTAATCCAGAACCAGTAGTTAGTGTGAATAGGAGGAGCATGAGGACTAGTTAGATGTGTTGCTTTTGACCAGGAAAAAATAAAGATGTTTTACATTAAGATTATGCTCTGTAGAAAAAGTTAAACCATGAACCTACCTATCATCAGACTTCAGCAGTGTGTTTGCTCAGTTGTCTGCTCAATGTGACCCAACCACTGGGACACAGTGGAACATGGGACACCTTGTATTCAGGACAGACATTTGCCATTTAGGAGTCTCCTTGAGTGAGTTATGGAGTTTTTACAAAGAAAGGCCACTAGCTTATTTTATTACAAGAAAAACAAAAAAAAAAATCAAATCGTACCTTCAAAATCTGTCCATTCTATATAACATATCATGAATCACTGTTGTTCCAGTAATAAATGCAAATTTCAAAGTCTGATTAACACATGCGAGATTGTTTTAAATAGACTGCTGGTGATCTAGTCAATGATGATATTGTCATGATATCATTATCTGTAGTCCAAATAAAATTAAATGAAAAGTCATTGACGCAGTTCCAGCCTTGCTAATTCCGAAGGAGCTGCTGGACATGCTTTGGACCCCAAATCAGGCAGAAAGAACTCCAGTGTGCAGAGGAACTGCCTTTTAGGATTTCAGGTAGTGAAGCTTTAGCAAAAGTGGGTCTCTTACAAGAAACAGGGTTTCTCCAGCACCTCCAAGAACTAAGCAGCTCCTGCCACAACAGAAGCACGAGGGACAAGGGAGAAGGTTATAGGCAGCTGCCACATCAACACCAGCAACCAAAGGTGTTCCCCCAAGTTCAAACAAATTAAGCAGTCTCCAGCATCTTCTGCATACTCCACGCAATTAGGTCAGGAAGATGAGCACAGGATATCTGTGTTTATGCTCATAGCACCAGAATCCCCAGAAACAGCATCGAAATCAGCTCTCCCAGGCAGAAAGGAGGGCTGGTTAACAAAAAGCAGTGGTGCCCTACAATGTGCTACACCTCAAGGCAGCCATTTCAGCCCATGGCAGGACCCACAGTTTGGTGACACCGGCCAGTGGCTGCCACACCACTGCCAGCACAGTGGCTCCCCGCCAGTCTCTTCTTCCTTAGTGGGGTTGAAGGGCTGGTTTTAGAGTAGGACAGGGGCTCACTCTCCCCTGCAGGAAACCAGGTGCTGCCTAAAGCACAAGATCTAATGCAAAGGCACAAGTGGCATTTACTGCAAGCCTGATTTCAGGCTCATTTGAGACTAACGTGCAATACAAATGACAAAGCAGTTTTGTCAAATTTGTTAAAATAAAATAAAGTAATACAAATCCCACAACAAAATCTTGTGTAATCCCCTGGTTAATCAAAACTGCTAAAGGGCTTGAGGTGTTACAGCTGCAACTTGAAAATCATCTTTGTTCACTTTTCTTACTTATTTTTGTACATGGTTAAGATGAGTAAAATCTCAAACCAGAGGGCTAACTATTCCCAAACGTGCAGAAGTTTGGCTCCAGATCTGAACTGTGTGGCTGGCCTTGCCTCCCTACTGGCTGGAGCCCAAGCCTCCATTACCAAGCACCCCAAACTGTGATACGGATGAGAACATGTGTGGGAAACTTGGCTCTTACACATATATAACTCTGCAGTTGTCATCACTTCCCTCTTCACAGGCTTGGCTGCAAATTTGAATGAAGCCCAGTGGTGCCGCAGTCCTTTCCTTCCCCTCTTTTTATTTGTCCTTTTCTCCCCACTTGGAAATATTTTTGCATACAATGCCAACCGAAAGCCCTCAAAGCTGGAATGCTTACTGTCGCCCAGGCTGTGCAAGGGAGGCAGGCTTTTATTGGAAACATTCCTTCCCTTCCTTTTCATTTTTGCTGCTCCCACGCTGTTGTTGGCAGCTTTAGATCCATATCAGAAGGAAAGCATGTAAAATGTATGCAGTCGGGTGGTGGTCCTGTAAGGCACATCGTGCACACAACTATCTGCAGCTGTGCGCTGCTTCTCATCTGTAGGAGACTACGTATAGGCACTGAGATCAGAACACACCAGATCCCTGTTATTAAATGCATGTTTCTTTAAAGCAATGAGTCTTAATTCCTGTTAAGGGACTCCACCAATAAGAAGCAAAATAAATTAGATTCACCCCTAGAGGACGGGAAATTAGGATTTTACTCTCTACGTTCAGGTGATACCAGCACAGAAACGCAACAACATTAAAAGGCTAATGAGGCCTACAGTGAGACGTTTTAGAAATACTAAAGCACAATTAGCGTTCAAACAATATTTACAGTTTTTCGTCTCCATAGCCAAAGTTCTTGAATGGCTTCACGCTCTTGGTAGACAGCAAAAACCAGAAGCTAGAAGCCAAAGCCAGCATTCAGTGTCCTACATGATGTACATTTTTAACAGTGAAGATGAGGAGCTGGGAACAAATTAACCGGCAAGTTTTTCATCTCCAAGCACACTGATATTGAGTTTAGCTGTCTTTACTGAAAGCAATCCTTATGAAATAAGGAGCACAATAAAGGAGAAGCTAAGTGCTCATTAAGGAATTGCTATATACAAGTGACACTAGCTGATGCAGCGGTCCCCTTTGGCTTCATGCCCTGAAATCTTATGCTGAAAATAAAGTAAAATTAAGAAGTAAATATATGGGACAGTCAATGGAAAGCAACACTTTCTTGCAATTATTATTTTTCTTTCTTATATATGAATTGAGACAGAGTTCCATGCTGACCTTTGAAACAGATGCCTAAAAAGTATAGCATTTTTACCATGAATTTAGGAAACATAATGAAAGACAAGTGACTTAGGAAAGCTTACACTAATAATTCACCGGAAATACTACATTTCAGTCAAGGAATTTTACAACCAACATAAATTCTTAAGGGTACATACTTCAGCTGACTTATGGAGAGCTACCATCAGTACAAATCCCCACAGAATGAAGCAGTGATACAACTCAAAAGGCATAGACATTAGTAGAACTATATCTTTGGTCCTTGCTCGCACAGGAATCCCTACCAACATCTGGAGAAATTGTACTGGTACACATAGTTTAGGACATAACAGAGAAGTTGACCATATGCTAAACTTTTGGTTTTTGCCACTTTCTTTTTTGGACTCTGCTTACCGGGATACTGATACAACCAAGTCTTTATACATGTTCTTATACATGTTTTTGCCCTGCTTTGATTTTCAGACTTGCATATGTGCAAATTTAGTACATTATATCGCTTATTCACAGTTGTGCGTAAGGTGTTCCAGGACATCTCTCCAGACTGAGGACCACCCCTAGAGGAGCCAGTTGTACTTACGGGCCTTGTAACTCACAGCTTGGAAGGGGCAGCCCTTTTGACTGACATTTTGAGAAGAAGCAGACTCAATCTGATAAAGTTTCATCATACTCTGACCTGAGGCAAGTCACCCGTGACTGCCCCTCTTCCTTGCTCCTCTGGGGCTGTTTATGTACAAGCACCCATGATCTCAGCATCCACTTCAATCTGGGCAAAGGGCAGATTCACCTCTAATTAAATCATTCTGGTCTTTTGAGAGCAGCAGACCTTTGACCAATACTTTTCTGGGATATTGAATTCAATCCAATCTACTGACATATGTACTCAGGGATTCCTTTTATAAAGCTTAGACATGTTTTTGTCTCCTTCTGCTGTGCAGGAACCAAAAGCACTGTCCTCACCATGAGGTAATCGGAGATGTCTGGAAGTTTTTCCTGCCTTCTGTCCACTCAAGGAAACCAGTTATTTCTTCAAACTAGTCTTTTAACCACATCAGCTTTTTCAATAAGTTAAAAAACTTACTCCACTAAGTTTCATTAAAATGGATAATCACCAGGATGGTTTATTTTGGCCAGAAGATACTCTACTTTATTTTACAATTAGTGTTGGTATTACAGAGTATGAAAGGAAAACAGCGGTTAAACGCTGGCCTCAACTTTAATATTATAGCTAGCTGTGTATAATTAACTGCTAGGAGTTTTTTTGCCTTTAATAGCCAAATGGCTCCATCAGTTGGTGAAATTCATGAGAATCTTTTACATCATGTGAATGATCTCATGTAGATAAACTTACACAAAGTATAAAGTTTGCAATGGAATTACACTCAAGTCAATAATGTCAGCCAAACCACTATCATCTACAAGGAATATTCAATGACATGCATGGAATAGGTTGGTGATCCCTAATCTAACTGATCCCTGTGCTTCTAGTGAATAGATCCAGCAGGACACGCATGCTGGCACAAGTTTACACAGTTGTAATTTTACTTACAGAAGGAACAAATCTTGACTATAATATTTAGCAGGGAAATACAAGAAAAGAAAATAGCTGCTTTTTAATTATTTTTTTAAATACTTAATTCTACATATAAAATATGCAATTGATTTAGCCTAGGCAACAGTTTGAAAAGGCTGGAGATTTTTCTGGGGTCTTTTATTTTATTTCCCACTGCAGTAAGATCTTAAATTACAGATGTGGGTATCTGACATAACATTATGCCAAGCCTAACACTTCACACTTCCATTTATATTTTCCAGTCAGCAGATGGCCACTTACTGGGTTCAAACTCAAGCTTCTGCACTGAGGTGTATAAGTGCTGGTGCTAAAACGTTTAACTTTGGAGTGAGGTGGGCTCAGCACCCTTCAGTTACTTTCCTTCAATATGAGTCTACCACTGAGATTTCCATTTTTCTTGTCCATGCTACGAAATGCTGAGTCTTGGTGAGTTTGTATCCACAGTACTGCAATTCTGCTATGAGTCTGATGAGAATTTCAGCTGATGATATATCAAAAGGTTCTCCACACAAGAAAGTCTCCAACCAATTCACAGGTGACATCATACATGTGTCTTTCCTAATACTGATCTCAGAAATATTTTGTCACCTGACGTGAAGTGGAGATAGGCTTCAAAATCACGTTGATCACTTCCCCTCCAAAACAGTGACATTTTAATTCCTATATCCCTCTGGTATGCAACTGATAGGCCTGGGCAATTCTCTGTTTTCCTACAGAAACCAGCTGTTCTTATACTGAAACCCAACTCTTGTTTGCAACTGGTCGTGTAAAATCACAGAATCACAGAATGGTTTGGATTGGAAGGGACGTCAAAGATCATCTAGTTCCAACTCCCCTGCCATGGGCAAGGACACCCTCTACTAGACCAGGTTGCCCAAAGCCCCATCCAACCTGGCCTTGAACTCTTCCAGGGAGGAGGCAACCTGTTCCAGTGCCTCACCACCCTCACAGTAAAGAACTTCTTCCTAACATCTAATCTAAATCTTCCCTCCTTCCGTTTAAAGCCATTCCCCCTTGTCCTGTCACTACACTCCCTTGTAAACAGCCCCTCCCCAGCTTTCCTGTAGGTCCCTTCAGGTACTGGCAGGCTGCTATAAGGTCTCTCCAGAGCCGCCTCTTCTCCAGGGTGAATAACCTGAAAGACTTAAAAAAACATATCTGTACAGTTAAGATGATAATATGAAAATGTTAAATGCCAGACTGTTGTTGACTTTGGTATTTCACATTTGATGGAGAAGCTGGAATTCCCAAATTGAGGAAGCAGTAATTAGCATGCTGGCTACCTCAGATACACATCTATCCCTGTTAACAGCTTGGTCTTGCTATCTGTTAAGAGGTAGTAATAGACTGCGTTCTTCATCCTTATTACATGCTAAGCCATACGCAAAGATGAAACATATGCAACTTGTGACAAATCTGCAAGTTCTTTTGGTGGGAAGAGCCCCGTTCACATTAAATGGACATCTATTTTTCTTGAATTCAGAAATCAGATGATGACTCATGGAGTATTAGCAAAGCTATCTGCAGGCAGTAAGAGAGCAGTGAATGGAACAGAGACTTGTGGTATGTCTTGAAAATGTCACAATGAAACCATTTCTATTTGGCATATATGCCTACATTTTCTAATACAAAGTGAGGTGGTAATGCCATGTCCTCTCAGCAGGTCTATCAAGGAATAAAAATATGAAATAATATTTACAAATCTCTTGTGTTGCCACTCTAGCTTTTCATAAAGCACAAATACTCTGCTTTTACCTCTGTGTATAACAATCAGTGGTGTTACATTTACCTTATAGCAGTAAAAGTAACTTCACTGAGGAATTATGAAGTTAACTTCAATGGCTAAATGGAGAATTTGGTTTCAGTTTCAAACAAACTTTTCTTGGGACCTGTTTATTCAGCCATTACATTTACAAAAAAAAAAAAACGCTCCACCAGCCCAACCCAAAACACCCAAAAAAACTCTTAATCTTATTGGACCTTTATAGTTCCCCCCAATCTTTACTAAAACACTTTTTGATCAGTAGTGAGTAAACTGAAGGAATTCTGCATTTGGGTGCCATGATGATTTTGCCTGGGCAGTAAAGGTCAGACTGTGCTCACATACATCTTTTAATATGAATTTCCCAATGATTAAAAAAGGACTAGGGAAAAGGGAAACAAAATTTATACAAGAAAGAAAAGTAGGAAAAATGATAAAACAAAGGATTTATGTGTATCACACAGCTCTTATTTATGTCTTATTTCTGATAATTTTCTGATGCACCTTTGTATACAAAATCCATCATACACTCTTTTCCCCCACTTTTTGCTGAAACAATTGAAAAAAAAATTGCATCTGCCTTGTCTGAGAAAGTGACTGCACATTAAAAGAAAACGTATGGGTCACTGAAAATGGAGTTTTATAATAGAATACATTAGTATACAAAGTACATTAAAATAAGAGGATGCAAAACTTGCTACAAGCAGATTTCATACTGTGGCATGTCTGTATAAAACAGAAGCCAGAAGAGCTCTGCAGGCTTTATAACCTTCCTATTAGCCATTCTCAGCACCCTGACTTACTGGCCATGTGTGTGCACAAACACAGAAACTGCCACACCATTATCAGATGGGCATGCGAACGCATTATCTTCCCACTTCTCCCCTGTTCCTAGCTAATTTCTCATCATAACAACCTCATCAGCTATCACTGATAATCTGCCCTACTTCTTGCCTCCATCTCAAATGCAACCTCAGAAATTACTGTAAGTGAATGACCACGGGCAGCCTGGCTGTGAGCTGAAGGCAGACAGGAAAACTGGCAAAAGCGATATGCACAAATGGCTGACCTTCAAAACAGCAGTTTGCAAAACATATGTGCTGTCACAAAATAATATTAAGTAACCTTTCCAGTGGTGCCATCCTTAGATTCACACTGGGGCTAATCAATACTGCTCTGCAGCACTGGAGACATGTTCCCGCATCCTCATCAATGTCCCTGATTTAATTTGATCCGGCATAATAATATCACTGACTTTGAAATAGATGAGCATAACCCATGGAGGCGGCAAAAAAGCAAAAGCTCAACCCAGCAAGAGTTGACCCCGCCAGCTGCCTGGGACAGAGAGCACGGCCCCCTCCTGCAGAAACCATCGAAGGCAGAAGCACTTTCAGGGCTGACGAGCTAGACCTTTGGAAATGATAGTGGTGGGGTCAGCAAATTTGCCACTTCTGTGAAATACGTGAGGCTTCCCTCAGCCCAGCTTGTCTGTAGCTTTGTGGGGAAAAGGTTTTCTTTTATAAATAAGGTTTATCCCATGAGGTATCGTGGGGCTCATGGTAACTGCTCTGGTGCTGAGGGTTTCATTCCTAACATATACCTGGAAATCAGACTGCAGCATCCTGTGCGCCCTCAGCCTGCAGAAAAACCTCTGCAGTATTAGCAAGACCAAAGAGGCTTGGGTTACCAGCACAAGTTCAGCTGCAGTCTTATTCCCTTCACTCCCAATGGACTCATGACTGCAGCTCAGAGAATAAAATATGCACAATAAAGAAAGTTCTCGAAGACAACTTCTTCCTTCCACACCACTCATTAGCTCTCCCTGGTGGTGCTCAGGGCTTGCAGCTTCCCGGCTCACAGCAGGACCTTCAGCTCTCACAAGTCCCGCGTGTTATGACAGACACACTCCAGGTAAGGCAGTCACTCTAATGGTCTGGCAGTCTCATTCGTAAAGTCCTTCCAGAATGATAAATTAAAATCTTAGCTGATTTGGCATGCATCTGATATATTTGTTCCATAGAAAAGTCCATCTGTAAATATATATATTTTAAATGTTCTTTTTTCCATTACTTAATCTCTCCATAATTTGTGCTTATACTTTGTGAAGCACAGAAAGATCTGTTGTTCGTTTCAGAGCTTAAAATCCACAGCAGCTTCTCGTGACTAAAACCAACACATTGCTGTAGTCAAGCAAGATCTACTGCACAAAACACAATTACCCTATCAATTGACTACACATCAATAGGACAGCACATGATTAGACAACAGTGGGGAATCCTAATGATCCCCTGTGAGAATTGGGGTAGTGCAAGCCTCTCATTTTCTGCTCCATGATGTGCAGATGAAAAATACACTGGCAAGAATACAGAATGAGCAGCACTATTTCTGTACACATCGTGACTTCATTTCCATGGGAAGGTGGAATTCTAATGAAAGGGCAAGACCATCATTATCAGATGGAAGACAAAACCCCACTGATTTTAATGTCTTTCTTAAGAACACAATGACTTGTCCACTCCTTTAGCATTTTCAAAGGACTGATATTTTCAAAGTGGCTGTTAGACACACACATACTCACCCGCCAGGAATTTGGGGGTTCACCAACATCCACAGGTAGGCAACAGATATACTGTGCCACACTTCACCCAGCTGTCCATGGAGGCTTATTCTGCAGCAACGCTGCTCCTCTCACAGGGCACTACAGTCAATTTAATACAGCCCTCCTAGGACCAGACATTGTGCCACTGCATTGTGCCAACTGCAAGAATGCCGACCAATTTTTATTTGTGTTTATTCCATTCCCCAGCACCTGGGTAGTGGAGAGTTCAAACCATGCATGGGGATTTTTAAAAATCTTCTGAAGAAGGAAATTATTTTAAAATGAGCTATAAGTCATGCTTACACACTCTTTTCATTTGAGGCCAGGACATATTAACATCCCAAGAGAGATCTGAATGTTACCGGAGGCTGTCAAATTAACAAAAATACCTTGACAAAAAGAGTTTGCTCAGGGAATGTTAGTGCAGCAATAATGGTACTAAGTGATGGCAAAGCATCACTTTGCTTACAGCAAAATTTTGGGGTTTTGCCTGTTCACAAAAATAAATGCAATTTCTGTCACCTGATTTTTGTCCGTGCTTGATTTGTTTGGCATATCTTAAAGGGATTCTGTGTTTTTTTCTTTCATGCTCTTTTCTGGCAGTTTTTAAGAATCAGTACTTTACAATCTGTGACACTTAGAAACTCCCCAACAGGGCTGATCAGATTGCTTTGCAGCTTTAGGAAATTTAGTGATGCATGCACCAGGATACAAATCTAGCCATTATACAGGGAAATTAGGGAGGTCCTTTGTCAAGCGCATGCTGTTTTAGCGAATACCTGTTATCCGGTTGTGTACTGTCTTTCAGTAATCAGGTTTTTTACTGCTCCAGGTCTCTTGTGTCACACACTAAAGTAACCAGAGCTGTGCTTCCCTTGTTCTCTGGGCAGCTGATTTTGTCGGGCACATGCCAACATTATCAATGGGATTTTCCATACCAGATTAACCTCATACTTGACCTTGTCCAATACCAAATGACTAATGTTATCCATATGGTATTTTCAAATATTACTTGTTTTGCCAGTCTCAATACAACCTAGTTTGGTTTCCTTTCTTGGCATCACATGTGCTTTGAACACGTGTGCTTTTGAACCTCCACTTAGTGAGTGAGCACGCTCTAAGTTTTCTCTTGTTAACTTCATCTTCTCCCAAAGCTTTGCTATCTCATTGCTCAATTGCTATGCAATTAGTAAGCTCCCTTCTTTCCTTAGTTTTTTCTAGCAATACAATTCAGCAGAAATTAGTATGTTTTGCACACTCTTTGAAGGAATTAAATGGTTGATTTAGCCTGAAACTATTTAGCACCATGTCAGGTGATGATCTACACCGAAGGAGTTACAATAAGGTATTTTTTACACTGCTTTAAGCTATAGTAATTGAGGGACTAGGAGGGAGAAGCCTGGGACATTTCTATATTCCTACCATGCGTGAACAGCTACTGTTGTTGCATGCACCTGAGACCTGCAGGTCTGGCTCAAAGCCATCTTCCCTTTCATTGCTCTGATTTTGTGGTGAAAAAGCTCGGTAGGATCTGACAGCATATATATCCTTCTAGTGTTTGCACTCATCAATGTAGTACTCGAGCAGGTAATGGTAATGAGCGGTGTACCAAAACCAGTGTGCTTTGGAAATTCTGGCTTAGGACACTTCTGCTGCAAGCTTTACACACGTAAAATGAATATTTCACTTTTAGTTGAGGAAGTAATGAAGCCTCCACAGATAGTAGAATTAGTCATATATTGAGATATTTACAAGCTGAAATACAAAGGCTGCTATCTCATAATTTGGAAGACATTCTCAACCCTAAAGGGCCCATGACAATGTGAGGTTGTTTGCTCCCTGTCCCAAGTCATTCTCCTGTAAATGCAGTTAGCAAAAATTATTGCTTCACCACAAACTGACTAAAAATGCCAAGACCCATTTAGAGACAACAGCAATCATTAAACAAAACCTGTTTGCAGAAGAGCTGAAGGCATTTCCAATACTCATATGAGATTTAAAAATAGAAGACACTTCAGAGTGCTTAAACGGCAGACAAAACCCTGTTTAATTTCAAAGGTGGCAGGGTTACTAACGCACCAGCTACTTCAAAGACGGCAAAATAAATTGCTTTTTTAAAACACTGGCAGCTCCATCCAACATGATAGGAAATACATAACATTTACCAAATATGAAATTTAATGTGCACAGGTTGTTCAAATGCTGCCTTAGTTTGCATGAGTGAGCATACCAAAAGACATAACTTACCATCTCAGTTAGGCTCAGCTTTGGAAATTATTGTTCAGTCATGAACCTCAAATAGTCAACCCACATGGCCACCTCTCCCTGTTTTATTCCATAATGCTGGAAAAATAAAGTGTTGTTTTTATAGCTGGAAGGCTTTGCTAAAGCAAAGCTTGTGTTATAAAACACAACAGGAGAGTAATTTATTTAATATAATTATTTAGCATGTGCATGACCATAGATAAATAGAAATCCGCTCAAGAATTTAAGGCTTCTCCTGAAATATTTTTATAGTCCTCTCAAAACCAATGAACTTTTGACTCAAGACTGGGTTCCCTTTTCCATAATTATTTTTCCTAAATCTATTAGCAAGCTCTGATTACCTTCACACTAAACGCAATTAAAAACCCAATACCACGCACACAGGAAGGGCATGCCTGGTTACTGGGACCCTCATTCTCAGGATGAGCTGGTAAGAGCTGTTCCTCCACACTGAGTTTTAGAGGCTCCATACAGCAATTCAATAAAGTCATCAAATAAAAACTCCAAAATCATGTTTGGTTTACGTTTGCAAAATTTTCCTTTAAAAAAAATTCCCTTCCCTTTATGTTTGAAAGGTTTCCCTCGCATTTATGAGTTCATATAATCACAGCAATACATGGTGCCCATTGACTGGGTGCCTAGACATCTCAGGTGTGCTTTGCTGACTCCTTTGGAAAGGTATGGCCATGAGAAAATGGTCACCTGTAGATATTGAAGCCCACACCTTTTTAGCTTACTCTAATATACTCTATTATAGTTTATTCTATTAGCAAAATGAGAAATGGATCAGGTGAGCCTGTAAGATGTTTTCATAAGAGAAGCATAGGGAAATATGTCATGAAAACATACACATTTACCAACAAAACCCTGACACTTGAGTTAAAACAAACAAACAACAACAATAACAAAAAACAAAGCAAACCAAACAAAAAAAAACCACACCAAAAACCTACCAGGAGAGAAGAAACTGGAGGCTAAGTGCACAGTTTTTTGGAAATAGTGGCTGCATAACTACATTCAGGCACAGGAGTAAGTACACAATTTGTGACAAGGGGACTAGTCTGGATTTTCATCAGGGCGTGCAGATCTACATCTGATGCAGACAGCAAAAACAAAGGCTCACGTTCCACAACCAGTTTGAAATTGGGGTGAACTGCTGCCAGGACATCAACCAATAGGGCAAATCCTGTAAAAGAATGGTTCTTAATGCTTCATGTTCAATATATGATGACTGTTGATCCAGTTATTGAATGTGTTTCACAGAGAATTGAACTATTCCTGAAAAATAAACCACCAAAACCTGACAATATTTAGGAACAAATGGAACTCTCTCAGCCTTTTTCTACCACTTTCCCATATGTGTGTATGTGTGCATATATATAAGGTATAATACTTAGATCAGTGTCTCCAGCTTTTGTCAAACAAATATCAAAGTAGTAGTATCATTTTTTTTCCCCTATTAATAAAACAAAAGGATGCTATCAACTTTCAGGAGAGTGAAGACCTCATCATGTTCCCCCTTCCTCCACGGAACAGTACATATTTCAAAGGGTCCAAGTTTGCTCATTCACTCTCTTTTCCCAGCTTTGCATAGTTGCTTTGAAGTAGCTGTCCTCAAAGGATCAGATACTGAGATTTCTAATCCTGTTTCAACTTCTCAGCAAGACTTCTGAGTTCTGTTAAAGATTAGGCAACATTTTTCCTGTGCTGAGGCCTTCTAGGCATCTGAACAAGAAACAAGCCTCCAAATATACTAAATGAAGGTGACATTGCTGCTGGTCACGAAACCCCTTAAAGGAGATAATTTCCATTAACAAGAAAACCAGAAAAACATACATGATTTAAAACAGCCATTGTTCCATCTGAATCAGAAAACATATGGACATGACAAACCTCTACAACAGATTCAATAGGAAACAACTGGGATTTTAGGAATTGTGCTATATACATGAAAAATGTTCTGAAAAAGGGTCAAAGTAGCCTGTGTGGTGGGAAGCCAAATGTCCTGCACATTCCTTCCCTAAAACACTGGTATCCTGAGCAAAGGTTGCAAAGAGCCCACCATTAGGTAGGAAGTTTGGGGAGTGAATACTACTATAGTAGTGCTGCAGGTAGACATTTTCTGCGTATGTGTACTACACCAGGCAACTTAAAGTGTGTGCGCATACTCGTGCAAGTGCAGACACAATTACAAGAGCTGCAACACAACACTCTGAAACATCGCATCTCACAGGTTCAGTGTTTCACATTTCAGCTGGGCTGACAGTGCTTGCTAGTTAAATTATTCTTTACATGTT
Organism: Psophia crepitans; assembly: GCA_013399095.1. NCBI lineage: Eukaryota > Metazoa > Chordata > Aves > Gruiformes > Psophiidae > Psophia > Psophia crepitans. Next base: position 202,843 of record VWZZ01002845.1, read on the forward strand.
TCTGTGGAATATTTGATGACACACAAGATGGAGATTTTATTTTCTGAAATTAAGTGGAATGAATCCTAGGTAGCTGTTTGGATTACTAATATCATCTATATCCGGCCAATTTCTTCTCTAAAAACACTCCTACTGTACTTAGGCGATTTTGCAGAGAAACTGACAATTCACGCTGCCGAATTCATACTCACGCAAAGGCTCCTGCCCAGAAGGGATCAGGAGGGGACTGTAAAAGTAAAGATAACCAAGAAGCAGAGTCATGCTGTTAACCTTTAACTGTTCTTTTGAGATGAGAAGCCAGATGTAACTTTCACATGGGGTATGGGTAGTGCTGGTACCTGGAGAATTTCTACCCCAGCAGTAGATGCAGAGGGCAGGCTGCGAGTCGCCCTCCCTCCACGTGGTGAGAGAAGGGGCGGAGAGGGGTCATGTCTCTCAGCCAGGGAATTCAGAGAAGAGATCAAACTCTTCAACAGAAGAATTGTAACAGGCAAAAAGGTTCCAAATGGACACACTAATGGCACATTTCAAAGTAGAAGAGATACAAGCAAGTATCCCCTCCCTTCTCCTTTGAGTGTCTGTACTTACGGTCACTCTGTGAATGGCTCCAGCCAGGACCCTGTGACTACATCCAGGGGGGTCATGGGGATTCACAAATCCATTACGTGAACAAAAACCGAAGCACAGTCTCTGCTAAGTGCTAAAACACCAAGAGAGATATACAGAGTAAAACTGTGACTGGCGCTCCAGGCAGCTGCCCCGCCATCTACTCGGACATTGTGCAATGAAGAAACTACAGGTCTTGCTTGCTGGCCTTCAGGGAAGTGGGGAATCCCAATCTGTGACCTGACAATGTTCCTTTACACAGTAGGAAATTCACTGTGTGGGGGGTTTTTTTGAGAACAGGGGCCTGCTTGATATATGACCACACCACAAATGTGAGTGGTCCTCCAAAGGATTGTGCTCTATCAATATAGAAACACACACCAGCAGTTCTGGGTTTAAGTCCCATACAGGATATTTAATTGTGATGTTTTCTTTTTCCAGACAGCAAAACCAACTGGATAGGCCCACTAAAGACCACAGGTTCTCCACCACAGCCCCTGATGCCCACATATTTTCTGGACCAAAGCCAGAAGCTACAGTATGAGATGGGCAAATCTAAGACCAAAGTTATAAAATAAAAGAATAAAATAGTACAAAACCTCAAAAGCATTAAAATAGAGCCTAAAGCAAATGAAAATTAAAAATTTGAAGGGTTGTGATGCATTTAAACAGTGGGGGAAAACCACAAATTGTAACACAGACAATAAACGGGAGGATACTGAAGTAGGAATGAACTCCAATGCTCTTGCTTTCACGTGAACCACATAGGGTAGGGTCCAGTTTATGTGCTACAGGTAGTACAGAGGTAAAAAAAAATATCTGAACAGCAACGCTTGAACGTGTATGTCCAAGGTGCAAGCACAAGCACATACATGAACCAGCTGGATTAGTGATTCAATCACTGGAAGGAAAACAAGAACTTCTGAACGCTTGATAATGATAATATTATCTTGTATCTTACTTCTCGTGGCCTGTTTATAAGCTACAGACTGTATAGCTGCCAAAAAATGTAACATCAGAAGTTTCATAGATGACGAAATGGTTTTATAGTATTTACAGTCTGGCTGCGAGACACAGGGATATCAAAGATAGAGTTACAAATCAAAGACACAAGAAAACCTCTAACCAGGGCTTTGTTCATCAGAAAGTCACACACTCACACAGGACGAGCATGAGTAACTAATAATCCAGGCTAGGATTAGTCAATCCAATTCTAGACACATATCCCAGGGTGCTGTCCAATTCCCTTTTAGAATCACATAAATAAGTAGTCTTTTCTAGATCATGAGTCATCTTATTCTGTCCGGTTTAGATTTGATGGATTGCATCTCAGCTTACTTTTTAATTTTTGACTGCAAAGAGAGTCCAAGCAACCTGCTTTGAAAGATATATATCTATTTTTTAAACACCTAAAATGACACAGGGTAGATTTCACCCCTAAGGTAATGTACATTACAGGGATCAGGAGGAGTTTATTCTCAGTGTTGAGCAGTGCCACCAATGCATTTGACAGCTTTTGCTATTTGCCTACAATTGTTTCCTAACAGCAGTAGTGCCGAATGAAAGCTCATAGCTCTTCCAAGTCTTTGGTAGACTTTCACGAGGGTTTTTTTCATCTAGAGCAGTTCAGTTCTGGAAACAAGTTCTGTAACAGCTATGTAACAGTGCCTCTGCATTTACGTCTTGAAAAATAAGGCATGTGACAGTCATAAACAAATGATGCTCTTCTCTTAGTCTTTTTTTCTCTAATAGGGTTTGGGCATTCTGGCACAGTTTAGCCTTATACAGACAGATCCACCACACCTTATGACAAATCCATTGTATACATGCAATGATTTGATGTGGTAGAATTTATGATATGCATTGCGAGTAAACACTTTCCCCTCTAATTTCTGGTTACTTATTCTCTTTTAGCAGAGATGAGTTTCCTAGTATGTCCTCATTTTGGAAGTTTATCTTTTTAAAAACTGCAGTTGTACACTTCTCTTCATGGATAACGGTCAGAAATATCTGTCTGAAACTTCTGAAATGTTTCAGAGATTAGACAAGTATTTCAAATAAATATGAATAACATCTCATGTGAGCTTGGGTAAATACAGTGCAGGTACCTGAAGAGAGTCTGGTACTTGACCCATTATAAGCTCCTCTTTTCCAGTACTAAAGGTCAGGATTTCGAAGTTGTTATCTAACTTTAGTAGTGCATGCTATTGCATTATTGTGGGAGGCAGAAGGAGAGACGAGGAGCAAGGGAGGGATCAGCAGGGGAATTCCACATCCGTACTTTATTGTGAAAAAATACTGTACGAGAAGGCCCTATACAGCTTTGCTTGCCAGATAACACAGCAGCTGGATTTATTTGTTTAAATAAAAAAGTATCACCAATGTTGCATCTGATCTAGAATTTAAAGAGGCTAAAGATTTTACTATGTTTTTATTCTGCTGAATGTTTTGATAAGCAAAATGAGGAGCTACTTCAAGTAATTTATTAACTGTCCACTCAATTTTTTAGAAAAGAAAGATCTAAAAGCCAATCTGGCTGCCTCTTTCTGCACAGAAACAATCAAGTACTTGTCATCTGGCATCAGCAAGCAGAATAATGCTGAGTCCTTTCTGCTTTTCATTCCTTCAAAGGATTAAGTTCAGACATTAACCATAACGTCTTTCAACTATAGGCTCACATATTCAGGAATAAACAAAAATCCCCAAACGCAGTACTTTACATGTAATTTTATGCTGCATTTTCAAGAGCATATGCTAAGAACTATAATGGTACAGAGACAGGAGTAATTCTATAAGCTGATTCTGAAATACTGCATGCACAGTATCAGCATAGTAATTTGGGGCGTTTTGTGTTTGGTTTTGGTTTTTTTTAAGGGTTCTATTCTTAAGAATGCTGCAATTTCAATCTTGTTCATAGTAAGCCATATACTATAAATGTATGTTAAGACAAATATTTCAAATATTTGTAATATCAAGAAGCAATACAAAATAATTTTAAAATAAGGTATTAAGCAAAGATTATTTACATATATTGGTATTATAGATGTGTGCTGGAACCCTATCTACACTCAGCTTTGATTGACACCCAAACCTGATGAAGACCTGTGAGGAGAACCAAAGAACAGACTTTGACTAGACAATGGAGCACAGCAGAAGAGAAAATGAGACATCCTGTGGTCGTACCTTTTCAGTGCAGAGTTCAGAAGCCAAACCCACTCCATGTGAGTCCATCACTCTCTATGACCCAACTCCTTTCCACTGTGTCCTGGGAAACCTTTGCAATGTACAAGTCACCTTGCATCCCAGAGAGACTTACACAGGTTGCAACGAGATGCTCTGTGATGTAGGGTGTATATCATGGTCTGGCAAAGTGGGCACAGATCATCATTCAGGTCGCGGTTCATCGTTTAACCTTTTCCTGCATGTATGTTTCATGGAGCTGATAGAAAAAGATGGTGAGCCTCATGACTGTCAGTAGCCATCTTGTAATCTGACTTCTAACAGTGACAATAGGGGTCACAGCCCTGGCTCTTCAATAACCTCTAATAGTACGCACGACTATCTAAATGCCGAAGGAACACAGATGTAAGGGGTTATTTTAGCCACTACTAAGCCAAATATTAGAAGTACCAAACTCTTAAGGAAAACAGGCTAATGATTCACATTCTGGCCTCCTTTATATGAATGTTATTGAAAATAATCCGTTAAGGGCTAGAAATCTTTCTTTCCTAAAACTGAGAAGGTAAATAAAGAATAAAATTGCTGCTAAATATGCAGTTAAATTTTTAAACTTTATTCATATAGCCTAAGTGCAAATATTATAGATATCTGTATCTGCAAATACTCTAGGAAATGTAACATGTATTTGAATTTTTAGGCTATTATTCACTTTAGACAAATTCTGAATTCATCACTGCAAGTATTGGCATGCAAAATCTGAGCTGTTCTAAACACTTATAAAATATTCTGAAATATTTCTTTTTCAATCTTTTCTTTTTGTTCTTTCTTAAGCAATTAAGATAAATTGGAGATCTAAACATTTTTCATAGATTCATTTCTAGTAATATCAATGTTTTCACTTCAACTTTTTATTTTGTCTATCTATTATGCTATAAAACCAGAATAATTTTATTTTTACATTATGTAAATTACAATGCAAAAGTAAAAAATGTTTTCAATAGTAGAAAAGAAGTGAAATACACACATTCCTATTTACATTCTGATTCTGAAGAATCTGCATATCTCAGTGTCATGTGTGCTGACTGGAAAGAAAAACACCTGGTTTTGAATGAGAACTATAGGAAGTAGGACTAGACAATTCTTTCACTCATTCATCCAATTGTATCAAACCAAAGTGAGATAAATGAAAACTAGAAACTTTGCAGATAGTATTCTCACACAAAAGAAGGAATAAACACACTTATTCCTTTTATGATGCACTGGATGTGGTTGGAATAAAAGTCGGTGGTCTGATTGGTAAGAACTTTCACACACTCACCAAAAAGACACAAACTATCTATTGGCTTCAAACACCTATGTAGCTGTAGAATTTGAGGAAATATAACCACAACTTGTTCCACTGACCGTAATGATGTTTTTTTAAATGCAGCTGTCTCTGTCAGATCCTAATATATTATGAGGTAATACATATTTGAGCGAATTATCATGGGCTAAAGTGAACTTCTGTGACTGTCTTGAGCTTTGAATGGCCCACAGTGAAGCCATCAAATTATTTTAAAGCTTTTCTACACTTAGACCCTAAGTTTTTCATTTTAGTTTGAGCTGACATTAAAATTCTTATAATAAACATTGAAATCCCAGAAGAAATAGCAGGAATGAGAATGGATGCAGTACGGTAATGGACTGACCATTGAATCACAGTTATAAAACCTGGATTCACTTTCCAGCATTCCCTCTATTCTTGGATCACTTTCAGCAAGTTTCTTCACCTTCCTGCACCTCTTTTTTGTTTTTCTTCATTCCCCCCCACCCCCCACCCCTGCTTATTTGCCTCGGCTGTTTCCATTTTATCTTCCAGGCAGAGACCATCTCACATAATGTGTTTGGACAGTTCTAGCGCAGGGTGGCACTACTCTGAATTCAAGGCCTTTAGATGCTACTGTAGAATTAATTAGAATGTAAAAATAAAAGCTTAAGATGTTTTCTGAGTGTTACAATTTCCATCCTGAAGTGTCTGGTACTTTGACTACTACTATCCAATACATCACTGTTGCAAAGACTATATACTGTTAATCCTTTAATCAAATTGGTTTTTTCAATTTAAAAACATGAAATTTACATGGAAAGCAATTTTAGTATCTCTAGATATTTGCTTGGTTACTTACTATGATCTTATGAACTGTTATGAGGACTGAATGGTGTGGGTTGAACTGATATTTAAAAAAGTTTTAAAGACATTTCTGTTTTCTTTATTTTTTTAATGTCTTCATCTGCATAAGCGACTTTTTGAGGGAAGAGGGGAGAGAATTGCATTTGCTTAAGTAAATCTGCTCATATAGTTATCCCTTCTGAATCACTTGTCTTGGCATAATATTTAAAACAAGAAAGTCATTTCTTAAACAAGAAACACTCTCCTCAAAGTGAGAGCAGAGATCTCTCTCTCTCATCTCATTTCCTGTCTTCTGGTTTTTAATCAAAATATATGAAGTCATTGCTTAAAAAGGGTATTCAGTCCTGTGAATATTGTGGAACTGGGAGAATATAGAAGTTTAGTGGTAGCACAGAGGCAGAGGTTAAATCCCACTGATCTCATTCCTTATCAGAGCCAACGGATCAGATTCACATTATCTTCATGGAAGCTCACATAAACACCACGAACCACATGTAGCCCCCTATCCCATTCCCAACAGTACACACTGGCTATCCTATTGTATAAAAAAAATAGCTTTATATGATACTCCTAGACATCTAAAAAAAATGTATCTTTATTCTGCAAAGTACTGAGTGCTTTTCCTATACACTCAGCAAAAACTCAGGCACATAGTTCGGAGCTCAGCTGAAACAGCATTATAGTGCTCTGCACCTGCCTGATCAAGTCTTAATGCCATGGAATTGCAAACATCCTCCTGTACATACATACGCACAGAGAGAAAGAGGAGGAGACATTTTTCCCTCTTCTGATTAAAAATATTTCTGATTTTTTTGTATCATGCAATCTGACAAGTAACAAGTGCTTAATGTGAGCATTCCTAATTAAAACCAAGTAATTACAGCTCCTAAAATGATAACAGCTAATAGTTATTTCTTTAACCAATTTGAAATATTTTATCTCAAGTCAGTTTTAATGTTCCCTGTTATCCTGTCTCTTTGAGGACAGGAAAGAAATACGATGCTCATGAGGCAGACATGCTGCTACCTGTAGGAGATGATCTGGCACAATGGCACTCTTGGAGAAGACTAGCAGTGCTCTTTGAACCTGTCTTCCTTTTACAAGCTCTCATGTTTGCTAGTTTACATATTATATTAAAGTTATGACAGCTGGCACAATCTTCCCATTAACTACTACCTGAGAATACTGCACAAGTGGCAATCTGCTCTTCCCCGTTGTGATGCATCAGCTTTAGGGCAGTGACGGTCTGAGAACATGGTGTTCTCATTTTTCCGAAAAAGCCGAGCTGCCCAGCAAGGCTGCCCATTTCCCACATCAGAAGGCCTTCAGCGAACTCCCTAGGCATGTGCTTCCCCTAACACCCTTCGAAAGGGACACCACATTGCATTATAAAAGTCGTTCTCGACCAGAGAGAAGGCCATAACACCATATCAAACAAAAGAACACAACTTCAGGTTTTTTCAAACTGATATGAAACATTATTTTGAGTCAGCTGCATTCTCATTCTCCTACAAGCTTTCATGTAGCAGACAAATCTTCACATAAAGAACATATAGATATAAATATTTCTTCTGCATGGAACCACCTGCTCAGGTGATAGGAGAAAGCATGCCTTTCTTTAGCAATATAACATGCAAATATAAACGTCACCAGCAGTACTCAATGATGTAATTAATGTATAATAAGTCTATTATGAATGAGTTTGTATTGCATTTTCCAGTTTGCTTTTCTACTTGCAATCATGACATTACACAAGTTTAACTTTTTGTTAAAATTCCCATGGCACCCAGCACTCTAGCTCTGGTTCTTTCCTACACACTCTTGTAATCCACAAGGCCAAGCAAGGTCAGTATATTCAGATATCAGCACGCTGCCACCTGGAGATTTTCCAGCTGTGAGGGTTAGATAGATTTCCTACCATGACCATCTCCTTCATTTATCAGATTGTTTTTGCCACTTTTCCATTTTCACTCAGTAAATGAAAATTATTTGCACATCTCTTTTAATAAGAAAAAAAAATACAAATTGAAGATCTCGTGTCAAAAGCCCAGTGATTCAAGAGAGACTGTTCTCTTTTCCTTCCATCCTCCTTTTCCCCTGTGGTCATTAAACTGTCCTGTCTATGGTAATATGGATCAAATTCCGCTCTGAAATACACAGTCCTAATGCAAAATGATCTACAAAGAACTTCATAATGCTGCTTAATTTGCCCATCTTTAGGCTAAGTTGCCCAAGATACAGAGATACCATTCGCATATCAGCTTTCCTAATGACTTGAACTCAATTCCTAGATTAGTCCATCAGAAAGAATACTCATCAAGGCTAATTTAATCAAAAGACTAATGTGTCTAAAAAGCCTATAGTCAACGGAGAGAAAAACATTTGCTAGTGTAGCCTAATTTAACTGTTCTCAGTCCCTCTCTGGAGGAGAAATGCCCTTTCCTCCACTGAGTGTAGATGGAGCTGATGGAGATCATCCTTACTGAGCTAACCTCAGTGCTCACAAAGAGCTCCCTCAAGTATATCTGCTCATCTCTATTTTCCTTCATTCAGGCTACACTGTCGGAGGGCAAAACCACTGCCAAAACTCGGACTCCAGAGGTCTTCAGAAATCTTTAAATAGTCCCCACACCTACAAAATGCATACATTTAGTCAATTCTATCTGAAATTGAGAATCATGCATAGAAACGTTGTATTCCAGACATCAAAATCTCACTGCAGTGGAGTGGCCCAGAAGAGCAAAATAAGACTATAACAAAAAGCTCAGACACAAACCCAGAATCTACAAAATAAACTAAAATCTGAGCATCTGTAAAAAAATCTTCATATGCACATTTTTAGCTGTGCAAGTGACAAGCATAGAACTTTATGCGAGATATCCAGAGGTCCGCACTGTTGGACATTTATGTTGTATATATGCCAGTAAAAATTAAGAAATGCGTGTGTGTATTGATGCACATTCACACATGCAAGTGAGTTCAGAAACATGTTTGATGACATGACAACAGTGTCAGTGTATATTTATTTATGACTGTAAGGCGGATTCCTGCATTTTATAAGTTTCTGAAGTGACCAAAGAGCCAAAAAAGGAAGCGGCTGCTGTGACGTTGATCATAGGACCATCCCAGGTGACTGCACTGTGCAGGAAGAGGCAGGCCCCAATAACAAGCAGTGGTGTCACTTCTTTCCAGCACACTGTCTTTGGGAGCAGATGTAGGGAACATACCAAGAAAATGGGCAAGACATGTTCAGAGAAAAAATTAAAATACATGTCGTCATACATGGATGTCAACATTCATATAACAAAAGACTACTGATTAGTCTGTTACTTCCTTGGTCTGCGTTGCTCTAATATCTGAGGGCACCAGTCTTGCAAAGCAACCCCATGCAGGTGAGAAGTACTCCACTTCTTATGTAGGTGGAATACGAGGTATGAGTGGAAAAGAATAAAGGAAGAGGGTGCCTGATGCAGTTTGGGAGAGAGCACCGAGAAGCTTGGCCAGCTGACTGACCTGAGATGAGAACTGAGGAGACAAACTGTGTCTCTTTATTAAGTCCCTGAAGAGAGAACCAGGGACTCACTCTAGTAAGGCAAGGAGCAAGGCCCAAATCTTCATTTGCTTTGTAAAAGCAAAACACAAGGAGATACAGGAGGATTTTTATCCCACTTAGATCTTCAAAAGATGAAAGCACTGCCTGCACCTAGCTGATTCTCCACAAACAGGCAATGGCCTCATTATCCCACAGGCATTGGGGTCGACTGCTTTTCCACAAAGGTACAAGAGATGTCCCTTCTGTTTCTAGATGAAGTCTCCAGTTAAAAGCACAGATACTTTCATGAGTGTTTTGGATACTTTATGACCACCCATGCATTGCTTCTATATCTGCTGAGGTGATGCAGTGCCATGGAGATGGTGAAGAAAGGCAACATACATGGTAATATCCTTTAAGTGAAAAGAGGTCAAGGCTTGGGAGCATGGAGGGAACTAATCGCAAATCACTCCAAAGTCTAGGTGAATCACAACCTGATTTTATGACTATGTATTTTCACAGATATAATAACCAACTGATCTAGATTTTCCTATGGCTCATGGAGAGGGAATTCTCCACAATTAGAAAGGATACACAGAATTTAGTTTTCTTATTTGAAAATATCTAACATCTAATTTCCTTATTGCAATATATCATACAACTATGTCTAGAAATACCAAAATAGGAAAACATACTGGCCATAAACTGTTCTTTTCAAAACATATCATCAGCCAAAGCACTGGTATTAAAGTTAACTTTAGCATAATCTGAAATAGGATCAGAATAAGGATCACATTTACCATGTTGTGTCTAATTTCAGCTTTAAAATTTTCAAAACTAAAATGTTTACTTTTTCCTAAATTTAAAAACAGCATGGATGGAAAATTACATTCTGGCCAACACTGCTCATCAATCAAATATTTCAGTTTTTTCCTGGACATACAGAGCTCTCACTGCATCGACTCCAAAAAGATCTGAATATAAAATTTTACCCTGAATCAAACAGAGGACTTAATACTAACTAGTGAAGGATTACTTCCAAATTCTTCTTTTAACTCATCCCTTATTTTCAGTTACGTTTTCTCTGAGCTTTAAGAATGAATGTAGGCTATACAGTTTCAGTGAAACTGGCTGGATAAATCAACTGCATCACATACTTTACATCAGACCAAATATTGATCCGTGAGGAGTTATTTTTGAAGGTTATTAGAAATGACAAACTGTTATGTGTTATATTTTGTATCTCATTCACCTATTCCTATACGAACTGAAGTTACATTTATGATTTTATAATTCAGTCTATACTCAAGCTGGGAAATTACTCAGAAGAAACACCAAAAAATGACCACATATTTAGGAATTTTAAAATATAAATCTACACCTCTAAACTACAAATACATACTTCACCACTTATAGATAGAACCATAGACTATTTTATTAATTATATTTAACTTGTTTTTACAGAAACCAAAGTAAAAAAAATTTTAAAATTTGGGAATTACAATCCCACCACAAATTTAAGGATCTGGTCTTCCAAGAAAATCCAGACTCAGCTGAAAACATGATCTTTAATGGCCATTCCTGATTTCAAAGAGAACTAAAAATACACCAAACTTTTTACAGGATTCCTCATCACATTGTGTACTCTTTTGTGTGCTGTGAGAACTCAGTAAAATTAACAATTTTCAGCTTAGAAAGACAGGAAATTAGGTACCTGAACTGGAAGCCATCTTCTTTGTATACCATTTAAACACATTCAAAAGGATGTAACCCGGAGCTTAGATTCTGGCCTGACAACATTTCTCAGCTGCTTTATATGAAGTTTGCTGCTAATGACTACACAGATTGCAAAGCACTTAAGGAACATCAAAAGATGGTTCTAGGATAAAAATGGTTATATGAAAATCTTGTTGGACATTTGGATGGGAGTAGGCTACTCATAGCCTTCAACACTACCCCTTGTTTTCTTCCTCTGAGAAAAATAGGCCCATCAGCAACGGGTTTTTTTCATTAATCTGGGTAGAAGACCTGCTGTTCTCTATAAAAAAAACTGATTTTGCAAAGATCCTTTACACACACATATACACACTCCCCCAAAATAAACAAAACAATTCAATTAGGCCTTGAGAAACACCATGGTCTTGCATAGAGACTCCATGCTTATTCAATGCCAAGAAAAGAACAGAGAATTTGTGCAAATCTAAGACAGAATTTGGTTTTTGTTTAAGAACTGATGTTTTGTTGATGCTTTTAAACATGAGTGGTTTCCATAATGCACTCTGTATATTAAATTACCAGTTTTGCTTTTGAGCAAAGTCTATTGTCACAAGACTGTTCTTCCTCCCATATGTTCCAAACTTCAAAGGTCTTTCAAATCTCTGTTCTGGTCCTGATGCTATTCTATTGAGAACAGGCACAAACAGAATCTGTGAAACACACAAGTGATGAAATTACAGAATCTGTCACTTTGATCTGTTTTCTCAGTGTGCCATACAAACCAGACACAAAAATGCAAATCTGAAGATAAACAGCTCATACATCGCTGAAGCTCTGTGCATTTTCAGCATTTCCTTTGCTGAGACCCAGCCTTGAGTGGGCTAAATAGAGAAATGAACACTATGAAGAGCACAGACAGATCTGCTTGCAAGATATTTAACACTGCCTGTGGGATAAACATTCATATAAATCAAGACTCCACTGAGTACCTATAAATTAAATATATCGTTTGGAAATACAATAAACAAAGATGTTTCACAAACTTACAGATGATCTGGGCAAGTGCAGATCAAACAGTGTACAATGTACTTAAGTCAAAGACTTTATTGACACTGCAGCATTACTTGCAGACGCCTGATTTCACCAAACGTGCCCCAGCTTCCATGCCACATACATCATTCTACACGTTGTACAGGAAGATCAGGATATCATTTAGTGAACTTAACTGGGTGAAAATATAGATGAAGGCTCAGGTTGATGCTGGCATGCTAAAGTGGTTTGCAGTGACAGTCTACCCAGATGAACTAACGCTGAAGAGCCACTTCTTCCCTTCCACATGACTGGCTGCCAGGGAGTGATACAGCCCAAAAGCACAGGTACACTAACGTGTCCAAAGAGAGGGCACTAAAAGGACCAGCAGAAAAAGGGTCAGCTACTTCTCTTCCCTCAAGCTAACTGATTAGTGAGAGGGCACAGTGTTCATCCCCAGCATTTGTTCTCCATGTCAGCTTCAGCAGGTTGTTCTCCCTTCTTCCTTGTGCCAGTATAGATAAAACAAATTTGCGAGTGATTCCATGATACACATAAAAGATGATTCAGATCGAATCACTGTGACCCTCAAATCAGTTACACCCCAAAAGTTCAAAGGCAGAATACTCTTTCACAGACCCAAAAATCTGATGGTGACCTATTGCCCTTTCCATATGAAGAGTAGTATTTACTGACAAATTTGCAGGTTTTTTTCAAACAATAAATGGAAATCTAAAAAACTCTTTCTTTATAAGACTAAGACCAAACCAAAACTGCCTGAACTGCTTCACAGTCACAGATCAAATCTAATGTCCCTAAAGGTGGTATCAGGAGCCATTCCTCAAAGCAAGCTACGTTAGATAATGACTATAAACAAGTAGCTATTGTGAGCTAAGCAGCCCTTTCCTTTTTGCAGCATGTTCTCACTGACATCAATAGATCTGCTTCCGGGAGTAAGCGTAACTTGTTAGGATGTGATCTAGGACAGCAGAGGGTGCATCATCCACAGAGCAGCCAAGCAATAGGATTCACCTTGCATAAGGGAAAATCACCGCTGCTGCAGAAATGGCATAGCTGTTGGCAGCTTTGACTTGGAGAAAGCCTATAAGGTGACTTCTCTAATTTTTTCCTAGCATAGGATGAATGGATAGAAGGACAAGCATATATTTTTACCTTTTTTGCTCAGCTGCACCATCATAGCACAGACTATGAGCACAGTTAATAAGGTCTGGATGAGCACCTCAAAAGGAATTAGATCAGCTATGAAAGGAAAAATATGCAGATCACACAGGAGGTCCACAGAAAGCAATATCAACTTTGGTCAACATCCAGGGAGAAAATTTTCATTTGTCTTTCAGTTTCACAGTTTCATAGTGGCAAAAGACTGAGTCCCGCAGTATGACCATCCCCTGCTTTGCAGAAAACAGCTGCTGATAGCTCCAGCACCAGAAAATCTAGAACAAAACTGCTGGTTTGGGAACTTAGTCTATTTAGTTTAAGATATGACAAGAAAGCAATTAGTGCATAGTCTCAGTGTGGAAGAAATATTTTGCTTTTCCCTCTGACAAGCTCAAAACAATTCACATCAGTGGAAGCTGAAGCTAACCAAATTCAAGCTAGAAGTTAAATCACTGCAACACCACACTGAAACATAGGGGTTTCACCATTGCCTGATGCCCTTAAATCAAAGCTAGTTATCTTTTCAAAGATGTGTTATAACTCAGATGCACATCCATAGGCCTGACATAGCAATTACTGTTGTGGTTTGTTGTCTGATATTATAAAGGATATCACTTAGATCTTGGCTCTGCCTCTGGTTGTAGAACATTTCAATCTATGGTGTTATTCATTTTACCTTCACTGTGTCAGAAGAAAAGGCAAGATGAATCAGTCTGGGTGTCAACTTAAGTGACCAGCCTATACATATAACGGGAACTAAAAAGATACACACTTGCTTCATTTTAAGAGATTTTTTACTAGGATAATTTTATATCTATCTTTTCAATGGGAGTGTGTGTTTGTTTTTTAAGAGGAGAATGACTCACTTGCTATAATCCATATAAGCAAATAAATCAGATAAAACAAGTGACTGGGAGGACAATCATTATTAGAGTGGCTGTTTTGCCTGTTTACCACAAGCTGGGGAAAGCCTGGCTTGTTCGGGAAGAAAGGGTGGGAAGTAACCATCAAAATGCTTTTAACATTATTCTGGCTAAGTAACAGAGGGTGTGTCCTTCTGGGTAGCTCAGCCCACAAGATGTGAATAGAAAGCAAGGATAACTTTCTCCTCAAAAACGTTTAATATAAACTAATAAACATAACTGAAATTGATGGAAATTATTGACAAACTGGATAACATATTATTACAATAAACTCCCAATAGAATTGAAGAATGTGAAATTAATAGTTAGCTGCCACAGGTAGTAACCACTTCTGCTTTCTTTCTGCAACTATTTCTGACATAATTCTGTGATAATATAGACTGAAATTAAATGATGGGACACCGCCAAAGTACCTTTGAAAATATTTAGAATACTTCAAAAATACTTTCTAGTTTGATTATCATTTGCAAATTCTCTTTGTTTGGTTTTATAATGAGGGTAAGATTGTGGCAAGTGTAAAAGAAAGAGTCGTGTAAGAGCACTGTTGAAGGAAAGGAGTGTCGAGAGCCCTTGAACCCTCTCTGTCCCAGCTTTCCTCTTCCAAAGAGCAGCTGAAAAAATGTGGTGTTTTCGTGTTGTCCTAATATTACGTTTCTCCTCTAGAATATTTGCTGATAGCAGGTCTCCCAAAGTCTAGTTTCTGCAACAGTTTGTCTGGAAATTACTTTCTGAAATTATCCTACTTAAAACAAATAGAAACCAGCCATCTGCTCAGGGCTAGAAACTATTGGATGCATAGATACACAGCACTGTAAGCAAATAACTACAGAGGAAAGTTTCTGAGCAATCCAGCAGGCAAGGCATTCAACAAAACCACAAGAATAGAGCCACAAGGAATGTAGCTAAATGAAAGCCTCAGGAACAAGCATGTGACGAGGACAAATGACGCTTCGTCCAAGTACACTCCTATTCTCCAAACATTTATAGCCAGAGCTTTTCTTAAGACAAGCATGCTTTCATACATTTATTAGTCCCCTGGGAGGCAGTCCTGAAGGGCGAAGTTGTCCAGGAAGGTTGGAAATTCTTCAGGAGCAAAATCTTAAAGGCGCAGGAGGAGGCCATCCCCATGTGCCAAAAGACAAACTGTCAGGGAAGATCAGCCTGGCTGACCAGAGAGCTCTGGCTGAAACTCAGGAAAAAGGGATAGTTTATGACCTTTGGAAGAAGGGGCAGGCAACTCAGGAGGACTATAAGGACATTGTGAGGTTATGCAGGAAGAAAATTAGAAGGACCAAAGACCAACTGGAACTTAATATGGCTACTGTTGTAAAAGACAATAAAGAATGCTTGTATAAATACATTAACAACAAAAGGAGGGCTAAAGAGAATCTGCATCCTTTATTGGATGTCGGGAGAAACATAGTGACAAAGGATGTTTAGTTTGGAGGAGGCTCAGGGGAGACCTTGTTGCCCTCTACAACTACCTGAAAGGGAGTTGTGGTGAGCTGGGGGTCGGCCTCTTCTCACAGATAACTAGTGACAGGACTCGGGGGAACGGCTGCAAGTTGTGCCAGGGGAGGTTCAGGTTGGAGATGAGGAGAAATTTCTTCTCTGAAAGGGTGGTCGGGCATTGGAACAGGTTGCCCAGGGAGGTGGTGGAGTCACCGTCCCTGGGGGTATTTAAGGAAAGGTTAGACGCAGTACTGAAGGACATGGTTTAGTGGGTAATAGGTGGGGGGGGTCGGTTGGACTGGATGATCCTTGAGGTCTCTTCCAACCTTAATGATTCTATTCTATTCTATTCTGTCTGATGAGGAAAAGGTGGAGATGCTTAATGCCCTCTTTGCCTCAATCTTTAATAGTAAGACCAGTTATTCTTCAGGTGCCTAGCCAATGTGACACGCATCTACAAGAAGGAGAATCTGGAGAACGACAGGCCTGTCAGTCTGACCTCAGCACTGGGAAAGGTTATGGAGCAGATCACCTGGAGTGCCAGCACACAGCACATATAGGACAACCAGGTGATCAGGCCCAGTCAGCATGGGTTTATGAAAGGCAAGTCCTGCTTGACTAATCAGATCTCCTCTATAACAAGGTCACCTGCTTACTGGATGAGGGAAGGGCTGTGCATATTGTCTACCTAGACTAGTAAAGCCTTTGACACTGTTTCCCACAGCATTCTCCTGGAGAAACTGGCTGCTCATGGCTCAGACAGGCGTACTCTTCATTGGGTAAAAAACCGGCTGGATGGCCAGCCCCGAAGACTTGTGAATGGAGTTAAATGCAGCTAGTGGCCAGTCACAAGCGGTGTTCCCCAGGGCTCAGTACTGAGGCTGATTGTTTTTAATATCTTTATCAATGATCTGGATGAGGGGATCAAGAGCACCCTCAGTAAGTTTGCAGATGACATGAAATTGGGAGGGAGTGTTGATCTGCTTAAGGGTAGGATGGCCCTAAAGAGCAACCTGGACAGGTTGGATCAATGGGCTGAGGCCAATTGTATGAGGTTTAACAAGGCCAAGTGCTGGGTCCTGCACTTGGGTCACAACAACCCCATGCAACTCTACAGGCTCGGGGCAGAGTGGCTGGAGAGCTGCCTGGCAGAAAAGATGCTGGGAGTACTGGCTGACTCAACATGAGACAGCAGTGTGCCCAGGTGGCCAAGAAGGCCAACATCATCCTGGCATGCATCAGGAATGGTGTGGCCAGCAGGAGTAGAGAAGTGATTGTTCCCTTCTACTCAGTTCTGGTGAGTCTGCACCTCAAGTGCTGTTTTCAGTTTTGGGCCCCTCGCTACAAGAAGGGCGTTGAGATGCTGGAACATGTCCAGAGAAGGGTAGCAAAGCTGGTGAAGGGTCTAGAGCACAAGTCTTATGAGGAGCAGCTGAGGGAACTGGAGTCGTTTAGTCTGGAGAAGAGGAGGTTGAGGGGATACCTTATTGCCCTCTACAACTACTTGAAAGGAAGTTGTAGTGAGGTGGGTATTGGTCTCTTCTCCCAAGTAACAAGCGATAGGACAAGAGGAAATGGCCTCAAGCTCCACAAGGGGAGATTTACATTGGACATTAGCAAAAAATTCTACACCAAAAGGGTTGTGAAGCATTGGAACTGGTTGCCCAGGGAAGTGCTTGAGTCACCATCACCATTTTAAAAGTGTGTAGGTGCTTAGGAACATGGTTTAGTGGTGGACGTGGCAGTGCTATGTTAGTGGTTTGACTCAATGATCTTAAACGAATTTTCCAACCTAAGTGATCCTATGATTCTATGATTAATTCTCAAGAGAATATTCTCAAAAATTTGTGTAACCTTTTAATAACCACAACATCCTGTGGCAAGGATTTCCCCTGGTTAACAACATATGAACTGGTTTCTTTGTTTTGCTTTATCACCTGCAAATTTCATCATGTATCCTTTACCAACATTCAATACGTATAACACTCTTAAGAAGGATAAATACTGCTGAAGTCTAACTTCTTCCTCTTTCTTCAACTAGTTTTGCCTGAATTAGACAACTAATAGCAAAACAATCCAAATCATCCAAACTCATCCCAAGTTTGCTTCCTGCAGGATCCCTGAGGCACCATCCCCTCACCCAGGGTTTCCCATCTTCCCCCAGAACAGGTATCATGAACTCCACCAGCCACAGGGAGTCAGCAGGACTCAGACAGCTCTTTCAGGGACACTTCTGGAACCTATCACGGCAGTGGGACCCCTCCAGTCACAATCATAATCTCTTTCTCAGAGCCAAATTCAGAGAATGAGTGTCAGGTATAGCTTCCCTTGCTCTAGTACAACAGCTGTACCATAAATATATAAAGGGTGGTGGCCACCCTTACTCCATTCTCACATCAGTCAGGAAGGCAAAATCTCCTCCCACTGATGGACCCTGCTTTGGCTTTTCCCAGGTTTGAATGCTGTTACTTTTTTAACTTTGGTACTTGCAACCTACACAGAGAGACAATTATGGTTACATATATATTTTACTGGGTTAGAGAAAATTAGAAGCAGATGGTAGCAATACTAAGTGTACCTGTAAAAACACAAGCATCCCATGTTCCAAGGGTCTGGTCCAGAGCTGTCTGAAATCAAGAGAGGAGCTTTAACCAGTCTGAATGCATACCATACCATGTTGTGAGCTCTTGGCGGTAGTGTTCAAAGTGACAGGCCATGGATGAATGGCCTGGTCCTCCCTTTAGCACACATAGCAAGCACACTCTTGGGTGATGCACCCTGTGCGCTTGGACTAACAGGAGATAGGGAGAGAGGTGACACATCCATACCTGTGCCTCTTTGGCATCTGAGATGGTTTCATCCCTCAGGAGGGAGCTTGCTGATGAGTTGAGCAAGTGCAAACTATAGACACAACTCTTCAACCGTTCAGAGAAATCAGCATCACCTCAGGTTTGGAGCTGGATCACCGTTTTGCGAATACAGTGAGAAGAAAACAGAAGAGCTAGCTTCCCACCTCTGAGTGCTACTGACAAACTTCCACAGCTACATGGCCCAAAATAAACACAGTTCAGTAACTATTGTGATAACACTTCAGTGGGTGTCTCTGTTAGGTTTGTAATGATCCCACTAACAAAAACCACTTTGGCAGCCTTCCTCCATTCCCGTTATACCCACTTCCTCACTTTCCATCAGCAAAGAAGTGAGATGGACCTTTACAAAACAGAGATATTCACAAAGTCCTACATTTCCATTCATCAGAAAGCAAAAACACAGATAACGTGTGAGTCCTGCTAAATCAAAACCTACAATTAAAAAAAACCTGTTGTCTTGCATGTCATAGTCGAGTTGTGTTTATACAGCAATTTAATCCAGTTTGTCATCTGATCAGCTTTCAGACCTTCATATATTTCAGAGAATTCATTGTGTAGCTACATTACGCTATCTCCTTGATGGTTTCCATTAGATATCATTAACAGGCCATATTATAAAGATCTCATTGTTTTGGAATTATTTTTCTGGCTAATGACTAAATAAAAATTCTTTATCTGAGCCAACATTTTCATGTTTTAAAACATTTTAATTGCATCTAGAAATATTCCAGAAATTTATTTGGAAACTCTTCTTTGAGTTGCATCCTGCCTTTATGATTTTGCTAGAATTTACAATCAATTTGAATTAGCTTTTACACTTAAAATGAAATGTGTCAGAATCCAGTCTCAGTCTCTTAAAAAACATTAAAATTACTGAGAGAAGACAAGCTACTTTTTTATTTCACCTCATCTGGGGGCGGGGGGGTTCTTTCTGTTCAGTAATAGTATAGATACATACACTGTCCATTCAAAGATGGGAAAATTGATGGAAAGTAATTAACAGCACAAATTAAGCTTTGCTATCACCCTGAAATGAAATGACTATCACAAGAGGCTAATTAGCAGGCAAAGTGTCAGGAAAGAGTGTCTGGCAAGGGCATTCAGAAAAAAAGAAAAGTACCAAGTCTTACTTATTACAATCATCCAATTTTTATGTGCTGCATGCTTCTCGCTCCCCTATTCAAGATCCCTGTTTCAGGATGGAGTGGCTGTTTCTTTCCTCCTCAGCAGAAGATAAAGAAGGGCCAAAGCGTGCGTGCAATGTCAATCACATTTCTAAATTAGATTGAGCCAGCTATGAGCATAATTCACAGTATAAAGTAGTGATGATGCAAACCATAGAGTCTGGGCTTTGCTGTTTCCCTCCCACAGATGTGATCTATACATCAGGCTGAATTCTGGTTATCATCTCCATATGCTAAATTGTAAGAAAAACTGCATTTTCTTTGAGCTTCCTGACACACCTCTACAGAAAAACCTGCTCCCTCCCCCTGTCCCACCAAAGGCAGGCTGCCAGGAGCAGTCATTCTCACTGTTTCTATGCATGACCTATGACACAGCACCCAACACGGTAGGCGGATCTCCTGTGCTCCCCCTACTAGAAAGGGAACAAAAGCAAGGCAGAGGTTTGATGGTCTTTGGGACATTCCTAATCCCTACAGGAACTACAGGATTCAACCCTAAAAAAAGCAGCCAAGTCCACAGGAAGGGGTAAGAATAGATGTGCTATGCTTTTTGTTTGAATTTGCAGCAGCTGCTTTCCTGTATATGTGGCTGGTCTGGGCAAGTCTGTATGTACATAGTTGCTTCAGTAATTTACTTAAATAAAAATAGATAATGGGTATAAATGCTAGAAGAGGAAAGAAAATACTTGCTACACTTCTGGGCCACTTCTTTCCCCCTACAATTTCCCATATTCCCAAAACTCTGAGGATACAAATGCAGCCAGCGCAGCTGCCAGGACACAACTGACGGGTGATGGTATCTGCTGGACTTCAAGAGCAAAAAGCAAGTGAAAACACAGGCAAGGCACTCTCAACATCTACTGACAGGAGGGGAAAAGTCACATTTCCTACAGGGTCCTTCCTTGTTTGTATCTAGGAGTTTGAGACTAAAAACTACCACCTTCCCTGTCACTTTTAAAATGTACTGTATCTCTCCTCCCATCCATGTATTTTCTCAATAAATTACATGTGTTGGTAATAGAAAACACAAGCTACACAATGTGGATTCCCAAGCCCTTAGAGTTAATTAGTACTTCACTGAAGGGTCATTTAAGAAAAATGGACGTTTATTGCTATGACTAATCAGAGCAATGATGTTTACAGTAAGGGCATGCTGTGGATGCTTCTAGACTGCTTTTGCAATATAGAAAGAAAATTGGCAGCAAATGGCATATACTGGCTTGCATCCATGCTGTTCCAGGTTGGTTATATTTACACTGCTCGGCAGAAAGCAGGCCCCAGTGGATATGTGGAAACTATGTCAATATATCTGTGTTCAGCAGCCAGGGTTTCCTCTAAGAGGGAACAAGTTGGTTTGGGGCCAAGAGGAGGCCAGAAGACAACTGACACCAGACAATCAGAGAGCCGGGGCCACAGCTCAGAACGGAGAGTGAGCCAAAATGACAGCATAAACATATCCATGAGATGTGTGTCACACACTCACACATGTAAATCACTTTAAAAGATTTTGGAAGGACATCAATAACTTCAAAAATAATTTGTAATCTAATCACTGTGTGGGCATTTACAGCTACAGCACACAGTACCCAGGGTCACGGTAAGGGGAGTAGAGAGATAGGAAGCTTTTCCTTCTGCTTTCATTTAGCTTACTTTCTGCACCAACAATATTTTGTGCACACTGAGTTCTGCTGTCCTCTCTCCACATGTGCTCCTGCAGTTCTGTGGGTCTTTTATCCAGAGAAAGAAAAGAGAAACAACAGAAACCATTGACACAATGATATACAGCAGGAATATGAATGGCATCACATTAGGCAAAGCTATTACTTCTTGTTTGGTTGGTTTTAAATCAGCAGCATTTCACCGTGTCTCTCTTAAAATGAATTTTTTTCCCTGACAGGCTTTAGTTGTTGTGATTTAAATAATTGACTTCTTCACAATATTTAAGGTATTTTATACCAACACAATCATAATGTTAATCATTTTCCTTTCCTTTTCTCTGAGTGCCTGCACCTTGTTTAAGTTTGACCAAAGAGTCAGTCTAGCAGTCTACATGAGTGCACTTACGAAGTAAACCAGCAAGAACCCGTTCTCCCTGGACAACTATTCAAACTGATGTTTATTTTGGCACCAGTAGTTATGGTATGTCTCTGCTAACATAAACTACTAACTGCAATCAATAAATGGACAACAAAGTTCTCTTACAGAAGCCATCCATCTGTTACTTGCTGTTAGGTATTGATTTGCATTCTGCACGTGTAGCCACATTATCACACAGTATACATAATACAGCGATGCAATTACTGAAACTAAGAGCTAAATCTTCATTTGTCTCATAGGTTGGGCAAATAAAAATAACAGACTCATGACATTCATACCCAAGCAATATTGTCACCTCTATTTCCCCATTTTGAGTCCCAGAAAAATACATCCACATAAAACATACCTAGCGGTATTTTGAGAACAACAAAAGGTTTCAAAAATTATGGTATTGCATTAACTCTTCTTTCAGAAAGCTGATTAGACAGTCTTAATGGGAGGTTCAGAATTTCAACAACAACAAAAAAATCCTCTGCCTTGTTTAATGAGATTGTTTAATGAAGAGCGCTCAATTACAGTTTTATGAAGACTTCCTCACGTCCCTTTAATTGCTCTTTCCCATTCTAATTAACCTCTTGAATGCCAATCTAGCTTTCTTTCTGGCAAGCCCATTACTATGCTTTTTAAGTGTGATCCAGTCACCCAGAGTAATAGCACAACGTACAGCACACATCCTGCATGATCCCTCCGAGGAACATATTGCAAACGGCATGTCGCAGGCACCTTCACGGTACAGCCTGGTGTCTGATGAGCTATCACTTGCACACACTGCTCTGTGAAGAACTATATGCTTTACTTTCTGGTCTTAGCAGAATTCTTTTTCTTTAATCAAATTATTAAATGGAAAGGGGTCCAATTCATCATTTTAATTAATATATTTCACAGATCAGCTAGTAATAGGAGGATCCACCAAAGATTTTCTCTCTCCCACAATGAGCTGAAAGTCCTCTCTGATTGACTGAATGCAGATAAATTCTGCAGCATCTTGTCATTATTGCGCTACAAAGACGACCCTTATTCCAAGCTGCCTTTCAGGGACAAGCTTATGGCTAATAGTTCTAAGGAAGTAGTGTAAGTGATTCCATAAGGGGGGACACAAAATGTATTTTGAAAACAAGCCAAAGATTTTTATTCTAGTTAGGGTGCAACTAGTAATGCTGAGATAGATGCCAGCAAATCTAGATCGCTTACAGAATAATGTTAAGAATAAAGCTTTTGTTAATCATTGCTTTCCTTACTACAAGATTAAACTACTACTCTAAGACACTGAGTTTCTCTGTAATATAACATAAAAATATTGCAGGAAGACATGAAAAGTGTATTTGTTCTCTTAGTCCCCACCTGAGGCAGGGCAAAGATTCCACAGAAGTAAGAAAATAATTCGGTAGGGGAAACTTGTCTTATAGCAAACAGAGACTAAAACATTTGCACTATAAAGAGACAGTAAATTGCCATAAGAAATCTTGGATTAAGCTACATAAAATCAAGGAGAAGAATAAAGCATAGGCAGAGGAGTAGTCACAGAGATATAAACAGTCTTGCTGTATGTTTGGTACTTCACATGCCTTCTCTGTTTCTTGTCAAGTGCCCCCGTAGCAGAAAGATCTCTGCACTCATAAATACACCCCTGACCTTGACTTATCTTGTTTTCATTCAGACTTCCTTTAACTCAGAGTTAAATTTCTCTAGAACAAAGTTTGCAGGCAACTGTATCTCCCTCACATTATCTACCATCTGTGGACAGCTATTTTTTGTAAGAGCATATTAGTAGATTACAAAAACAAAGAAAGTGAAAAGGATGTCGGCAAACCACAGTAACTTCCTGAAATCTCATTAAAAACTCAATATGCTTTAACCAGAAGCTACAAAATAAGGTGAAATCTTAGCTGTAAGTCAACCAGCTACAAGCATCACACCTCAACCCCATGTGTCACTAGTCCCTGGGAAGAACAGCTTTCTCAAATATTGCTTTTCGCCCAGCACAGTTTTACTGCGTTTAGAGTATTAATTGCCATTATTAATCAATAAACCAGTTTCTTGAAACAACATCAGCCTGGCTGCTTATTTTGTTATGTTCTTGTTTTCCCCTAAAACGGACATTTCTGAAATGGGAAGCCTGACAGAGCACCTTCTCATTGAGCAAGTGTGTTTTGAAAGTCAGCCTCCATCAAATAATGTTCTTGCAGCTCTTACGCCTAAATGAAGATGTCAGAAATGTCCGTGTCCAATGTCCACCTCCATTATCTTCTTATAAATAAGCCATTTTCAGACCACACCTCTGACAGTCACTAACGCTTCCAAGGAAGCACGGCTGTCAGTGAAAGTGGCACTGGCCAGCACTGACAAGCAATGGCACCAGGGACACGAATGGTGACCTGGGACAAACGGTAGCTTTTTGACATCCCCCAGGTATCTGGGTGGTTTGAGGGTCAGAGCCAGGCAAAAAGCAATCCTAAGAGCAGCACAGGAGCTATGGGGAACTGCAATACCTGTACAATAAAAAGATAAAGGCAGAGCAAATGCAACCATACAAAGACAGTACCTGTTTTGAACATATCTACATATCTTAGGTTTTAAAGTCTAAAGGAAAAGTATGTCTGAAAGTACTGGTGTCCCTAAGACTGAATGGAATCGCATATCAGAGAGCTTGACATCCCTGAGCAGTATGATCAGTCTCCTCCGATTGAATTAATGCTCACTAGGACACTTAGTTCAAGATAAACTGTGAAGCACTGTATTCCCTCTCCTCCCAGCTCTTATTTTTTAAGCCACACAGAATGCTATAGACAAATACAATCAAATTGAAAGCCCAGGAATGCCTTCCAACTCCCTAGGTTACACTTTGCAGAAGCAGTTTTTAGTTTTCTTCCCCAAAAATAGAAAGTAGCAGTATATGGACATTTTGTGCTAGAAGGAATAACGCGGCAGACTAACTGCATAGATCACACACAAATTACAAATGCTATCAGAAAGCAGGTATGTTGTGTAACTAAGAAAATTTTTCATCTCATAATATTTTCAGTATAATGTCTGGAATATTCCAGTGTTTCTGTTATAAATTGATCTTATTAAAGTCCTGACCAAATCACTATCCATGAGAACATGTCCCTCTTTCCAGTGATTCCTGCTATTTCAAACAGTTCATGATTTAGTTCTTTAAATACCTTTATTTTAAAAGTTTTATTCCTTTCATAGAATCACTGTATATAATATAACATCAAACAATCAACTTATGTGGCATATATTTACTTCCAGGTGATGAATCAAGGCTTTCTCCATTTTAAGAAGAGAGGGCTTATGTCAATTATAGATTTATTGTAACAAGCTATTATTCTAATGCTCTTAATACTCTGAGATTCTTAATAATAGATGCATGTTACAGCAGAGCTTTTATTTTACTTTCTACCATCACTAAAGAATTCTATATGGAAATACAATTCATTTCTCTGACACAGAAATAAACAGGTTGAGCACAGTCCATTGAAAAGGCATCTGCAATTAGTGCTGTGATTAAGGAGCCGATATGTCATGACTACTTTTAAAAAACTTACTGTCACTTGAGTAAGAAACAAACCATGACCACTCTAAACACCCAAAAGAAATACGGCTTTTGGAGCCTGTTTTTAAAGTGCAGAAGCTACCTATACATTCACATGTACATTCACAAATAACAATCCAAATATTTTCAGAGACTTCAGAGCAAGATTCTACTTTTTTCATGCAAAGTTTGGATAGAAAAATCTGATATATACAGTTTGATACTGTATATGCCTAACTGCAGTTCAGGTACAACTCCACATAAATACAGCACTAAGTTTTAAGTATGCAATTTTATAGCACTGCAAGATTTTTTGGCTCTTAGCGGTGACAGTGGAGAGCAATGGATAAGCTGTCAAACTGTACCAAAACTTTTAGTTTTCAGTTTTAAGATAGTGATCTGCTGACTTCTAACTTATTTTGGAATAATCCACATAGAATTTTGAAGAAGAAAATAAGGAAAAGCAGAATTAAAATGAGCAAACAGCACATAAAGACAAAAACGGTCATGCCTAACCATTAAGATAATGATCTTCTGCTATCTCTTCTGTACTGCAGAGGTAGACCAGAATCAAAACAACATTTGTAACTTCTATAAAGTTGAGAGTATGTTTCTAAAAATGTAGTCAAAACCCCTTCTATGGTAAAGATCATAAACTACATGCTTATTTTCTTCTGGTAGAACTATTGCTATTATATGGGGGCGTGGTGGAGGGGAGAGGGGATCAACAAAACAAAAGAAAACAAAACAAACCCACCCAAAAACCAACATCAGAAGCACTCTTCTGGTAACAGTTATTTTTCTGTACTTCTTAAATTTTAAGACTAATGCACAAACCCTGAAATCTAAATAAATTACACAGTTAAGTGTGAATGAATGTTCATCCATATACTGTTTCACAATCATGGACTTGTACAGGACATGGAAAAAATGTAGGAGTTTTCAGGAGAACTGCAAAAAATGTCCTTCAAGACTTTGTATGAACCCTCCCAATATAAGCCCAGATGCCTGTCACCAGCTGTCACAGTGTAAACGCTTCGCTAGAAGGCATGCAAACCTCACCAGAAAGTCTGGTTGCTTGGTCCCAATATCCTTCTAAGATCAGAAGGAAGTCTCCCTGAAAGCTGTTTTTCTCCATTTTTTTCTCCCATCCTAAAAAGTCAGCAGAGTTTCTGAAGGAAACATTATTTAATAAAGGAAGACTTACTTCTTTTCAAATAATTATGGAAATGAGATTGCAAAACATATTTAGCATCCAACAATGAACAATGGGTTCAAAGTCAAATAATGATACCGCATGGCATGATTTACACTTACAAAGCCTTCAAGTTCTTCCAGACCAACAGCATTGCAGGAAAGATCCTAATCTGATATAGTTACTGTAGTTTCAGAAACTAATCCAAGCTCTGAAAGCAATTCACTGGCATTCAGATATGATCTGAGTCACTTTGGTATAAACTTCTACTAACCCAGTGAACCCCTGGCGAAAAATCTGACTGTGGGACAGCAGTTTCCCCAGGGCACATGGGTAGCCGTGCCCTCTACAGAAAAGGTACTAGCAAGTACCACCGCCACCACCTTCCGTAACTGCCTGTTGTCCTTAGGTCTCTCTCAAAATTATAGGACTTCAATGATCGACACAGCAGAGACTCAAGCTAGGGTGATGCTGCATTTTTCCTCTTGAGACTCTGCTCTGTTCCCAGAAAAAGCAGCTTACATTGTGCCCAGATGCAGGCTGAGCTTCTGACTGAGTTAAAGCTCCCGTTTCCAGACAGATCAGCACTGTCAAAGTGCATCTGCCACAATTTTGACATGACTGGGAAGCATCAAACCTATACCACTCACCCCCTTAAAAGATGCTGTTAACGAACTGAGATGTCTGCTTTTAATGTGACCTGACTGAAATGGAAGTATTTTGTTTAGATTTTCCCAAAGTAAATCAAAATATTTCAGCAAACGTGGATAGGTTCCTGTGTGAAAATTTGATTTTAATGGAATTTCCCTTTTCATTGTAGATACGCTGGCAGAAAGTTCCCAATAAAATATAAACTCCACAATGACTGGAAGTGAAAAAGCTGTCTGGATAATCCACTTTGCTAACCTTATTTTACGAAACAATACCGAGAAATGGGAACTCAAGTATAAAAATTAACAATGCATGTAAGAAAACAACAAAAATATTGCTCTTTTCACTAATGCAAACATGAAATAATGAATACACATGACTAAAAGGAATAGAAACTGCAACTTCAGTGACCCATGTTGCTTATGGGAGGGAGGACACAGCTTAAGCTTTGTTCCATAAGTCTGGTCTATCCTGGTCCCACATGAGGAAGAAAAGCATGACATCACTGGGCAACACCACTTCTCCTAACTCACCCAACAAGAAGCGGAGAAGTGGGGCGGCAGCCCCGACCCTAATCTTCCCAAGATATCTCCAAAGGGTTCTTGGGAAATCGAGGGTTTCCCTGATTATCCCAAGAAAAAAATAAAACTAATAAGCAGTGGCATGCCTAGCATCTATTCAAGAGTTAGTCATCTTCAAGCCTGCAACAGAGGCACTGATATTTTGCGTAAAGCTGGTATTTCAGTACCCTGGCTGTCCTCTGGCATGTCCTGTTTTTCACTATAGTTTATTCTCCAAAGTAAACCGCACTTAATCTTGTCATAGAAATAACAGTACTTTTAAGCAAAAAGTTTAATGGTTAAGTATTTTGGATAGTACTAGCTTCCAGAGGCTTTTCTTTGGGACATGACTTTTCTTAGAGGCACCTGTTGGCAGAAGGAAAAGCAAATGAGAAGCACACCTGTAGGCACTTCACGCGTGGTGCTGGCTGGCATTCTGCTACCCCTCCAGTCAATTACAGTAACTCCTAAGACTAGATGTCTCTTCCTCTGCAACACTTGCTTGAAATTTTGTTCCCCTGCCAACTTGTTTAAAAGCATCCAGAGCTAATCAAACTTTTTTGTTTGTTTTTGGCTGCTTCCTTATCAAAACTTTACAAAACTTTAATTTCAGCCTCATGAGCCCTGCAGCTGTAAATTAATTGAATAAAATTTACAAACATTATGCACTGATAAAGCACTTTCAAAGCTTTTCCCTATTCAGTTGACTTAGCTGCTTGGCATGACAGTTTTGCTTGACATGAGTTCAGAGCCCCTGGAAACCTTCCTAATCCCACTCTCCAGGCCTTGTGCCTATTGATGGAACCATGTTAACCCAAATCCAGAAAATAAACCTCAAATGGATTTATGCCCTCAGAAACATTCCTTGGTACACATATCACCTTCATTATATTGCCAGCGTCTTGTTGCACAGAGTAGCTCTTACTTGAAAGACCTACACAAAACACAGTGTAGTCCCTAAAGTTATTAACATTTAATAAAATATCTCATTTAAGATTATTGTGGATTGAGGCATAATTGCACTTACTGCAGTCATTCTGAAGTCATCTGTTTATGTTTCAGTGCCTTCTGCCCATACACTAATCCATGAAACCCCTGATCCTCACCCTTTCTGTTTACATTTCTGATTAGACCAGGAAGCACTGCTTCCCTGACACACATCATGCTGGTGCTGGTAGCAATCTAAAGCTGATTTTTTACATTCTGTGCTGAAGGAGGAGTACGAACTATAGATATTTCATGAAATATTTGACTGCATGGTAAAGGGATTTTCTTATACCTTCTATCTGCTTAGTCTTTTGAAAAAACTGCCAAACAATAATCTTTAGGGACTAGTCCTACAATAGTCTTTAGGGACTACCTGTAAAATGAAGTCCAAGGAACTTCAAGTTGTTCCTATTAGAACTCATGGGAGAAGCACATGGAAGTAAATATCCAGGGCATGAAGAAATGATTCATTACATGTAGGCATGAAGAAAAATGGAGGCCTATATTGACCTATAATACATATGTATACAGGGCAACAAAGTTGCAGCAGGGATGAGTTCATCCCAATAACTTTACCTCATCCCAAGATTCCTTCAATTTTGATTTGTATGAGTAATTAACTACAAATGATGCTTGACACTAAAATTATGTCAAATAACAGAAATGCTACTCTCTTAAATGAACAAAAAGTTTTCCAAAAGTATCAGGTGCTTAATGAAGAGAAGACCAGATGTTCCCAATAGCAATATATCAGAAGAAAGTTTCATAAAACCTTCATGTAAACAGCGAAAGAACATAATTTAAAACACAGTCCATTACATAAATAAAACACTGGAATGTATTCAGGCATATAGCAGATAGGGGGAATACAAAACTTTGTTAATGTTTTGGCAGTCTAATAATTTTAACAGAATCAGATCGTCATTTGCATCAGACCACTAAATCTACAGACGTGATGATGTCATGAAACTCTGAGAAGAATTTGTAGATATATTTTAAAAAATCAGATCAGAGCTATTGAATGACACAAAGAAACATAAAATAATGCTTTTTGTAGCTCCTCTTACTCATAATTCAATCAAGGACTATAACTACCAAATATTTCATAGGCATTATTTAAGCAATCAAAATCAAAATAAATTTGGAGCCTAAAAGAAAAGCATTGTCAAAGGCAGAGAGTCCTTTCAGTGCCCTATTCGCACAGAAGAAAAACAAAATTTGGGCACATTACTACCATTTTTGCTTTGAAAATCTTCCACAGGAATCAACTGTGCACTTGAAACCAAGTATTTGAAATGCCTTAGATTAATCTTAGAAAGAAAAAATCCCACTATATGAACTTAGAGCAAGGGGTACAATAGCACCTTTGGCAGGACTGACCACATGGGACACGTAATGTCACGGACACCAGTGTTGGAGCTTCTGTGGGGAGTATTGCATCATACGATCCCTGGTAAAATAAAGCAGGTCTCACCAAACAAGGAGAAAACAACAACAAAATCATAACTGAATGTAGGGCACCTTTCAAAATCCAGTCTTATATAAGTGAATTTCATGTATATACCTCAACTTTTTAGCTATTCCTTATAGTTAGTGTAAACTGTCTTACTGATTCCTGGAAAAAAACATTAATCATGTGCCCAGTATTTAATTTATACAGTTCTAATCTTTATCTGTCATGACACAGTCAAGTAGCTAAAGCCACCTTAGCCAAAACTTACTGCACTAAGGAAGCTGAAATACATATTTTGTCCTTTTGATAGTCATAGGAGGAAAATGTTAGGAAATGCCAGAAATTTTTACGTTTAATATAATCTATTTAATATTATTGTCATTTCCAGAAGTATAACTTGGAGTGGCTCTAGGCATCTCATACAAAGGCTGTATTGGCATAGCATTGATGGGGGCCAGAGTAGCCTAGGTACAATAATTCCTAAAACCGTGGTATGAATTATATCTGAAGCACAATGAGGAGTCACAAGGTTAAAAAAAACAAACCTTCATGAAAGCAGCAAAACATGTTTTTAAAAGCTAACATTTTTGAGCTTGTTTTTAACCCTTTAACAAGGGTTATGTTCCATTGCATACCATCCTGGCATCATTCAAAGAGCAATCCCTTTCACTCTCTTATAACACAGGCACCCAATCTGAATTCCTCGTGCCAATATTTTGATAGCAAGAAGGTAGGCAAGTTTATAAAACAACTGAACTGAAGAGCAGGAACTCTTATTGTCGCTTCCGTGTGAGCACCGAGGAAAATATTGAGGCAGGCTATATATTTTGTGTATCATCTTACAATTCACTTGATTTATGCTCACAAATCCTGCCAAACCAGCTCTTTACACCAAACATAACAGACTCTATAGCATGTAATATCAGCTGGTTGCAATGTTCTGCTGTTAATTTATCAATATGGTATAGAAAATAAAGGCTGAATTTCTTTCTGCTCTTCAACTAGTGATTACAGTAAGCTCTGAGGATGCTGGAAGAAAGGAGTTCCTCACCAGATAAATGCATAAATGTATCAACTATATCATTACTTCAATACACATGAGGGCAAAACAGAGTGCAAGCCTAAAATTCCTAAGTCTGCCAGAGAGATACAGAAGACCTTTGCCAGTTCACACCAATAATGTTTATGGGTTGCTTTTTTTTTTTTTTTTAATGGGAACTGTTTTTTTTTTAAAATATAATGGTGACACTGTATAACAATCTAACATGAAACACAGTGCAACACTGAAGTTCACAAAATATTGACATGTGTAAAAAGCAGCAGATACATCCCTTCAGGAGAATAAATCAACTTTTAATGAAATGTGATTAGAAATATTGAATAACAGTCATTATAAAGTTCATGGTTTTGCACACTATGAAAACTCTCAGACCTTAATAATTGTATTTTTTCAATATATGTGTCTTATTTAAGTTTCTTTAGCTGTTTTATGATTACTGTTTGTTATTTACAACATATGGTTGCCCCTTTGCACAAGAGTAGTGATTTGGAGGAACCAGCCTAGCTTATCTGGAAAAGAAGATACTACTTCTTATTTTCTTCTATTTTAATTTTATTCTCAACATACGCACAAAGTGAAATAACTTAAAGAGGATGCTGCAAACAGTTGCCAAACTACACAGAGACAATTCCAATAGTAGAAAGCTCAGATGAAATCACTTTGTCCAGGCAGGTGCTTAGAAACCACTCTTCCAGCTTGTGATTTCTCTTTCTGACCTCAGCAAAGTGCCCTCCTGCACCATTTGCACTACTTTCACGTCACCCTGTGTCAAAGACATGTCCCAGCAGGGACGAACAATAACTTGGAACATGGCTGTCATTTTCTTTCTCCCTGTTCCAGTTTAGCTCCCTTGTTTTGAGGCCAGAATGCACAATATAGTGCTAAAATGGCATATTTTTTAAAAATAATTCAGAAGATAATGATGCAGATGTAATGCTGTGAACTTGCTCTCCAAGCACAGTCTTAAAGGTGCTAACCCAAATGAGTTAGAAAGATAATCACCCTGTGTTACTCTGAGGGAAGACAAGGAGGGGAGCTGATGAGCTAAGAGCAGGTAGCACAGGTAGACCTGGGGATGTTGCTAGAGACTGAGTACTGATGACTGCATATCTCACAGGTGAGAATCTGAAGGCTTGTCAGATGACCAGAAAGTGAGCCACTGCACTGATAAGCATGCACACATTTCATCTAATGACAGATGGTTTTGCTCTAAATTATTCAGAGAGCAAGGCACTAAAATTGTCCTATTTAAATGAATACCTTTAGAGACATTTCCCACATGAAATATAGGAAAAAAACCTCATTTAAGTCACATAAGTATTACAGAAGAGGTAAAATTATACTAAAACTGAAGACCAGGTGAAAAAATATGAAAGAAAATATGTTGGGATAGCTTATTTTTTTATCTGTCTGAAGAGAAAAAAGGTAAATGTACTTAGAGCAGCACTGTAAGCCCTGACAACTTCCAGTCATGCAACTCAATCTGTGCTCTGACTTTCAGAGGGTGAGCACCGATTCCCAGCTTCACCTCTGCACCTGTAGAAATTACACTGCAGGTACCTAATACACATTTTATTCACCGTCTTTTGGCCACTGAAGGATCATGAAGAGAACTGGCTTTCAAACAGCAAAAAATAATATTCATTTCAGATTTTAAAATTACTTATTAGTGAAATAAAAACACTGACAGTTTCAAATGACTAAATCAGAAACGAGACTGGTCTTTGGAATGACCAAGGAGCAAGAGGACAGATTGCCTATATCTGCCCCAAAGTGTCTTTATCTATTCCATGATACATCATTTGTGAAGATAATATGAGCAACAGCACCTAATATTCAGTTAAAAATCGTGTAAGAAAGACAACATACTATTATATAACTGTAAATACTGCCAGAGGGATCGCATATTTAAGGATCGAGGTCTTTTGCAATTCTGCTGACAGATTATCACCTATTCAATTACTGAGGTCTGTACAAATTATGGAAAGACATGCAAATGTAATTAGGAAGGCTAGCCTTTTAATGAACTAACAAGTGCTATAGGTGGTTAGACACTCATTGCTACTAGCAACACTAGAAGCTTTCTCATTAAAAAGTTAGTTTGTGAAGATAATTTTTTTCAGGTGATGAAAAATGCATGTAGAAACCTCACACAAGTTCAGTTATAATTTCTGCTCATTTTAAGACCTCACTTTATGCCATAAAAATAGTAAGCAGTGCTCTGCTTCCTTAGTCCCTTGAATGTGAAGGCAGTGTAAAATCATGGCTCCACACCAACATACCAGCAGCAGGGAAAGTAGAGTATTACGTGTGAACTCAAAGGGCCAGGCAAAACATCACACTGAGGTCCATTAAAAGAGAAAAAAGAAAATCCCACATGTGATGAGACCACTGTCCAGCTCCCAAAGTTCAGGCTGTAGCCAAACAGATGGGTAAGTTACTTTCCACATAGCCCAGTCATAAACTGGAATGTTCACAGTGTTAAACTTAACTTGAGTAGATAAAATTAAATTAATTGGACTGTAGAGGTACCGTCCCAATTCTTTGGGACTTTATGCATTCGAGGCTGCACACATGTGTTCACTTCAGAATCTGAGAAAGGATGCCCCAACTCCTTTCCTGGGTTTCTGCATCACAAAACAGTCTGGGAGAAGACTCTCTTGAGAGTAAGGGTTTAATGGCAGCTGCATGATAGAAACTAATCTGCTTCCATCAGACCACCGCAGAAGTTAAGAAGAACCAAGAAACCGTACCAGAAGTGACCAAAGTATTTTCTTTCTCCTCTCAACCAGGGCAAAAGCTGAAGGGAAAGCATTTCTTCCCTTCAGCCTGTGTGTCACTCGGTTGTTCACAGCCTATTCACTCAGGGTGTGACGGGGAAAGGAGTGTGTTGCAGGGTGTATAATTACACGAGCTTCATGCAAATCTTTGAGCAATCATTCTGGAGCTTTTTTTTTTTTTTTTTACTTTTAATAAGAAAGGTGTTGGAATCATCAAATCATTCTTTAACGCCACCATTGAAGGAAACCTGACTTTGCCTCAGCACATTAATGGGTTCAAATAAACAAAGATGAATGGTATCTCCAAAAACTAATTAACACAAATGTGGAATCTCCATCACTGAAGATATCTCACCTGGGCAAGTCTCTGGGAAACCTGATCTCCCTAGCCCTGCTTTGAGAGAGGTTAGGACCAGATGACCTCTGGTCCAGAGGTCTACTCCTCTGATTGAGAGGTCCCCTTTAAACCTGAAGTACTCTATGATTCTCTGATTGATTCTGTCAACTGTATGCGTAAACTGAATGCTTTTCACAGCAAAAGCAGCTCAACACACTCTGGCATGTATAATATTTCTCTACACAGAATGAAACACACAATACAGCCTACATTATGATAATAGAGGAACTAAATACAAAAATGTTTGACGGAATTGTTTGTGTTACGAGGTTTAACACGGTACAGACCTTATGTGAATTACATTTTCGTAAAGGTTCTTGAGTTTATAAATTTTAGACTGTCTTTTCCATAATATTTTAACTTCAACATGGACAAAGCATACCAAGGTTGAATTTTGCAAGAGGACGACGTTCCATTCTCCAATCAGACCCAGTTAAGTTACAAACAAAACTGACAACTTTTGGTTTTCAGCACCATCACTACCTGCTAACACCAGCACCTTTTCACAGCAGGGTCAATTCTAATTCTGTTAAGTGTCGAATTAAAAACCAAACTGATGCATGGAAACGAAATTAAAAAAAATACTCTGCTATCCAAATTTGAATTAATTATAAGGGGCAAACAAGCGATTATTGATTCAGTTCCATAATACTAAGAACTTGCCAGAGCTACCAGTGACCCAGAGATATAAGCAAAAATGCTCATAATAGAAGCAAATCAATAATCAGCCTCCTGGTTTCCTACCGAACCTTGGCTTTTATTTTGATGTTGCAGATTTTATGCTGTGAACGTCATTATGCATTTGCACAATATGTTATGTGCAATTTAGCTTAATGTTTTTAAAACCCATTTCCCTGTCCACATCCCCTGTTTTTTTATTATTATTTTTAGCGGCCACCTAGCATTCACTGTACAAGTCCCGGCCCTGATAAACCAGTGAAGGCAGGTAACCTTTCGCTACTGCTCTGATGTAAATGCTGCCTCAGTATGCAGAAGCAACCACTGCTGGATGAGTAAAGCTTTGCTACCTCAAAAGCTCAAAAAGCAACGCTCAGAATCTCTCAAATTACTATCTGAATAGGAAAAATACATTAAATCTAGGATCTCCCCTAATCTCTTGGCCCTCACTGAGCCAATTGGCCATTTCCAATCATTTGTCTTAAAATGTATAGGGTCAAATCTTAAAAATTGCCAGTTGTCAGCTCAAAGAGATACCTGGAAATACAAAACTATTATTTCTAGTAAGTCTTTAACTTGCCTAAGTCTATAGAACACGCACTGACAGACCGTTTCTGTGATGAATGGGATTCAGATGGAGGCAGATGAGTCAAGATCCAGATGCATTGACATCTGCTGATAACGTGTCTCCCCCTTCTTTATATGTGCCCTAAAATTTTCTTCTTGCAAATGATTCACAAAAAGCAGCAACAAACCATGTTTTTATGTCAAGCAGGATGAATCATAAAGAAGCAGGAACTGTGAAATTCCTCTGCTCCTGTTCTCACCAACCTGTGCGATGCTGTCCCCACACGTAAATAACCAACCATGCGCCTGCAGGTGGGAATCAGGTCAGCAATTTAAGAACATCATCACTTAAGTCCCTGCAAACTCTTTCTGATTAATGTAGTGCTAGATAATTGTTTGGAGTCACTCAATAAGGATAATCTCAATAGTAGGAATTAAACAGTAAATGTTTCGGGGATCTGATCATTTGCCGTAGGTCATGGATGAACGAAAGGCCACAGTGAAGGCTGATGTTGTTAAGGTCTAGCATACTGCAGAACTAAAGGTTGTTTGAATACAGACATCTTACCATCTTCCAGAGGAACTTAGTTCAATCTTCTAAATTCTGAAATTAAAAAAACCCAATCCACCTGTATTATTTGTTTAATAACTTACAGAGTTCTCAGTGAAATAATAACTGGAACTAAAATTTGATCCTCAGATGAAAAAAAAAGAGAGAAAAGACAGCTGTTAAAATAATTAACAGAAAAATCCTGAAGTATCCTTTTTCTAATAATGTTGTGTATATATTATACCAACTATTTGTAGGACATGACTGATATTAAAAATACGTTTTAAAACTACATCATGTCTAACAGAATTTGAAATTCCTAACTTGTTAAATCAAGTAATTTTATTTACTAGCAATCCATAAATCAACTATGGCTAAAAAAAGTCTGCTTTGAGTAATCACAAGTAAGTACTAATGAAAATCCCTAAACATTACACAATTATCAATAAAAATCCTGCATTATCATAAACTTAACTTACCCAAAAATAAATGTGTAAATCCTAGCTTTATTAAAGTCAATGGCAAAATGTCCGTTGAACTTAACAGCATCAAGCTTTGAGCCAGTATTTTTCTAGATCTAGAAATGCTGAACATAATATAAATTCTGAGACTCTGGAAGACTCTAAAACCAACCTGCAAACAGTAAAAGACAGTTCTCAGTGACATATTCTAATCACACTATCTTAGAAAAACTAAAGAGAAAGAAGAAAACAGCTTATCTTCATCATTTTTTTTATATAATTAAAACCTTAAAATACACTGAATTGAAAATGAGAGGAGAAAATAAAGGCAATGATTAAATATTCACTGCATGTAGACAGCAGCCCTTTTAATAAAGCTTTCATAGTCCAGCTGAGCTGATTTCTTCCACTAAATTATGTTGTTGTTATTTGGAAATGGTTCTGGCAAGAGCAAAATAGATGCAAGAAAACAAAGTAACATCATCAAATTTTAAAATAATAACAATAAAAAAATTAATTTGGTAATTAATATAGCTCCACAGGGGGGTGGGGAGGCAAATAAGTGTTGAAAAAAATCCTAGTATAGCTGTGAAGAATTTTGAAACCACAATATACTGAACTTCCCACACTGACACACAGATCCATTTACTATACCTAAGTGCTATATTATTATTCTTAAGTATTATACATAGCAGCAGCCACCAGCTCACATCTCTGGCAAAGTAAGACAAATATAGCCTGAGCAAAGAGACTCCCAGTTTGAGCCTGGAACAATGTAATCGCCCACAGAGAAATCCAAAGCGCGACTATACCTTGGAAGTTGTGTAAATCACATCAAACGCATGGGAAACCAAAACCAGAAGACAAGGTACCTTTCCACCAGGGAGCCTTCACACTGCGATGAGGACATGGGAAACTTGCCTACGTGCCTCTAAGAAAAATGCCAGTTTTCTAGCTTCTTGCTCAATTGTAATATTTGTCTTTTGCAGACTCATAAAGTATTCCCTTGAACTATTTTCATTACTGAGCAGTAACTGGGGTCCAGCAAATACATTAGATGTGTCTAATCAAGTGATGCAATCGTTATGGCTATTCTACTAATGGTGCCTCAGATCAAACTCTCATAGCACCTCAGAAAGATAAGGAAAGAAAAGGGAAGTTGTTGCCAGGGAACACAGGACTAATTCATACACTTACACAGCAGTACTGGCCGCATTACTTCCCACATCAGGAAAAAGAAGAGGTTTGAACTGAAAATACCCTTTGGAAGGGGAATCAGAACAATTCCCCTATAAATAAGACTTCAGCATACACAGGTAAGAAAACTGGATTCACTTCCCTATAATTACAGTACTATACATATAGCCCATGCTAATATTCTGTATAATTAAAAAACCCGCACACAAAGAAAAAAAAAACAAAAAACACCAAAAAACTACTTCCATTTTCCAAGGGGAAATGGAAGTACTTTGAATCTCTCTTCATAAGGAGATATAGAAATACTACCTCAGAATTAAATAGAAAGATCTTTTCCAGTTGTACAAAGGAGCAACTTGAGCAACCATTATCACAAAGATTGTTTTTTTTATTGTTCGTTTCTGAGCAGTGAAATCTGTGGCTCATGCGGCTGCTACGCAACAGCTGCTAATACTCGAGAGACACTTTTTGCTACGCTGATTTGCAGCGCTGCATCACGGTGCTGAGGGAAGCGGGGAGAAAAGCAGGGCACCACCAGGCAAGCACACTTAGCTGCGAAACCCCTATAAACTATCCGGTGCAAGCACACATTAAGGACATTTACTTCTGAGGTTAATAAAACTTGGCTTATAGGACACTACAGTCAGTAAAGCAAATGACTCCCAATGACATTAGAAATGGACTGCCTTTTGTACTTAGTAATAGTTTTTACAGCTTTGTCTAGGAACAGTGATGCATGACATAAAGTCATAAGATTTTAATATACCTTGAAGTGCCTTTTAATAGTCTTTATAATCAGTCCTGTGCCAGCAGGAAAGATGCAAATTATAAAGGGCACGCAGTGCCAGGCATGTGCATTCATAAATGTGTTTTACCATATTTTGTCTTCTTCAGTTTCTCAAGATTCGAAAAACTCAAGAGCTGGATTCAGACTCAAAGTATTAATATTAGGAAGATTAATAGCTGTCCCTTAGTACCCCTTTACCTTGCCAGAGCCACAAGGAGGTTGGGAAGGTACAAAGCAAAAGAAGTTGCGGAAGAAGTATCATAAAGAAGCACAGAGGTGCTTTGGTAACACTGCAGGTAGGCTAAGGTAAGCTTCGGATTTGGAAAGAGCAGGGCACATTTTTCCATGTTTCAAATCCATTCTGCTGCTATTGTGCCCCCCAAGCAACCACCAAAACAAGCTCTGCGTCTTTAGGTCTTTAAACCTTTCCTCAGAAGTCAGCCCCACCACTGCCCGTGGAGGCAGAGCTGCCCTGAGGAAAGCCTTTTCTCCA
Source organism: Psophia crepitans (assembly GCA_013399095.1). NCBI lineage: Eukaryota > Metazoa > Chordata > Aves > Gruiformes > Psophiidae > Psophia > Psophia crepitans. Next base: position 242,135 of record VWZZ01002845.1, read on the forward strand.
CCAAGGAGTCGATCTGTGTCTCAGTGCCTGGTGTTATGTTCAAACCAACGCAATGATGTAGCAGGTGATAAGTGGTCGGCTCTAACGCTTTCTGGTGAGCAGACCCTCTTTGGTGCTGCGTTGATGACTTTAGACCACACGCTACTGCTGGACTTGTGCTCTCTGTCTGCGTGTAGGCTTAGTCCAGATGGAGCTGGCAGAGCCTGCGGTTGCTGCGATTATTTCTCAGCACTGTGACAGCAGCACTGGCTGTGACAACGATCACTACTGCGGCTGTGACAAGGATCCCTGCAGCCGTGACAAGGATCACTGCAGTGTCCTGCTGCAGAGCTGCTGGCAGAATCCACAGCGGCGTTCACTGACACTTGCTCTGTAATCCCTAAGACAGACGCCTTTACCCAGAAGAAGTTTTACTCTCAAATCTAGAAATCTCAGATGATCAGGCATGTCCCCTTCAGGTCTTGCGGCTAACACCCCCAAGTTGGGTTACAGCCGCACTATGCTTGGACTGACAAGGCAAATGTGCAGCAACACTTCAACAAAAATATTAATGAGGTCTAAGTTATAGTCATGGAAGAAAAGAAGGGCAGTGAGATTTACTTTTTTAATTTAATTAACCACAATCCACAAAGTTCTTTCAGCATACTGGAATAAAAAGAAAATACTGTGTCACCGCCAGCGGTGTTACAAGGCTGTGAGTATGGAAACAGCCCATGACAGCCTGCCGGCAAGCAGCCAGTAGCCAGCACACTGTCTTTGTGGCCAGGAGTACCCTTGGCTGCCCGTGCAAGCCAAGAGAAGCCACCTGTATTTTCACCTTAGCACTCAAGGCAGCGGCTGTGACTGCAAGGGCTTTCACATGAAGGAACGCTGATCTCCAGCCGTCTGTTGCCCACGCAAGGTTAACAGAGCAAATCTTTTCCTGCTTGCTCTCCTTCACTTCATTTGAAGTTTTCCTGTCAAAAATCTGTTACCATCAGAGCTCACTTGCCATTATTTTCTCAGTGATTTGGTGTAGAAATCACAGGCAAAGGGATCACTGTGAGAAATCATCTAAACCAAATACTAACCCATTCTTCTTCTTTCTCTAAAGCAAGGGTGGAAGGCTACATTTCCTTGAAAAAAAGAAATAAAAAAACCCAAACAAACCGAAACCACTCCCAAAACCCAATGTACCACCTAAGCTAACACAATAATGGTTGTGTCTGTTGATTTCAGTAGTCAGGCAAGACACAGTATGTTCTTTGGGTGGTTTGGGTTTTTACAATTTTGCTTGACTCTGTCAAGGATAATTAGTGACATCTGGTTCAACTTGCAGTCTTCTACCATAACAAAATTCTCACATTAGGTTTTTCTTTAACATAAAAATGCAAACAAAAGGCATAAAGTACCGGACAGCAATCACACTGAGTATTTAAATTGTGTATAAATTATAATCCAGTTTCCTGTAGGACCAGTCATGATTTTTTAGTTCTGTGAGTGTAAACTGGGTTGTAATTTTCTTCAACATTATTGTAGAGCCTTATACAGAGTCTCCATTATTGTGGTTTGATATACTGCCAGCAAACAATTGCTTACACAGTATGCTATTTGTCTTGGAGAGTCTTTGATAAATGGATTCCTTGTTTAGCCTTGTATTCATGGTAATTTGTGTGTTGAACGCATGAGGAAATAGAGATGAATTTAAGGGTGAAGTTGATTCTTATGATGAGGTTAAGGAAAGACTGTGATCTTTAACTGAAATAAAAGTAGATTCAAAAAACCAAAATCCACCCCTGCACAGAAGCTTTTCTTCAGCCAAATTTACTGGACTCTGGTGATAACCTGAGTCAAATACATGTCTTGCATATGAGACCAAAAGCTTCCTTAGCTGTCCAGGTGGATGAAGCGATCACCAGGAAGACTGAACGTGGGGCTGCCACAGGGCTCAGTTCGATGAGCTCCTACAGAAAGGGCCTCCTCTCAACTTCTCTAGACCTTCCACTTCTCTCTGCCTCCATTAACATGTTCATGATGTACAACAACCATTTTTCAGTTACAAAGCACCAGCTCTCAACTTGTAAAAAATAACACTTTATTTCCAAATAATGGCTATAATACTGCAGCATCCATCATCTAGCTCATAAACTGAGAGCTGGAACCACTTGGTCATTTAGTTAATGGGTTCAAATAATGAGAGTTAAACAACAAAAAACACACCATAACAACAAATACATTAGATGAAAGCAGCTTTTCATGTTTTGCCAGGGGTTTCTTCCTTGACGTAAATTAAAATTTGCAAATATAAAGAGTTTAATAAATGCATGTCTGGCTTGGGGCTAGCATGTAAAATAAACAATATCTCAAAATAATAAAAATAAAAATAAAATCAAAGATGCATTACTTTATCCCAGTACAAAATCCTACTATATTCCATTTTTAAACTTAGTACAGAAATTCAGCCAGTGTCCCTTACTCAAACTAAAATTGTCAGATAGTACCTGAAGTAATGCAAACTCAGACAAATATGTGGAAACTAGTTAAGATGTCGGACAGAGATTTCAGAAGGCCAAATGTAATGCTGGCATTTCTTCTCTAGAGAAGACTTGAAAATACTTTCCTAACGTAAATCACATTGTTTTCTCACAAATAAAAAATTTCTTGTTCAAAACCACAATAAATTGTCTCTAAATCTAGAGACAGTAGAGTGTTTATATTAGCCAGTGCAATAAAGACAACAGAAAACGTGCCTTGGAGACAAAAAAAATTATAAAATTTCATGCATTAACCTAAATATATCTACATCATCTCTGTACAAGAAATAAAATACCAAATTCTGCTTTACTACTAATTGAGTCCTTCCTTTTCTTTAGAAAAGTAGAAGTATAATGTTACATATAATGGAAGTTTTTTCTCCTAAAAGCATTGCTGAGCATCTTAGGAGGCTATCAAAATAAAAATGACAGAATGGACTTTATCAGTAGGCTTTTATAGAATGACCTCCACTCCTATAGGAGGTTAATAGACACAACAAACTTTCAGACAGCACTAAGCTAGGGAGAACAGCTGACATGGTGAATGCCAGAGCCTCAGTCCAGAAGGACTTCAATAAATTTGAGGATTGACCACCAGAACTGTCGTGACCTTCAACAAAGAAAAATGCAGAATTGTGCAACCACAGTGGAATAACCCCACACATTAATACAGCTGGGAAATACCTTACCAAGCAGCATGTAAATTGTAATTTGTTCAGAATGCATTGGTGAAATTTCACCAAACTTACATACAAAAAAGGGGGCATATAATCTAGGAAATAGAAACACCACTCTATTCAATGAAATTCAAATGTTCTCCTCATTGACAAAGTTTCTTTCTTAAAAGGTGTCTTCTTCCATACATCTCTAACCAGGTAATGATGTGTGTCAGTATTCAAAATAGACACAAATGGCACTCGTCATCTCTAAAACAGAGCATATGTGCTACTTACAGACTATTTTTGTCTGGGCTTTGTAAAGATGAAGGGGGAAAAGCAGCAGAAAGCCTGTCACCGAGTAACCTGAACATATAATGACTTACTGCAATCCCCACTGACTCAGAGCTGGGATGAAGCTGGGCAACGAGCACTCACCCCGGCACTGCTGAGCTGCTGGCAACTAGCCCCTCACTGCTGGTGCCTGCTCCCCAGCCTGAGGGCGCCTGCACCCTAGCCTGAGGGCGCCTGCACCCTAGCCTTGCCCTTTCCTCCCGCGCAACTCCGCGTGCTTTTCTGGGGGTGGGAGTCACCACTGCCTGGTTAGCCTGCTTCCAGTTAACAAACTGGTACGGTTTGCAGATAAGTGTAAGGTATTGTTTAAAGACGCAACCTTGGGTATCTCGGACATCGCGCATCACACAGTCTGTCAGGGTTCTTCCTGAGGATCATCCCTTGTGGCCTGCAAGCCTGCCGTCAAATGCTACAGTTAGGCGACGGGAGGAAATCCTAATTGCAGTTGTCCAGAATCCATCGGTTCAGTGGATGAGCAAGCACCCTACCTTTGAAGTAGCAAACAACAAATGAAGAAGTCAACCAGCATTTATTTAGAAATCATTGCAGCACAGGAAATGTAGAAAACCAACAAGAGCAAGAACAACAAAAGCCCACCCCGCAGAAGAAAGCTGAAAGGCTGAGCATGTCCTGCGTTCTTTCCAATGTGTGCAGGCACACTTCATGCTGCTGTAACTAAAGGTGCTTGCTTGCAAATTCAGCAAGTATCTTGCCATCAATAAACCGAAGTTGGAATAATAAGCTTTCATGCAAATGCTTTGCTCTGATCCTTAATTAGTGAAAGGAAAAAGTGACTTAGCAGCAGCAAGGAAAATCTCCCTGCAGCAGATCAGAGCTGTGTCTTATGCAATACACAAATGTTTATCCTTTACCCACTTTCAATAGTAGTTTGCCATTTTGAAGTCTTAGTACTTGATCTAACCCAAATAAACATTAATAGGCACAAAAGCAGTTTTGTCCTGAGATCAAAATAAACATCTGACATCACATGCAAAGCACATCATAAAATCTTTTCTTTTTTTTGAGTGGAATTTAAGCATAATATTTAAATTGCTACTGTTTAGATAAAATTATTAACGGAAAAAGTATTCGAAAATGGTTTAACATTTCATTATCTAAATACTCAAAATACCGCTTAGAGTTAGCCTTTGGTTTTTTAGAGACAACAAGGACCAAAGAAAGGAAATGTCCTTTTAATGGTAGAGAAGTTTCAAGGCATATCATTTTTAAATACATTACAACAGAAGTTGACCGAGTTCTAAAACTCATTTTAAAAGTTCAGCTCAAATCCACTCCCTGTGGTAACAATCAGAGTTTCTGGAAAAAAAGAACATGAACTGGTGATTCACAGGGTTTAAAAGCTTTGGGAACATTAAAGGCAGATAAAAATGTGAATGAAGGAAAAAGAAAACAGGAAAAGACGTTTTTTGCTCTTTAGCCCCTTGAAAGACTTTCCTTTGAAATCATTGAGCCTCACAGCAATGATCCCATTTGATGGCTTTTTTAAATGGTTCATTTACAGTATTAATAAAAATTGCTGTAGATAAGTAATTGAGCATGTCAAAAGATGAGGCTTCAGGGGCATCAGGTGCTTGGCATGAATCACACTGCTTTAAAATACTCAGAAAGGGGCCTGGTAGTTTCTAGGGCTACAAGGCTTGTGTTCACATGCAGAGTGTGTTGGTTCCTTGGTACTTGTGCTAAGGGGGAACCCCTCAGGAAGAGAAACCTAAACTGAGCAAAATGTTGTCAGGTCAGAGCAGAGGAAAATGTGGGGGGTCACCTCCACAGTGCCCTGAAAAGACCCCGTGACCTGAGCAGGGGCTGGAAACACATTAAGGCATCAGTTTCCCAAAATATCTGTTTGTCTTTCCATCCCATCAAACTAGAGATGGAAGATTTGTTGGGGCTTCCTCTGATCCGCAGGTTTGACTGAGATATGATTCATCTCCTAGCTGATGCAGATGTGCTCATAACTCATCCTGCAGGGATGGAATCATTTCTACCAAACAGGTAGTGAGATGAGACAGGAATCCTATAAATGCCACCCCAAACTGTCAGCTCAGAAATAAAGAATGAAAACAGATGTATGAAATAAGTCTTTCTTAAAGATCAAATCCCAACCGGGGACTTATGAACATGATACATTTCATTCCCATGTGCAGTACTGTAAAACTGCTGTAGACGTTACTGCAGAGGTTTCCCCCACTATCTTATGATCACCACGGGAATCAAAATCCATTTGGAGGGTTATGGGGAAATGTTGAGGCTCATGCAAACAATTACCATAAATGCCTACAATACATAAACACAATTACAGTTTGGATGTTAAATAACTGAATTAAGAGTGCTATCTGGCCAGAGAAACCTGATTAAAGACAATGGAGATGGAAAGTGAGATTAGACCTAATCAGTTCACCAAAAAAGAAGCAATTCTTCCAGTTCTAAGGCTGAATCATCATTAAAATGACGCTATTTAAATTAAAATCACTATATTCAAATTAAGTGTAGCTCACTTAGAATTTAAGAGTCATCTTTAGGAAAGGGCCATAGATTATTATGTACAGAAAAATACCTTACGTAGCTTGTGACACAGGTCTTTGCATTTCTTTTGTCCATCACACATATCCTGTATATTTAACAATGAAGTAATAGTCTGGCTTCTCATGGGGTTCATTTCATACAGGCGCTATATTTTTGAAAGAATGAGAAAATGTCTTAGCACCACTAGGATAGTCCTTCCATAAAAGAACTTTACTAATAAAAAATAAAGAAAAGATAAACTTTCTAAAAAAGTTTTAAAATCAATTGCCTTCAAAAATTAAATCTTTCATTTTTCAAGGGAAACATGAGTAATGGAGGAAGTTAAAATTGGGAGTAGTTTTAAAAGAAACCTCACACTGGAATTATCTGAAGTATGTAGTATCTCAGACTTATCTTAAAATCAGAAGCACTATGGCAAACTATAGCATCTTGAGGGGATAACTTAACATAGGAAGCAAAGAACAATATACACACATTTTACAGGGATCCTGGGGTACTTCAAAGAAATGAGATGAACAAATCAGGGTCAGCCTGCAAGATCATCAAGACAGAGTCTAGAACCAGCACCTCCTGAGCTCCAGGTCAGAGCTGGGTTCCCAAGCCAGGTTATGCACATTTGTGCATATTTGGAAACTCAGGCAAATATACTGTTCAAGTATGCTGAATTCACATCACTGAAAACCCGAGACCTCTTTTTTTAACCACAGGATGAGTTTGGGCAAGGAATAGCTCAAAATTCCCCTGAAATTAATTATTAAATTCAGTTATTTTAGAGTCTACTGGCAGCTGTAGGCAATGCTTCAGAATTAAAAAGTAACAATTATAAATAAAATCATTCAAAAAAGTTTGTGTGAGAGACATGCAGACCCTGATCCCACAAACACAGCCTCAAATATAACCATTTGAAATAACATCAGAAAAGTCTATGAGATTATTTATTTTGTTAAATATAACAGTTGATAGAAATAATTGGAAAGCTCCACCTTCTTCTTGATGTAGACTCATAAAGAATATCTCCACACTATCCATGAAAAGCCAAGTCATCATTTTCCTCAGGCCAGAATAGCAACCTCAGTGGGGTTAGGAAAAAAATAATCAATTGAGGAAACCTTTCCATTTTCAAAAGCAGAATTGCTAGAATTGGAACTTACAATTTTCTCAAAAGTTCCATACACTTCCTTAATGTTTTACTGAAGAGTCTTACCATCAAGCGTTAAGAAGCTAAGAAGGTTATTTTCGGCCAACATGCACATCTGAGGCATTATTTCACAGACATTTCTATAAAAGCCATCATGGGAAGTGTTATTAAAAAAAAACCCCAACAACAAAAACAACCAAAAAACAGAGTCTATTTTGAATCCAACAAAATAACAACTTTTAAAGTTTTAAAAATTCACAAAATCTGTTCCTTGTTTTTCAACCAGCCTAAAGAACCTCATTTATAAGGTCTCCGTGCTAATTTAACAGAAGCTGCACCTAGACCAAAAATTAATGACAAACCTTCATTTTATATCTCCACTGTCTTTCACCGGGTTTCTCTGGCCAGATATCATTCTTACCCGCTTCAGGTCACTGCTGCCACAGCTGTCGTCGTGTTTGCAGTGAACCACACAGATACCCCACTGAAGAAGCTTTAACAGGCCCCAGCTCTGCAAGATGGGCATTGGGGTGGGTAATTTTTTTAAACTTCTTGTTTAAAATAAAAATTATCTTCACCCCTTTATAGTCTTGATGATTAGATATTGTACAAATATCGCAAGAAGAATTGTGGATATTCATTCATGATTTAAAGAGTCATTCAGACCTACACTCGTATACATAAATAGACTAGAAGGTCAGATATAGGTATAAATACATATGTGTACGTACACATACAGCCCTGGCTACACGGCAATCATCTGCACATAGACGCAATGGATATGCAATGCAAATGTGAAACTGCAAATGCACATATTGTTTCTTAATACTCATACTTCCATCAAGTAAGTGAAATAGAAATTAATACTGAGTACTTAAAATATTTGATACACACACGAACAATTCCTAGGATTAACCCCAAATTTGAGGAGAAGACAACAGTCATAACCACTTTCACTACCAGCAGTTTCTTTCCATCATTTTTAACATCCAAAGTGCAAGGAAAAAACTAATCTGAGCCTGGTTTTCTTTCTGTATGCTACAGATAGTCATCTCTGGCATCAGCAGACTGAGTCTGGGCTTCACATTGATTTTCTTTTTTCCTGATGTATACAGTGAAATTGAAGTCCTATGCATTTCTGCTAAATAAGGTTTTGCCTTAGCTAATAGCAAACTATGACAATGGTCTGCAAAGAATTGGGGAAAGGGAAACAGTCTTTAAAAAAAATTCACCAACAGCAGCTGTGAATTTATAACTGTCAATGAAATTGCTGAGGTTTTTATATGCACATTAACAGTATGCTGCAGTGTAAAATGGGATTCTTAATTCTCTTCACAGAGCATTAAATCATATTTAAGATTAAAAAAACATCCTTGATCAGCTACTGACAGGTCCCCTCCCTATCAAAATCACTTCACTTCCCGTGTTTGTAAGACTTCAACAACAAGCTAATTACAAAAGATCCTTCTTGAAGTAAAATATAAAATACTAGCGTGTGACTACACAACATATGTTGTTCTTCATTTACTCCAAGCACAACTCCAGGAGACTGATGCGTTTTTTCATAATGTCAGTGAGATGTATTTCAAAAGGAAGGTAAGTCATAAGATGGTGAAGGACAGAGCCTCAGGTTCCTTCAGCTGCATGGGAAAACGTCCTTCATTTACTGCATACTTCATGAAAGGCTACATTGCACCCCGCAAGGATGCAATGATTAACTTGTGAAGTGGTTCCCAACCTTCTGGTTAGGACTCACTCATGAAACCCTCAATACCTGGGCCTTCCGAGAACTGTGCACTGCCAAAATGTTCCTCAGTTCTCAAATCCCAGTGGGCGCCACAGGAACCTTGCTATCCTTGTTTATGTTTCATCTTATCCTTCAGAAGTTACATGGAACACATTAAGTGAAACTTGGCCTCCTGAGTTTATCTTGTTCCTTGAGAGATTAATAAAACTAAGTGACAATCAGAGCATCTCCAATACCTTGGTACCTATTTTTCTCTTAGCTTCACTGTCAGAGCAAACTAGCTTGGGCACTAGGGCAGCACAGGAGCTACGACTATCTAACCCATGACTGTTGCTAAAAAAATATTGTTACAGCCAAAACACTCTGTCATTAGGGCACTATATTACTTGCAATTATTTTATGTTCTTAATGAAATATTTCTATATTTCTATATAACTTACTTTTGGTAGGAATTTGACTGTGACTTGCAGTCTCTTTATCAGAAGTCTGTAAGAGGCAAGACCACAATAATTCTGTGGCACAGCCAAAGTTAGCAGTATGTAATTTTGGTGGCCTGATAGTATTCTGGCCTACAGACTTCTTCTATTTTGACATCCAGTCACACAATAAGAACAAATAAACATCCCCAGACAGCTCTGGCAGTGGCATTCCCAGCTCCCCATGACCACAGGGCCACTGGCACATCCGCTACCAGATGAAAAACACAAACAGCTCATGCACTGACACATGAGGATTAGAGTGGTATTGGAGTTCACGTGATGTCCCATGCTGGCCATGGGCAGATGCTCCAGCAGCAGTGACACCCACTGGGGTATTGTTCCCCACACTGCCCAAAGGGAAGGTCGGGGTCCCAGCAGGAGGGTGAGGGAGGCTGGGATGCTGGCCAAAGTGCTTGCTGGCACCCTGTCTACCCACCGCCCTGTGATGTGTTTGCGAGCACACCGCCCTATGCCCGTTCCTCCACTCCTGGGGCTTGCAACAGCTTTTGCAGCCAGACCAAGAGGGCTCTGAAATGCAACCTCCAGGCGCTCGGCTTGCACCACTCTCCTCCTACCCGACCCTGCGTGCTGGCACAGCAGACAAGAGATGAAGCAGCACACATTCGGTTTCCCAAACTTCTCCAGAGAAAATGACAGCTTGAGTGACCCATTATTATTGAACTGGTTTTTAATGAAATGCTACTACTATACACCACTACACAAAGAACATATGTGGCTGTAAGTGATTAATTACACTCTCGAAGAACCTAACAAGAGACTCTCATATTTAAAATACTTTATGGCAACTATTAATTTTTTCTCTCTAATTATCAGAGTAGCGATGCAGTAATGAGTCCTCTGCCTCAAATTTACTTATTTTTCTTTTTCCTTGCTTCCATCCTATAGCTTTGTTAATGCTAATTGTTGGTTCTGTGCAACAACCAAGCTTATTTCTCTTTTTAATTTGTAAAAGATAAAAATATATCAAGGTTGAAATCAAACAAAAAAATAGCTATTTCATCAAAAATAAAAATATGTCAATTTTTTTCTTTTTATTTTTTCCCCAGAAATGGCTGCCTTAGGTAATTCCAAATGAATTTTAGTACTGTGACTATCTCAGGAGTCCATCTTCAGATGCTGAAAAAACTAAGCAGAAAAGCGCCAGCTTTGAGAAGTGCTGAGTATCTGCCATTAAGCACTGATAATCAGTGGTAGTGTACATACACTAACTTCAGGAAGCTACATTTCAATACCATCCAAATCAGAAATACAATTTTTCACCCAGACAACCTGTTTGACAAGTACAGACAGCCCTATGTTTTAAGTGGAACTCTACACAGAAATCAATGGAATTGCTATTTGAGAAATGGCTTTGCTTTTCTGTCCTGGACCATGAGCAAGCCTGAAATCAGTTATTGACCTTCTGCAGTAGCCTGATCCAAAAACACTGGCCAGCAGCAGAATTTCAGTACCAGCTCCTAACTGCTGAAGGAATATTGTTTGCACAGATGTAAAATTTCTTATTGACCAAATGTAACAAAAATCCATTAAATCTTTCACTAATACACTGCAAAAGATGTGAAGGAACATTGCATCTTGCCATTACTGGAGAACAAACAGAGTTATTGTGTGAAGAAATGAAGAAGGCACCCACGCACTGAGCTGACCCTTCTGAATATTCCTTTATGGTATGTTTTAATGCTATTTTCCAAAGCCAAACTATTCTCAAATCTTTATTTTATGCGGATGAAAACTGACCACAACAGGAACAGAAAAAAGAAACTTTGAGGATACTAATCCATATGCCCCTAAATACATTTACACTTTTCCCAAGTGAGAGAAAAACAACCACATTCTATGAGTAGATATGGTTAATATCCATATTACAAAATTTAACCAATTTCAGGAAAAGGCAATTATGTCGGATATTCTTAAAAGTATTTTCAGTTTTACAGTAGGTCCACAGATCTCTGCTTTGAGCTGCTGAAACTCAGTCACAACACCTGACTTAGCAGACGGTTGTGTAGGCATCACAGAGCTGTAGGCACCAGCTTGTCTTTTTAATTTGCATGTGAGGGTGCTGCTGGTCGGAAGAGGACAGTCTGCTCAAGACCAATTACTTGGTCTTTTACCTGCCTGTTGCTGGTAGTTGCAGCCCAAGCACTTAAAGTGCCATCTATTTGCTGCCATCTACAAGCGCGTGTCGGGTAAAACTAGATAAGCGCAGGCACCTATGGTAAATAAGTTTGCCTTTGCAAGCCTGATGGGAGGATGCGAGTCTGATTTTTGTGGAAAATTAACACGGTGAGTTCTGCTGTTTTGTCCCACCAAACATGATTCGCACTCCCAATAGTGTGTCCTCAAGAATGAAGAGTATAATGATGCTTTATTGCTTGAGAAAGCCACGTGCCCCCAGAGAATTTATGTCATCGTAAGCCACAAGTAGGGCTGGTGGAGCAGGCTTTAGGCTCTAATAAAAGAGATGGAAAAGAGGAGCTGAAAAAACACCACGACAAAAGATGCTTTTGTTACATGTTGAGATGAATCTGAATCAAAATGTGTTCACAGTTATAATTTCTTGTAGATTTGGGAAAACTGCCAGTAGGAATAGCATGATTTTACTTTCCAGTGTCACTATAATTCTTATTCCTATCAAAGGAGGCTGAAAAAAATTTGCCAAGTTATTTCATTCGGAAATGAAGCTAATTTACAGGCATGGTAATTTTCCCCCTACAAAATTGTATAATGAGCTTTAAATTCACTAAATAAAGGGTCTCTTCTCTGAGTGATTATGCTTAATTTACACAGGAATTAATGGTGACTGGACTTCCTTTCAGAACAGCTTTAAAAGAGCTGCGTTACAAAACAACGTCAACAGCTTTGGAAAAAATCCTAAGAGCTGATGGAGTAAAAAATACTTATCTTTATAACAGTGCATACATATAGGTATCTTCATAAATATCTTTTACAGGATAGGCACATAACCATTAAATCAGGTATCAAAATCCAGTTAATCTATAATGCTGATTTGACATTAAATTGCTTAGGCATTATGCTGATCGAATGTACAGAAAAGCCTGAAGAAACAGATGGACAGAAATGCCACGAAGCAATACTTTCATCTGTAAAAATTGTTCTCACTGTATTCACTGCTAACTATTTACCTATTTTTTAGATCTATTTTGACTGTGGTTTTTTACTCGTTATTTTGTCTAAAGAACGGAAACTTTGGTTTGTAGACAAGCCTTGCCAAATGTAGCCCCATTTTCACACAGTTAAGTAGTACCTAGAAAACTCCAGCATTTCCAAAATTCAGGTGTTTTGGGTACTTATGTAGAAAGTAGATACATGGAGCCATTCCCAATAGCAGCTTGTTTAGGGTCTCACTAAGGCAGTAAGTGTGCCACATAAAAATATAGCGTTTGTCCTTAGCAAGTTACTAAAAGAAGTTAAAATGCATATTGCAGTTACCAAAAGCAGCTGACCCTGAGGTTGTGGAAGCAGGGGAAATGCATTTGGAAGTTTTATTTCAAAAAAACCCTCCCTTCCCTCCTTCCTTTGTACTTTAGGAAGTCCTAGATATCTTTTCTATATACCATAGAAGGGGGATTCATAAAATTTCAGGTTCCTCCATTATAAGAGATATTTCATAAGAGGTCTACAGGTAATACAGAATCAGTGACATCTGTGAAAGCGATTAACAAAATCTAAGCCGAAATATTAGGAGTGAGCAATACAAACCAAGACCATACTATCACAGCAGCTTGATTAACTTACAAGAAATGAAAATAATTAATAATAACAAATAATAATTATAATAATAATTAGAAATGAGGCTGTGGTATATAATCCTGGGGAACCTAGCACATCCATTGTGATTGTGGCAACAGTATTTCCTCCGATCAAAATAGGGATGAAGCAGCGTTTTTAACACATCATTACCATCTACTGGACATGGAGGAGAATGCAGCTCAGAAACAAGACCAAGAAAATGGACACCCAGACAGTAAAAAGGGTTGCCAGGTCTATCAGGAAATCCTATAAAGCTGTCTTCTTTGCACACACACATCCTAACACCATCTGACCTTCCTCTGAAGGTTAGAAAATAACCAGCCCAAAGGTGTGAAAATGTAACTGGTAACTAATACACATCCCACCACCACGTGGTGAATACAGTCTGATTCTGAATTCTACCAAAAGTATGGTGAACTAGAGCCTGAAGCTTTTCTGGCAAGTGACACACACACTATCTAGTTTCCAGCAGCTTTGACAGAAGGAAACCCTTGGATCCTGTTCCTGATGCAAAGTTACTACGTCTTTCTGGAGATGTTTTATCACATCTCCCCCTACCTGGAAGTCATTCACACGCTTTGGAATCAAATTTAAAGCTTAGGAAAGACGGAAGAGAACGACAAGACCAAAGAATTTGACAGTGACAATAGTTTTCTCTGACAGAGAAGTCATTCCTTCATCTTACAGAAATACATCTGTACTTGGGTGGAAACATCTGCCTCTGAAACTGCACATCCATATGATGTATGTGTGTCATTAGATCCAACGGATTCAAAAGGAGCATACGCCTCGAATACAAACGCAGTAAAGCACCTGTGAAACTGTTTTGAATCAGAACCCGTATTTACTGAACTGACACAAACCATTGAAAATAAATTAGATACTAAGTACTGTCAAAGAAAACAACATGAACTTATTAATACCTACAAAGGGATGAGGGACAACTTGCTGACAATATTGCCACTCAATAAAATTTGGAAATCACAGTAGCTCATATAAACCATTCAAACTAGAGAGTTAGATTTCATATGAATTCTGAATGATCGCACATAACTTTATGTAGCAACTGGATGACAGTGGACACGTCTGGGAGAAGGAGGAGAGGAGTCCACCCCCAGACTTCCTCCTCCCTGTCCCAGATCAGGTACTATGCTGGCTGAGGAGGCCACCAGAGGAGTGGCAGCACCCAGATGCTTGGTGAGCACCCCCATGCAGAGCCCATCCTATGCCACAGAGCCACAAACTGGTGTTTGTTGGTTTATAGACACTGCACACGCTGAGCACTGATCTGAGACTTCAGGGAGACCAGGGAACTGCTGCTCAATCTGTTTGGATCTGCCGAGTGACTTCAAACAAGTAAGTTCACCCCCCCAACACCTCATTTACCCACACACAGAAATGGGGTAATAATGGCATCCTCTTTGGTATAGTAGTTTGAGACTGTTATTTGTAAGAGGAAATTATTACTGCTGCAATTAAATCCTTATGAACTTCATCCCATAGTGTATAACAATGGCCCGGGAACAATTTTTAAACCCATCTTCAGTATTACTAGTTAAAAAAAAACATTGCTGGACTTTGTTATGGACTACAAATGTTTTTTACAGGGCACTCATCTCCTCTGCTTCTTTACCCATCTCTTTTCCAGTCAGTGTTTCTCATTCACCAGCAGCTTCCCTAACACTGCCACACTGGTTTATACCTGTCATACTACCAACTTCATGACATCTTCCCTCAGCCTTCAGTAACACTGAACTTCATTCAGCAATTTCATGAGCTGAATCATGTTGTTATTTGGACATGCTAAGTACATGGAAAGGTGCTGAAACTTTGCAGTGCCTAGAACAGGACATCATCAAAACCAACTGCAACCTTATGTCATTCTCCAAAGTATTCAGAAGACTAAGAAGACACAGCAACAATGACCCAACACAATTAGCCACTCTGATTCATCTGGAGATCAATGAACATCTATGAAGAATGGGGGGAAAAAGCTTTATTTGTCAGCCATTGATCCCAAATAGTAATTTTTGCTTTGGACTCATTCTTCAGGGGACATGGAAAAGGCACAGCATGTCAGTACACGGCTCTCCAGAGTCTTCAATCCATGGCACTTACTCTGCGACTGAAGGAAGAGGTTCATGCTTCTCTAACTTTAGAGCAGGGATCCTGACTCATCTTTTCAGATAAAGAATTGGATTTTTTCAAAGAAGAAAACACTAAATATGTATGAATGAACTCAAAATTTGGGCAAAAAACACCCATTTCCTAATTCTTAGCTTTGCCACATTTTACTTTCTAACACTCATCTTCTTAACTTGCAGAATGATGCACACTTGTGTGGTATTTTACCAATGCTAAGCACTACAAAAAGCATGAGGTTTTAAGCAGGAACTCTGTTAGTATAAACTGTAAAAGTTGACACAGTATCTTTGTCGAAAATTGAGATGTTTTAACTGCACGAGGTGGTAAGCACCCAAAAGGCATACGGTAGCAGGTATTACAGACAAATAGGAACCGGTCCACCTCGCAAAATTTAGTGCTGAGGAACTTGCCATCCCTACTGCACATACCTCAGATTTTTCTATTTCTTTGTTTAAACTTCAGACTAGCTCTGCTTGGGTGCCTTGGCCTGAAGCTCGCTTGCACCTGGAGTGCATTCAGGACTCCCAGAGCCCATCCTCCAGTTTATTATCATCAAAAAGGCATCAAGCTCATGCACTCCAGGACTGCTACTTAACCAAAACCAACCAAGTGGGAAATTCACTTCAGAAGAGCGCTTCTGGTCTGAATTAAAACATGAATATAGATGCACTTGAGACACTCCAGTTTTTTGTGGTCCATTACGTTTTGAGAAATGAGCATATCTCAGTAATAACCACATGGAAGCTAATCACAGGAACAGGATTTGTGTTTTTGCTGTACCTACAAAAGGCAGCAACTAAAACTCCCCAGGACTTTAGGCATATAAATGCTGAAGTGTTTCCTTCCACAAAAAGCTAAACGATTGTCAGCCGCAGTTTAATCACAGCTTACCATTTCAGCGGGTGCATCTCCACTGCAACTGGTTTATCCCATCTTTCCAAGATCCTGCAATTTTTATTGTCAAAAAGTATGCCAAATTGCACATGCTAGTTACTTACAGGTCTGGAGTCCAGGGAATGGGATCTCAGGCATGCCAGCAACCCTACTCACAGCCATCTGGAGCTGCCTGGCTGAAGCATGAGGTCCTGCTCTCACCCACCTTCCAGGACACTCTGGATGCAGAGGAGGTGACCTGAGCAGCAGCAGCACCAGGGCCCAGGTAGTCCCCTTGCTATAAAGTGGGCCATAGGCATCACATAAGCTGGTTCTAGTTTGTAACTTGACATTTTCACCTTCAAAGCCAAGTTAGCAAAATGGCTGTTATTTTGAAAGCATGACAAAGCACAAATTAAAAAATAAAAACTTCAAAAAAATTTCAACAAGGAACAGAAATTCCTCCATAAGCTACTAGTATGAATTCAGCCCAACAAACTGTTTGGATCACCACTATGATTTAGCAGCACAGACTGTTCACTGACATCTTGGCATTATCAACCCAGCCTCTAGACAAGTGCCCAACAGTATCAAAGGCACCACTGAAGTTGACATTAATTTGCAACTTTCTGGAAAGGGCCTGCAGACAGGAAAATGGATGAAAGTCAAGAAAGAGGGACATCCTCTTGTATACTCAGAGGTGGTCCCTCAGATCTCCCTCCAGAGACATGCTGACAAAACAGTGCAGAGAAATTGCCAGTTGTGCTGTTCTATAAATGGTGTACGCCCCTCCAACACAGCAACTGGGAACTTTGAACAATATCAGAATCAGACCCTTCCATTCTCAGGAAACCAATTGACATATCTCTGCTTGACACAAGTTTTAACATTTAAACAAGTTAAAATGGGTTTAAAGAATGCTGAAGGAAAGAGAGAAAACAACAAAACAATGTTAGTTACCTGCTATATTTCAACAACTACTGAACTACAAAATCCTCAATCAATCCCATCAATTTTTTACAGGAACAAACTCCCAAATAGTTATCCTCTCATATGAAAGTGGGACTTTAAATTTTTGGATGGAAGAAGATATTGCTTTGTCCTCTTGCTATTTAAAATATCCCTTTTGATCTCATCCCTTTTCCCAAGCTTTTTAGAAAGCCTGACGAAAGTGAGAGCACACCTTTCACACTTCCAAGATAGCACCTGAATTTTCACCTTATACATTCCAGTAAGGCAGCTAGCAAAAAAATTTGAGAAGAACTACAAGACATAAATGTATCACGGTCACCCACTGAGAACAGAAAGCTGCAGAGAAGTCTCTTGGCCACTGTTTTAATTCTTTCCTTCACTGATGAAACTACAGTAATGAAAGAGTTATAAAAATAGCAAATGTGACAGTTGCATGTTAAAATGGAGTCACACAGAGATGAACTGGTATTTTATTATTATTTTAATAAATATATAATCTAGCTGCTTTACTTAGCAAAGACATGAAATGGGATGTGCTGGATCCAGTGTAATTATTTCTATTGACACAACCTGCTTATGGTTTTTGGTACTGTATGAGAGTAAATCCCTGCCATCCAAAGCCAACAGGAGATCTCATCTTGACTGCCTGTGAAAGGGAGGTACTATACAACTACTGAAACAAAGGAAACAGGACCATTATTTCCTGTTCAGTATTTTACACATCTTGTTATAATGCTGGTGGTACTCTTGGGAAAACATAAAGCCTAATTTCCGACCAGAATTTGTATTGTTTCAGAATAAAGACTACGAAAACTGGTACCAAAGAAAAAAACAGAAAAGATAAACAGTGTATGAAATGTTATGGTGAAAGAACAGGTGATCATGGCTGCTTCTTGCTGTCAGTGGAAATGAGGACAGACTCTCCTTTCCCACACTGTCACAGTCAGGAAGCCTGTCTGGGGGAGGTGCATAGCAGTACCCATCCCAAACTACAGTCAGCAGACTAATAAAGAGTGATCTTTCTGTTAAGACTATCTTTAATTAATAGGCTCATCCAGAATAGGAGGTAAAAAACACTTTTTGAGGACAAATCTTCATTAGTTTCTTTGAAGAATTAATTTCTTTTCAACTGCTTCAGCATAGAAACTCCCAGGTAAAAGCAGAAAAAAAAAATTACCTCTAGAAATATTTTCATAAACTACATAATTGTATTCACTACTCACTTTTCTAGGAACTTTCATGCATTTAAGGCATTGCCTTGGCTGAGATCATTCACAACAGAGACAATAAACATAGTTCGAGATACAAGAAATTTCTTACACACAAGAAAAATTTAAAACATTATTTTTATCTCAGTCTAAATGACCAGTCTGTTGGAAAAATTCAGCACTTCAAGAATAAAGGATATTGTTCTGACAAGATGCATCATATTTTTCATACATAATCACGTGAAACATTTCAGTCATTACTTTAATTATAAAACTCATTGTAATTATAGAGACACAATGGATATCTTTTTAATAAGGATGATTCTTTCACCTTTTTTTTTATGCTTGTTACACTCAAAAAAGTCTCCCATACTACTATTTCCAACATATTGATGGAACAGAATTTGAATGGAACCATTGTTAAGTCTCCATATTTCTACAACCTTTCAGAAAACATTGTCTTAGAAATAATATGCAGAACTGCACGCTACAGATTTCTAAGACCATAATATCCTAAGATTTGTTTTTGCAGAATAACCTGCATATATGATATACTCTGTTTCTGCTGGAAGGTGCAAAAATATGTTAGGAAATACACTCAGTCCTAGGAAAACATATTGAAAATAAGTTATGTAAAGCGTATTTTTAAAAAAAGCAAAATAAAATATGTCCAAGTCAATTGGCACTAGGGTTAGGATTTTTACCTCTGCTGTTCAGAGGTAATCTTTACAGCCAAAAAGACTACTAGTGCTTTGGACTAGGATAGCCAAAGCATGGTCAGCAGGTCCATCTAGATTTTCTTAATTCCAGGCCTAACATGAAGCACTAGAGCTAGGAAATCAACCCTTCCCTGCAGCTGGACCATGAGCTGAGTCTCCGTCAAGAAAAATCCAAGAGCCACCTCCCCTACCCCCAACTGGACAGAACGAATAAAAAAATCAATTGAAAAGCAATCCATTCATCCTTCTTATTTGACCATACCAGCCCTGTAACCTGCCCACAAAAAAAATAAATTATGGAAACACAGCAATATAACCAACCTAACACACAAGAGATAAAATGGGGATGCAAGATGATAGTGGTGTCTCAAAGGGCAGAAGGAATTCAGAGTTGATCCCTGCAGTGAGTAGGTAACTCCACATCCAGATTTGGGTCTAGACAGATTTAGCAGACACATCTTATTTATCTGTCAGTTTCTATTTAAATGCAACTTCACATCTAACTCAGACAAATCTTTGGGAAGAAAATGATAGTTGACGTAGAGCAATAATCCTCTGGCAAAACATTTTACAAAAGATGACAGAAAGCAGGGAGCACAAATAAGCCTCTGGAAAAGATGTCATGGGAAAATGAGAAAATATAGTCAAAGAAAATCAGCTAATTAAGTCACTGATATAACAAATGCATTTGAATGACTAGAGTTTAAAATAAACATAGATCATAAACTTACAGGTGTTCCAAGGTATGGTAAGGATGAAAGAAAAAGTCTCTGTGACTAAGGATGACTGAGTTGTGTGATCAGTTGAAGAGAACAATACGAATTCAAAATAAAAATGCTGCAGGACAAAAAATGGGATCTATGAAAGAAGAAAGGAGAAAATGTATTAAAAACCAAAACACCAAAAAACCTAGGTAAGAACTGTGTGTAGTCTAGCAATAACAAAAGTTAAAACTATGGGGAGGAAAAACACAGTGACTTTCTAAGAGGATTAAATGCTCAAACAGCATCTGTGTCAAGTGCTGGGAGTCTATCAGTCTTACCACAAGAAAAAATGTACCATGTACACTTATTAAATTCCAAACACTGCAGTGCAAAGCTGTAACACCTTTCACAGTATATTAACAGTATAGCAGCTGCCTCTGGAGAGGTGGGGAAGTAAAAAAAGCTAAAAAAGAACAATCAAGTTTGCTTGGACAGCAACTAAGACTTTAAACTAATGAGAGAAGTGATGTATACTAGAAAAATCGGATTTATTTTAGGACACCTGTGCAGCCACAGAGGATGCTGAGCCCTGTCAGAGCCCTGATAGTAACCCAGGACACATTTTTTCACCATATATTCCACAGCTGAACAATAAGGATGATGACACTGGCATCTTTTAGGAAGCACACTGAGAACTATTAACTAAACTAGGTAGATAAGAACTAAGCATTAATAATACCTTTGTCAAGTCAAAGACAAGCAGAAGAATCTAAGAAATATACTGTAGCTGAAAGGAGTTGAGAATTAAAAAGAAACCCTCATTTGTTTGTTTTATTTAAAGTAAACATTGTTTGCTCAACTTCCTTGAAATATTGGTTTGAGTATTTATATTTATTTCTTCCTGTAACAGATGAATAATACTTTGAGAAAAAAAACTTTGTAAACCCGTAATATCTGCAAAGATCCTGGGCACAGATCAGCATCTGAAACAAATTTTATTGTATGACTAACTTTCTAGTTCATATATTCCCTTTAAAGAACAAAACATGAGTTTAACTTTGGTTTTGCTAAGTACACTTACCGTAAATTGATGACTAATGGGTACAGAGTGCTACTTACCTGCAAAACAAACCAAAGACAGAGTTACTTAATAGCACAATAAACTACACAGGAGAGGGACTATAATTTAGGTGGCTTAGTAGTTAATCATTCCCATTTTTAATACCAGATTTAGATAGAAGAATGGAGTGAACCAAAGATTTGTAAAAGAGAAATATAATTTACAAACTCTGCATTGAATACTGTGATGGACTCTGCAAAGCTCAGTCTCAGCAAATATGCCTTATGACTTGAATTTCACTGTCCCCAAGGTGATGGTGAGACTGCTGAGACAAAGGTCTTGCACAAAGTCCTGCTTGCTGTGACTCTCAGAAGTGCTTCTGCTTCACCTCGGGTGAGCCTCTGTAACACTGGATACAAGCTCCTCATGAGGAATAGTCTCCAGCATGTTCCTCTTCCAGACTAACTACACAGGAACCATGAACCAATATTGTTTATATTACACAGAATTTCACAACTTAAATAAATTCATTAGCGGACTCCATTAAGGCGCCATACATGCTCACTGTGAGTTGGGTAAGGGTACTCCCATTTCTGGATCTCACATTGCCATGTCTTGGCCTCACATTTCTTTCAAAACTTTTTTTCCTTCTGAAAACTACACATGTAGCATCTGTTACTACCCTTGTTTCTATCAAAGATGACAAATTTGCAAGGTTGTAAGTCATTAACAGCAATGTCTTTAATCAAACACTGTCGGTTAGAAGGAGCCTCTGGACATCATCTAGTTCAACTTCCTCTGTCAGGAGGACATTTTCATAGAATTAGATACATTCCTATGTTTGTTTCTTTGAAATAGAAATATCAAACAAGGAGATAAATAAAGGAACAATCCATGTTTCAGTGGTGAAATATTATAATTAAACAATTCTAAATATCTACTACAGTGAGACACTACATCTTTTTAGAGCAGACACTCCATTATTGTGGTACTTAGCGATACAAAGGATTGAGGTTAATGGAGTTAACGGGTGGTTTGTTTAAACCCAAAGTTTGCAGAGAACTGTCTGAATACTCTTTGGTATGCAGCATCTTTGGCACTGTTATACCAAATCGTGTTATTTATCCCTTAAGTCACAAAAGATATATGAAGATACCACAATTTTTTAAATACATCTACAGTCCACACACATACCAAATTCACATTTTTACAACATATACACAATGTCCAAATCCTAAATTCATAAATCTCCCCCTTCATTCATACTGGGGTCCTGGCAGCTTCCATAACAGAGAGGACTGACAAGTGGACCAGAAGATCATTTAGAGATATCGTCTATTACAATCTACCATGCTAGTGAAGTCTTTTGCTTTCAAGATTAAAAAATAGAATAAAAAAATGAGAAAAAAAACTTGTCAAAACCAAAATGTATATTTTAGGAAGAATAAATAAATAAATAAATGAAATCACTGGGATAAAGACAGAAGCAGCAGTGCAGCCTTAAAACTGCAACACATTCCCTCTGATAGCGTTGCCATTGATTATGTCAGAATTCTTGTTAAATGTATTTAATCTCAGCTCAAAATTTGAAACAGGTCTCATGTGCAGTCTAAATAAATCCAGAAAAGGCTCATAGGTATATTCTTCTTTTAAGCTGGATTTGTTAATCAATCATGCTAAAAAGTATAAAACAATGGCAATCTTTAGATTTCTGACTCTAAGCCCAACAGTTATTTTTCATATCTAGAATTCCCCTGGTGATGTATGGAGATAAATGCAGCACACTGTTCACAACATTATGACACATTGTAATTATCTCCATGGATGCCAGAAACAACTTTGACCACTGTGATAGACTGGGTACTATCCAAAAGAAACAAAACAAGTATAGATTTTAAAATATATGGGTACAAGTGCACTATACTTTTTGTTTGCACTGATGAGAACTTGAAGGAAGCCAAGGACAGCTGGGGCTGGGGAAAGGATGATGCCAACTTAATCTTTAAGATTGACAGCTCTGTTTGGGACAAGGAAAGCTGAGCGGATGTTATTCAGCAAGGGAAAATCACTGTGGAGGAAGAGAAGTTGGAGAAGTAATATATTAAAAATAAATATGGAACTTGAGGGCATGTTTAATGCAAAGCAAGCCAAACGCTTTGCTAAAAAATGTGGCCTTTGTACTCTTTTGAAATTATTGCCGTCTTTTTTTTTTCTTCTCCCCTTGAGCTAAGTTCCTTAGCAGACACTGAAATAGTTGTAAACGGTAATTAGTATTCAAAACCACATTTCACCATGTGAAGCAGAAAGGTGCCCTGAGGAGGTCAGCCTCACTGCTCTGGGACAAACTCTGCCCCAACACCATCCCTGGGCAAACAGCTCCCCAAGGCCTCGCAGCGCCCTGGCTCCAGGGCCGCACACAACTGGTGCCCGCTGCTGCACGAGTGCTCTCCTGGGGAAGCCCAGAAAGATCGAGAAAGGTGCCAGTGAAGGCTCCAAGCAGCACAGACAAGCCGGTCTGCATGAGGTCATCACGGGGAGTGCTGAACACTGCTGAGTCCTCAGAGAACCGGAAAAAGTCGAATTCTTCATTGAACTGACAAACCAGTTGGAGGGAAAGAAAAGCTGCTAGGAAAAGCTGGGAGCATACTTTTTCTGCAATTACAGTGAACTCTGGAAACGACTGTGATTTCCCAGGAGATCCAGCTCTGGTATTTACACAGGGCCATTACTTCCATGCTGTTTGTAACCAGTCCTGCCCCAAGGCACACCACTTTAAGGAAGAAACGAGACTCTTAAAATCTTACGTGTCTTCTCCAAAACAAAGCTGTCTGGCAGTTCTGCATCTGCTCCTACTCAAACAACCAAGCAGACTTGGCTTCACAACCTTCCCAGACCTGCGTTTTCATAGCGCCTCAAGTCCTGTTCTTCCCTCGTGCAGACTGGACAAGTTCTGCTTCAATCTGGCTACAGAAACATGGCAGGATTTATCCTCGAGAATTTATTTGTACAAAAATTCCATTTATGCAACAGTTGCTGCCTTCATACGGCAACAATAAAAAGGCACCAACAGTGCAATCTAATGCCATGTCCCTGGGCATCTTAAATGACTGGCTTGAATCCTACCATGCCCATTGCTCTCAATGATTTACAGAGAGCTGTTGAAAAGCCTTTGCCAACCTCAGGAAATCAGCAAAAGTGATATTTTTACTGGGTTTAGAAAGAGGAGAAAAGAACACAGGGACCGTAGGTGTTCTCTTGGTTTGCTCTTTGAAGCCAGTAATCCATTGAATGGCTAGCTCGTCATACAAATGCCTGACATAGCTGAATGGGGCTACAGAACACAAGGATATGCTTTCAGTCAACAGCCTATAATTCATTTATCACCTGCAAGAAATGAGAGTGTTTCTGTACAGTTTGAACGAGCACAGCAAACCCGCATGTGAAAAACTGTTATCCAGATACTCGTAAAGGGTAAAAAGACTTATATCAAACCTAATGACTTTTGTGATCAATAGTATTAAAAACCAAAAATTGTTTGTAAATTAAATGTAGATCTCTGTGGACTCTCATTAGACCTGAACATTTACTGTAACGATGCACTTCAGGTTTTTTCTAAAATTCCTTACATCTGTAAGTTATGGGGCAAAATTCTATAACTCTTACCCAAACAGATGATGAACCAAGTTTTGCCGGACCAAGAACTGTAGGTTTTGGCCTCAAATTCAGAAGGGAACCTGGACAGGTAAATTGCTCCTGCCAATAGATCTTTAAGTAACACCAGGATTCCTGCTACAGGTCTGACTTAATCTGTGTAAGGACTCATGTGTATCACAGCAATTATTCCTGATAATACAAACTCAACTGATTAGCTTTAGACAATCTGCACCTCTTCCTTATAAACAAGTTCCCCTCCTTCACATTGAAAGTCATCAGTGTTGAGATGAAAGCAGGTACATGAAAGCTGCAGCACCATCACTCCCCTTGCTTTCAGCTTCTCCCAGTCTGGCAGTGCAACAGCTCCAGCTTTCATTTTCAGAAACATTCCTTCCTCCAAACATCAAACTCTTGTTCATGTTACCAGCACAAAAACTACTTAGGAAGAGTTACAATAATAGCTGTGATCATATGCACAATTACATTACAAGAAATTGATGGAAGTTTTGTTCTGGAAGCTGGCAAATTCGTATGGATTTATCCAGTCTATGCTTTGGATAAAGTAATTCATCGTAGCAAATAATTTTAGAAGCTCAGTGGTCGGTGGGGTTGATAGCCTGTGCTTGCGCTAAAAGGTGACATTTGAAATGCAGCAGATATGCCATTTTTTTTAGCTTTGCACATTAATAAAAACTGCCAATGACATAAAATATGACAATGCTGAACTTTGATAGGCAAAAACTGTTCTAAACCAAAATAACAGGGGCTCATACAACGCAGTTTGCAGTTCCATTAATTCAGTGTAAATACTCCTATGGATCAATTTAGTTCAAAGATTTTTTTATCTAAAAACTTAGAGACACCGTGGTCACTGTCAGTGACTGACCTTGATGCAAACATCAGTTGATTATCTGTCAGACATCCCCTTTCTGAGTAGGCCGCTGCTGTTTCTTTTTTAGCAGCACATGCTTTCCAAACCATTGTTCATTCCCTCTCTCACCAGCACTCTTATTTTCTGCTGCCTGCTTTTGATTTCTAAATACTGGAAAAGATACTGTTTTGTTATTGTATTGATAGTATTGATAACCTTCTTAATACTGTCTTGCTAAAAAAAAAAAATCTTAAATATCCTTTAATATTTCCACACTTTTCCTAAATTTGAACTCCCATGTCAGTCATTGCCTCTCATTGATACTGCTATATTCTTTCTAAGCCCTCTCTTTGTTACTCCACGCACACTTAGCACTAACCTGTTATTTTACAATAAAATATCTCTCTGTTGGATCAATGCCTTCACATTGTTCTATTCCATTTATGGTCACAAAATACATAAGAGTTTTAAAATTAAATATAAAATACAGAAATGCTGTAGCAACTGGGAACTTCAAATCATGACTTCAGAAACACAAACGCCAGAACCAGGTCTCAGGTGGAATTCACTCTAATTTCATTTATTTCAGAACCAGGCTATCCAAAACAATATTCTTAACAGGATTAACAAGCACTTACTCAACTTTCAGTTTCATGATTTGGCTTAAATTTCATGTAAGGGCACATAATGCTGCCAAATTAAACATATAATTGGAAAAAAAATCAGTCAACATTCTAAGAAAGTGGTTATTTTTGGTTCAGTCGGGGAAAAAATACTGACTGTGCACGGGTTAGAACTGGGTTTGAAAGCAGAGGGACCCAGGGTAAACACTGAGTACATGTTATACTATCTCTTTCACAGATGTTTCTTCCTACGAGCTGCCATATTATCATCTTGGATTTCCTCAGCAGAAATGCCCATGCAAAGCTCATGCGTAGTCGGCTGACACATTGGCGAAGCCCCTGACCTCGCATAGGCTCACCCCACTGAAGGTTCGTGCACACGCACAGTAAACCTGACCTTTCCACAATGCATCCAGCCTTACAGCATGTACACAAGCCGAGGCCAGAGCACACGTGCAGGCACCGGCGAGCACCTGGGATTTGCCAAGCCAACCGTGCACATGCTGCTTGTCCATGTGCTCGGAAAATGCCAGGGCATGACAGGAGCAATCAAAATGTAAGCTTGCCTGCCCTACCACCTGTACTAAAATGCCAGGCAAATTCCTCATGAAGACAACGTCTACCCTGATAAAACAAATGGAATATTCTGCCCCCATAGACTCCCATGTCAAAGACAGTTTGGTTTTGTTTCTGTTTCACGTATTTTTACAAACGCTCTTTCTGAAGACTGCTCTAAAGCATCACTGCTTTCATGTTTCAAACCTTTTTCTAATTAACAGTCTTCATCTATCCCTTCCCATTTATACCTATTAGTGCCAATGCACTTACAGAGAACAGCCAGATACCTTTCAGAGTCTTCATTCGACCTGTCTGAACAAATCAAACTCTCTTACTCTTCCCCATTCCCCATAATCAACCATTTTCATATCCCTGGTTGTACCTGCTCTATTTTGATTTCATTTATCTCTAATAGGACTTGAGCTACATTTAAAAATCATTCCTGGAAATGCCTGAGCCAATATATTTCAATAGTTCATTTGCCTTTTTGTGGCAGCATCTCACTAGAGGTTGGTGTTGGTAGTTCAAGGTACAGTCACACAGTATACACCAGTACGTACTGGTCAGTCATTTCCAGACTGATAGAAACCACTAAAGAGGGTGACTCACACTCCTTAACCAGTTCTTGTAATCTGTCCCTAACCACTGTAACTCAAGTTGATCAGCTTTCCTTTCCTGAGGAACCTGAGAGGAGGATACAGAGAAGTCGGAGCCAGACTTCTTGGCAGTGCACAGCGGTAGCATAAGAGGCAATGGATACATGCTGGAAAGTCGAAAATTCGAATTAGATATAAGAATTTACTTTTTCTTTAACACAAGGTGGTAAATACTGAAATAGGTTGCCCAGAGCAGTTATAGATCTCCCTCCTTGGACTTGACTGGACGCAGCCCAGAGGAATCTGATCTAATTAGACCTTCTTTGAACACGGGGTTGTACTAGATGACCCACTGGAGGTCCCTTTCAACTGAAATTATTCTAGGGTTCTCTTATTCCAGTTTCTCTTGACTGATGAGCAACATGACCTTATTTTTCATTTCTATTGCTGATGACTTCCAATTTTGCCACCAACAAACACATCAGTATTAGTCTAAGTAACTATAAAAAGTAATTAAGAACACACAAAGAAATCAACATTTTATGAAACATATTTTGTACCAATAATCATGTGCTAATTCGTTCAGAATGAAGGGATGGATATCACCCACTTTTCTATTAGAATGAATTAAATTTTGTTATGACCTTTGATGTTACTACGGTCATTCCCACTCTGGGAAGCGTCCTATGTCTGGCATCACAGTCCTTACCTAGAGTTCAATATTAGTCTTCATTATTATCTTGATTATTAGCCTAAACTAACCCTAACTCACTTTTCATCACAGTAGCTCAATGTCTTCTTTAGCTGTTCACTCACTGCGATTATTGTTATATATAAAGTATTCTTTATGATTCTTTTGCAAGGTTTAAACCAGTCTGGAAATTTCATTTTATCCCTGTATTTCCTGACTGTGACAACAAAACTGTGTTTTCCACTTGCTGTAGGCTTTTTGTCAACTTCTTAGTATCTGTTTTGGAGGTGATTATTCATCCATGTATATCTGGAGTCATTCACCTTTGTTCCCAAGCAAGGGAAGAATTCATTTTTTTCTACAGGTTTTGCACCTCTGAGCTGTGGAATTCTAGCCCTACTCCACATTCAGCTCTTGAGTGCATCACTGTAGCTATCAGCATGAATGAGACTCCTTAAAGCTTAGGCTTTCAAAGTTAGAAGATAAAACAAATTACATACCTACTTTTGTTCATCTGATCATTTAACTAAAGTGGTATTACAGTGAGGCTCTTCTCAGACATTCTGGCATGCCTACGCCCAGTCGAAAAGAGCACAGTTCCCTGCTTGTACAGGGGCTAATAAGTAGAGAAATCTCTTGTATTCAGGAATACTTGGGTTCAACCATCATTCTCCAATATATGTCTAACAAGTAATAGGGCAACGGCTTTTGTGCATGTCATCATGTGGGTGTGAATAAGAGTCATATTCAAGGAATATAAAATTACATATTCATTTTGCAATATTTATGATGCAATGTATGAACCCAGGTGCTTGCTGAGCAATGACGAATGATAAGATTAAAAGCCAGGCATCTGCACTGAATAATGTAAATAATTCAGCTCCTGTTTGCTCTTCAGGAGTGCTCAGGATCTACACCTTTAAGCTGCAAATGCTTAACTCTACCAGCTGCCAGGTGCATGTCTCCCCTCAACAAACTGCAGGACAGAGGCTTGAATTATTTCTGGTGAATTCATCACATTTTAGCCAGCGTGGAAGCCTGTAGTCTACCAACAGCATAATAAAATTCACACACACCCACACACCCCTTTCACCTTAACTTTTCAGCCTAAGAAGATAACCATCCCTGTAGGCAACGGAGCCTGGTATTGCAATGGAGTCAGTAAATCATCTAATTTCACAGGATGCAGCCAGTTTGGCTACAAAAGCCATTCCCTGAGTGCAAGTGGGTGTCATACAGAGCTACCCCCAATAAGGATTACTTCAGCTTCTAATAGGTGCTGTGGGAGTCCCGACTACCACTAGGTGGTAGGAGGTAAAGTATCTGCTGGTATCTTCTCTCCGCTATCTGCAAGTGCATGTTCAACAGCTCAGAGAACTGGTTCATGTTATGCTTTCTGCTGTAATCCTAAAGTGTCTCAAGTCCTTCCGTGTTTACTTGGCTTCATTCTAGTCTGCTAATTTCATTTGCTCCCGGCTTTTGCAAGTCCTGAGAGTGTACATTTCTTAATATCTGAAATACAGATATTTGAAATAAAGCTGCCAGAATAGATGTACATATTTCTAACTGGAAGCAAAAGGATAAGTAGCATTTTAAAACAAGAATAAGACAGGCAGTGTTTTCCTGCTGACAAGTGTGTAAGACAACGTAGCAGACATGCAGGTGGGTTTTTATCCCTGCCAGTGCAATGCCAGTGGTAGTTCCAGATATGGGGAAATCGACTCTCCCAAATAAAATAGGAAAAAAAAGGGATTTGCAATTATATGGCACAGAGGAAGCCTGGAGCAAACTGGCACCATCTAGAAAGCTGGAAGTGAGCCAGACGAATTACAACCTGAGCTCTTTGGAGCCCTGTCTGAAATCAAAGCTGCTCCCTCCTTTGGTGGGAGCTGCACAGGAAAAGGATGAATGGGAGAGGGTAGATGATGGGTATAGCCTTCATTGCACATGCAAAAGGGTACAAATCACAATCCCTTGAGCATACAGAGGTGAAGCAAGGTTCACAATGCCTTATTATATTAAGCCACATTATGAAAATGACTGTTTACATTGGTTCATTAATGTTTGTACAAGGCTGTGAACATGCAAAGTGGTAAGTATCAGCACAGGCATCAGCATGGTCTCTCAACTCTCTCAACTTTGACATGTTCGTGAGTGTTGTAACAAAAGAAAATACACTTTAATGATAACAATTATTGCCCACGAAAGGTGGTGTTTAGCATAGTCTCTATATACAATTTCTGACCATTGGAACTAACTCAGAAATTGATATCACCAGTGGATATTGTTACCCTGAGCAATTTATTTCTTCCAAAAAGACAAATGTCTGTGATCATCAATAAAATAACAAATTAAATGCACTAAACTAGCACATTTGGTACTGCAAGGCTACATAGGTGCTGTGTTGTTAAAATGCCTTTAGTCAGACTTGGTACAATGCCTTACATTGTACTGCCTGGTGAAAGGGAGGTTATTTCTCAGCTTTCTAGTCTTTCTTTTAATTTTTTAATTCTTTCATAACTATAGCAGACCTCAAATCAACACGAGGTTTTAGGAGGAAGTGCCAAGATCTATTGCCTAAAGCGAGTACCCCAAGATCTCAGAAAACAGTTTAGTTTGAACACCAGCTAGAGCAGTAAACACTATAAACAGAAGAAATACATAACCTCAGCTCTGCTGGGTGGAAGAGCAAAAGCAAGAAGGTCTGCAAATAAATCTCTCCCCCAACCTCCATGCCCTTGGCAGGGCAGGTACTTTTCTCCAGATGGGTTCTTGGCTGAGCAATACCTGCTCATTTCCTGGATCAAAGCAAATTCAACAAAGACTTCCTTGGTACACTTTTGTGTACCTCTGTCTGCCATCCCAAAGAGTTGGCTGTGTCCCTCTGCCCCTCCCAGCAGCAGCCTGACTGCAGAAGCAGTGCTCACCCTGCGTGCTTATCAGCTCAGTTCCACCAGCCTCTCCTCGATGGGTTTCCCCAGTGGTGCTCGGCGAAAGGGCAGCCTGCCCTGCACCTCGAAGGCATCCCCTGAAAGGGGGGTGCAGGGGTGGGGGCAGGCTTCCCCTCTGCTTCTCAGCTACAGCCTTTTAAAGGAACATATGGCCTGCAGCAGGAGGGAAACTGTTAAACCTCAGGCAGGTTATTAATGAAAACCCTCGAAGACTGATGTTGGGACCAATCTCACTTAATACTAGTATTAATGACATTGGCACAAAAATATAAAAGCAAACAAATAAATTTCCTGAGAACTAAATGCCTGGAGGCCTTGTCAATAGAAGGAGGATTGGGAGCTCACACAGCAAGAGCTGGATTATCTGGAGAGGTAATAGAAATGGGATGAAATTTAATAGCGGTGTGCAAGGTCAGAAGCTTTGGAACTAATAACAAGGCTTTCTGCTATAAACTACAAGGTTGTCAGCTGGAGGAGCTACATAGGGAGAAGTGTATTTGTAGAAGATGGGATGTCTGCAAATCATCAGCCATGAAAACAGTAAACTCATAAGGTGATGTATCCTTAGAAGAGCAAAGGAAGATTAATGCCCAAGGTAAAGGCCCCTGTGAGAGCTCCTCCTCTGAAATACTACGTACAATGCCAACCATGTTCCAGAAAGAGTCCTTCCAATCAGACCAGACCCAGAAATAGGCTTCAAAATTATTAAGATAACACTCTGATGTAACATGACTAAATCACCTCACCTTTACCCTAGCAAGACCAGGAGAGGAAGAGTAGTCTTGCTGTCTGGTCATTTACCAGGCAAATTAGGCAGTCCAAAGGAGGCTTTAAGCTGAAAGACACACAGGTATAAATTTTAGAAAATAAGAAAAAAACATGTCTAGCATCAAAGTTCTAGAAGTGTCACCCCATCAGAGTCCTGTCAGCTTAGGTGGGGCTTGAAAAGTTCATAGAAAGGTGAGAATCAGGGGAGTAAACTCGACGAAACAGGACCAGATTTACAGAGGAAAACTACTAGCTGTATGCTACATATCAGCACCAGACTGTTATCCTATGCCTTTCTCTGTTTCTCTGCAGCAAACATCCACAGGATTGGTTTTTGTGGGTTTTTTAGTATTTCTGAATAGCACCGGCAAGTGCTTTTCCCCTCCATTTCTTGCAAAAGTGCCAACAGCTTTTTTGCTTTTCACACTAACACTGTAATGGTGCGTCTCTCAAACACCCGAAGGTATGCCTGACAGCTTGTCTCCTGCTGTGCCCCGCTCAAGCTCTGTGCAACACAGAAAAGTAGGATGTGCCCATTCTGCCTTGCTCCAGCTGCCTGCTTGCAGCTGACTGGTATTATTTTTGTAATTTCTAAACCAGTATGGTGTATTCCTTCAAATCTGTGCTGTCTGTCACACTTCCCTAGCCTACAAATAATACAATGTGCCACCTGGAAGAAATACATCATTTGCACTGCCCCCCACACCTCGGTGCTGTTGCAGACACATCCCTTCCCATTAACAAGAGCACTTGCTATAGACCAAGTCTGTCCTTAGCCATGCACCAAAATAATTGCTGAAGGATTATGCCTCACAGTCAGAGAGAAAAAGCATACAAAATACAAATCCGGCTGTTAAAAAACCTCAACCTTGTGAAAGAAAAAATTGGTGACAAGAAAAGGGGGCTTGACAAATTGTATAAATAAGGCAGCAAGAAAGTTTTTTGAGGAAAGAGTTAAAGCAAGAAAAAGTTGGGTAGAAGAGAAGAACATTCCTCATCTCAAGTTCTAAAAGCACCAGAGACACACACGGCTCCTCAGAGCTCTGCCTGTGATTGAACATGATTTCAGGAAGCTAGAAACATCTCATGGTGCTAAGAAAATTGGAAATTTAGTTCATTTTTTCCTTGACAAGAGCCACACACTACAGAAACATCTGCTAGAAAAGGACAGCCAACAGCTTGGAGCTCCAGCTTGGATGGTTAGTAGAAAGAGCAGCAAAGTAGTTACATTAAATGGGTAGAAAATGAAGGCCTTCCCTCAGAGGGACATGTCCTCAGTCTCCAGATAATCAAATAGCAAAGGCTCAAGTAAACATTTAAATAGAAAAATGGAGACCATTCTCATCTATTTGGACAACACTGACATGCTTTTATTCCCCTAAACCAGAATATCATAGAATGCTAATTTTGCCAGACTTTGTGCCAAACTAGAATGATGGAAAATTTCAGAATGTCCAGCTCTCCAGGGGAATGGAAATTCTAGTTTCCAGTCAGCTCTCTCAGGTGTCACTGACAAAATTAGACCTTGGTTTGTCCCCACACCTAAGTTTTCCTTAAGTGGGCTCACAGCGTTCCTGTCTTTCACCAAAAAAATTTATGCACTTATATAACTAACAGCAGCCACTGACCTCTTCTCTTGCACCTTAACAAGACAGTTTTATTTTGCAGGATGGAAACAAATGGTCGCTTCTTAAATGTAAGGTGCCATCTGCTAAGCTTTGAATGTAAAGAAACAAAAAGACATTTGCAGAACACAACCCACAAGCAGGATCAATTCCTCCTGACACCATATCTATTACCTAGACTTCCTTTCACTTTTCTAACAGCATCAGACTCAAGCCTGGTGCTCAAAGTTGCATCTAGGTTATAATTAAACAAGCAAAGGTTTGATTTCTCTTGTTCCATCTGACAAAGCAGCAAAGGTCTTTTTCACCTGCTCAAGGAGAACTACTTAAAAATTCCCAAGGCCTTCAAAATTTCAATATAAATAAGCTCCAAAAAAGTTCAAGAGAAACAATTTCCCCACTTCTTTAAGGTTTCCACGTTAAAATCGGTCTTTCACAATGACTGCACATTAGAAAACTGAAATTGTTGCCAACATGAACACTACACTTAGCTCACAATATGAATTAATGAGCTTGCTTTTCACCTTCATCTCCCCCTTCTTCAATGCTTTCCTCCCCCTCCCAAATAAATGAGCCATGTTCCTAATAAAGTGCTTGAAAGGAAGGCTGGGAAATTTAATAATAAAAAGCTCTCTGAAATTAAGTTTCTGGCAGTGCTTTAAAAAAGAAAATGTTATTACTTGGTCCTTTGCTTTTCCCCAAAGCAAATTTCAGTCCTTTGAGGACAGCACAAATATAAAGCAGATAATTTACAAACCTTTTATTCGGCAATTTGCCTGGTCCAAATAAGCAACTATAATAGGGATTGCCAATGGAGTATTTTAAAGCTTGTAGTATAGGAATAGAAACTGCATATTGCAGAAGAAAGTCTCTGTCTAAACTATCAAATACTAGATTTTCAATAGGGAGTAAATTGTTGAACATGTTAATTTTCATAGGAAACAGAAGGGAGCATTAAGAACTAAAAACACAAGAATAATTGTTGGAGTTCTTATCATATGATAAGTTTCCTAATCTCAGCTCTTTTCCATTTGCTGTGTTGAAGACACGGGGCAAAATACCAAGAGTTTGCCTTAGACTGTTGAAGTCCAGAACCACAAATAAGCAGGTATTTGGCAAAGTGAACCCACACTCTTGCTTCTGCTTATGTCTGATCAAAAAGTTATCAAAACGCTTTTGACAGTTTATAAATCTAAAAAATGTCACTTAAATTGTGAAACCTTAATCAGGAAAACAAAAGCAAGTATAATTCTCAAATTTTGTAACAACTACAGTGCCTTAAACTGCTTTTTACATAGCTCTCAAAGAACAGTGTATGAAAATCAGGCTCCATTGAATTACCTAGGAATTTTCCTGTTGCATTGATTGGCTCAAGATTGTGCTATAATGCAATACATAATTCTGCAGAATTATTTATCAAGGGACTTACAGGCTAGATTTTCACGTCCTCTCTTGTAGTTAATACTTGCACTGTTTTGCATCATCATAAATGTGTGTCATTTTGCAAAATTCATGCTTTATTCCTCAATCACTTTTAGTGACTATTTTGGACTACTTACCACCAAAAAGAAAAACGATTTTGTGCTCTGTCCCTCAACACACCATATGCCTCAGATAGATGGTTGGTTCCACTACCCGAGTCAAAAGAAATAAAAGGCTGAAATGTGTGAGAAAGCATCTTCCTGTGTAAAAACACTACGACTTTTAAGCTAGTTTGTTTTGAACAGAACCATAAAATATCTTTGCAGGAAGAAGGTTTTTTATTTTGGATTACTTTGTTACTTAAGGTGCCTTGGTCGCCTGAGGCATGCTTACTTGCCTCTCCAGGAACACTGCCATTGCTAGCCGTGTGCATACACTGACATCAGCATTTGCATTATATCCCATCCTCCTCCTCTCCCTTCATTATAATTTTCATCTTTCTTCGAAAATATAGCATGATACTTCAGAAAAGATGTATTCACAAAGCTTAAAAACAAGCCCAAAATGAAAAGCCCAATTGGAGACAGGACCCCCAATTCAGAGATATTCAGAACTGGAGGTTTGCCATATGACAGATTACATCACATGGATCTGGAAAAATTTGAAATATTTGGATGCTGGTCTTTGATTAGGATAAAAATCGTGCAAACACAGGCTCTGGCTTGATGGATGAAACAAAACTGCTATTAATCAAAAGAGTACCTTGAACACACCTGTAGCAATCTTTCTGCATCAGGTTCAAGGTCCACAAGCTTTGGTAAACTTGGCTGTTCCTACCCTTTACTCTAAAAAGGCTCCCCAGTCATCAACTGACCACCTTCAACAAGCAACAAGCTGCTTCTCAAGCAGAAGCTGGGAAGCAGGATGTCACCTCATCCGTGCATAAGTATTGTGCAATCCAGTCAGATAACATGTTCAAACTACAAAGCCTCACATGGACCATGCATAAATGAATGCAAGCAGGTGACTGTGTGAGTTGAACATCAAATACAGGATTATTCTTCTTCATAAAAAATTAATTCCACCAAACCAATGACTTCTATATCAAAAGGCACTAGAGCTTTAAAATACTTTGGGGTTTTCTGTCAGTAGGAGCCTTCAGTAGCCAGCTGAAGGATGGTTTTAGGATGTATAAAAAGTTAGGGACTCCCTAGCTTCTGTCACACTGTGAAAGGTTGGCTACAAGCTTTTTAATCAAAACATGTAGCACAGCATTTACTATAAGTAAAAATTCAACCCCTTCCCAGCAGAGCTGCATAGTGCAGTCAACAAGTCACTTCTGGCCTGCAAAACCTCTGTATGTCATTCCCAACAGAATTCATCAACCACAGCGGTCATCAGCAGGACCGGCTGATTGCCTAGGCAGCAGCTGATGCAGAGATGGCTTCAGCTGTTGACGGAGCAGGAATGAGCACCCAGGATCCAAAGACACGAGACATTCAGAACTGCTGGCCCCAGTCCTTCCCATTGCTCTGCCCAGCAGCAGGAGGCCACTGCAAGATCTGACAGCCTGGTGCCTAAATGGAAGAACATACAGCTGTGTGCACACCAGCATGTATAAATTCAGGAAAAGGAGAAGCTAAATCTCCTTTCGTGACTGGATAAAACCCATTTCCCCCTTCTGATCAGGGGACTTAAGAACTTAAAATACCCTCTCCTCCATGTCACCCTGTGGTGGCATGATACACAGCTCTGCCACCCTCCTATGTAGATCAGAGTTGTGTCATCACACCTAAAGCAAAAGACTGGTCCACTGTACTACTGCAAGACTAATTTCATAACACTTCTATTATTAATTAATCAGTTTATGTATAGAGCAAATCACATCCACCTGTCACACAGCAGACATTTCTATAACCCAATTAAGCCACAGAATATTTATAAAGTCATACAGACACATCCAGAGATTATGCCCACCACAGCACAGGACTGGTTCAGGAAAATACTTCCAAATGACAGTGGGGTGACATCTTCAGCTGGAGTAACTTTGTGTTCCTCACCTAATGCCAGTAGTAAAATCCTTCAGTGCATAGTAACTGAGCATTTGGGCCTCCAGATTTTGCATGGGGTTATGCTATTAACATACACATCGTGGTTTCCTTCCTCGTAAAATAAAAACGAATGTAGAAATTTCAGGATTGGATTTGGAGTTTCAGGTTGAAAACCTATTAGGTCTTGTGCGAGTTTAGATTTGGACAGATCAAAATTTTGCTAGTGGCACCTTGATATTTACAGGCAGGGAGCTTATAAGACTGTTCATTTTTGACTAAGAAAATTTGGGAAGAGGTATACATGTATCAGAACCAGAAAGCTGGCTCTGACATCCATTTTGCAATTTGTACACTGCCTATACAACAACAGCAAAGCATTCAGGTGGATCAAAGGTACAAATTCTGGCATTTTTCATATGCTGAGAAAATTCTATAGGAAATTGTGGGTTTTAAGTGGTCAGGATTTTCAAAGCTCTATGAATAATTTTCAAACAGCTTCTTCCAAATCTAGAAGAAGAAATGATGGATTAATAGTTTTCTTCAACTACTACCTTAAATAAAATTCAAGGTCAAGACTATACAAGTGAAACTTTGAAATACAGTTTTTAAAAAGAAGTTATACATGCCAGAATTCAGAATTTAAATTCAAGCATCACTTCAGCCTTAACTTCCAGATCGCTTATTTGATATAATCATTCATGCAAAACAATACCTGTTTTATTCTTTACCTGTAAATCTTTTAATCACATTTTGTACACAACACTTAGCAATGAAATATGTATAACTAATGTTACTGAAATATTCCACAGAATCAATTTATGTATTTATTTATCTTTCACATACAGAGTTGTCAAAAATAAAAGATTTTATCCGTGGAGCCATCTCAAATAGTAATGTTAAATGAAGAAATCTATGAAGGCTTATAGAAACGTCTTTTCCCCTGCAGGAAACATCAGAAATCTGCCAGATAACCTCTAAGAATAAGATTTTTGCATGCGGATTTCTGATTCAGCTGCAAATAAATCATTACAACATGTTGCCAGACAGCTCCCTGTGCTCTGAGAACTAGAGGAGGCTTGGAAAAAAAACCTCACCTCCACGCTAAGCATGTAAGTGTAGAATGGTTAAAAATGCTCATCCCCCTCGGGAGAGCAACAAGGAAAGGTCTTTCCATACCAGCACTGCTGGCATATTTTAGTCTGCCGTGGGGCTGGAGGGATCCAGGTCTCACTCGCTCCTACAAATGTCTCATTCACCAAGATCTGCTAGCGCAGGCTGTTAGCTGTCTCCTATCTCACAAGCAACGTAAAGCATTTGCAAAATACTGCGCTTCTTAAACAGAATGGAAGACACAGGCTTTTCTCATTTAGCTTAATTAAGGCAGCTCCCTCTGATGAAAGTACAGGTTGTGCCTTTAGAGGGTTATATTATACCACATAATAAAATATGGTCTTTCTGTGGATAGATACACCTAAAGCTGGTTTGTTGGTTGGGGTTTTTTTTCTCAAGAATGGGAATCAGGTGTTTATACCAAGAGCAAAAAGAGCTCAGTGAAAACTGACAAAGTGTGTATAATCCTTAGATGAATTAGAAAAGCCAGAATTCATAAGCAACTCTGTATAAGAAGGATTTCCGAGTGGAGAATCTCATCCTGAATGATGCTGCTTTTCAGAGATGAAAGGGGAGTAGAGAGAGATTATCCCTCTACATCTTATTCATGTAGGTGTAAAATAAGGTGGGTTTAAAAAAAAAAAAAAACAAACCAAAAAACCAACCCAAAAAACCCCACCAACAAACCATGTAGCTTATGGATCCACTACTGAGCTAGGTAGACTGTGCTGGGAGGAGAGCTGCACTGCTTCTGAGAAGGAATCATTTACAGCTTTTAGCACCAAAGGGAAATACATGGGTTTTATGCCACCTTCCTGAGAGGTGTTAATTCCTGAGAGGGAATTAACAGGGACCTCAGCTGATTTTTCTCTCCTTAAAACATCAGAAAGTGGCCTTCTTTAGATTCAGAGTGAATTCTGAAGCCAATAACCAAATACAAATTCAGGCATCAGACAGTGGACTCTATTTCTGGAACCTGCTTCTGATGTAATTCACAGGACTGATGGGAAGGCTCTGGCTGAGGAGCAAGAGCTGGATCTGGCCTTTCATTAAGAGCAGGCTGCATTTCACCAGAGAAGACACGCTGCTCTACCATACATCAGCTGCTCTGACAACAGCAAAGAAGTCTGGGAGAAGTGCTACTTGCTCTTACAGCATCATTTGAAGAACTGTCAACTGAAGGCAAGCAAGGCAACACACTGAGGGTATGGAAACAACCTCCAGGACACAGCTTTGAGACTGATGGCTCTGAAGCAGGAGGTACACTGCACAGCGGGATGTACATCGCAGGGCCGGGGAGTACAGCTGCCCCCTGGGTCTTTGTGTGTATCAGTGCAACTGTGCAGGGCAGCCCTCTGCAGCTCAGCACCCCTCCAACCACCGCACCTTTCCTTTCAGTGTTATTGTCTTACAGGATTACATTTAAATTACAGACCTCAAACTAACCTGGAAAGTTAAATCCTCTGGAGAGCGAGTGTAAATAGGATTACTCGTAACTGCCAGCTCTTGGCCAGCTGCGCCACCATGGCTCTGACCTCTGCAGAGGAACGGAAATCACAAAAGCGAACAACAAAGGGCTTCGGGGTGTTGGTTTGTTTTTTCCTCCCAGGAGAAAAGGAAGACAGAGATAAGAGACACTGATAATATTTTTTATTCTGCCTATTCACTTCTCTCTCATCTGGCTAGTGGCATTTCACTGCTGCTGCTGACTGCGGTCTCCCACGTTTCCCCAGAGGGGACAGCACGTGCAAGCAAATCCAGCAAAGATCACCCCCCTTTGGACACTCACACCCCTCACTCAGCTCAGCAGGGCTTTCCTCCCCAGCACCAGTTTTCATCCTTGTCCCCATCCTGCAGCAGGAGCAGTCCAGCCCGAGTCTTTCACCCGTGGTGCAATAAAAATCAGTGCTGCTCACCCTGCTGCTAAGTCACCAGGCAGCTCTACCTGGGCGCTTTCATACTGTACTGATTGCAGTTTTCATTGCCTTCCTGGCCCCTCAGACACCAGCACCTCAGAGGATTATACTTCTATTACTTCAAGCAATAATGGCGAGTTTCGGGATAAGCAGAACTGCAACACTTTAGGGTGAAAGAGGAAATTTTTAAACAGAAAGTGACTTCACCTGGCTGCTTTCAGACAGATGGTATAGACTTATGCTGTCAATTCCTGTACTGATACCCGCAGGGAAAAACACCTCTTACAGTCCTTTGAGAGAGACCTGCAGGGACCACCAGAGAATGGCTGACTTTAAATGCCCTTAATTCCACTTTGGTTCTGCATTTCAGATCTCAGAAATATTTGAGCTAGCCAGTTCAAGAGATGGACCTTAATCCAAAGTCTGGACCAAGTTCAAGCTCAGAGTAAAGGTAGCAAAAAAACCTGTTGGGATCCTTGGAGTTTGGTCTTCAAAACATCTTAAAACATCCTAGTTGTTGTACTGGCAATGATAGACACATAGTCCTCAGAAACTGTGATCTCTTCATTAGACACACTGCTGTAGGAACCGAAGATTTTCTCACCTGCATTTCAGTCAATATTTCTCTAAAATCTTTATACCCATATATAAAGTGGCATTACTGTTTCAGAACTGCATCTATTTTGTACACTAATCAGCACTAAAGACTTCTGCCCATAGAGTTTGCTTATTATCGCCCCGAAATTCCTGACAATTCCCTTATTACACTATATGGCTATATAATTGCCTTTATAAATCTCTTGGCTCCTACTGTAAATGTAGGAACTTTCCTGTTCTTTCCTGTAAACAATCCTTGCAAATAAACCAAACCAAACCAACAAAAACAACAACAACGGGACAGATTAGCAGATAAATTATTTTCTGTCAATAGAAACAGCTTAGGCACTGGGCTAGACTCATTTCTCCCAGACGATGGGAGATGGCCCTCTGATTAGATTAGTAGGAAGTAGACGATTACTTGACAAGACAGCATCTCCCACTCCAGGCAGACTGAAATGTTTTAACTGTTTTTTAAACATAGTTTAACAATAAAGAAACTTGAGCTTCAGTTTTTAAAACAATCTACTTAAAAGTTAAGTGCAACTGAATTCCCCATTCGTTCCAGTGCTTAGAAAACATTTCTTTGTCTTAATACACACCATCAAACAGTGATAAGTGCAATTTCCCATTTATCAGTGTTTATTTACATTTAATGCATATTTAAGTTAAACTCCTCCCTCCTTTCCAATGAGTAAATTTTCTTTATAATTACATGAACATCTTCTATATTATGCAGCATTTACACATAAACTATTTTGTTCCCAAAACATAAATAAGAACAATAGCCTTGGTTTTGTAAAGATCACTGCAGTGATCTTGAATCTGTTGAAGAGTGAAGCGTGAGTCATAGTGTGCATCCCTCTTAAATCCTGTATAAGCTGTCAAAACTCTGATTCTTTAACTTAGTTGGCTTGAAAAGCCCACAACCAACCAAAAAAAAAAAAAAGGAACAAAATTCATTTTTTTTTTATTCATGCCCAAGATGGCATTCTGTCAGACAGAGACAGCTGGCAGCAAGGTTGCCTGTCTCTGTTTTGCAGATATTTGTAGTTGCCAGCTATTTGGAACAGTCCCCAGTCTTGTCTCACAGCAAGTCAGGTTGTGTACCCAGCTGGCATCAAGCCACAGCCATCATGGCAAACTGTAAAAGACTGAAGAAGCAACAAACTTTCACAGAAAGAAAGAAAAAATGGAGGGGGGGGGGGGAGGGGGGGGGAAGGGAGGGAAAAGGAGAAGAAACTGGACTGTGAGGTGGGGGAAAAAAAGAGTTTGAGGTACTCTGAATGAAAACCTCTCCACGAAGTTCTTTCTCTACCTCTGGATTTCAGAATATCATCTGGTTTGGGATCATCTGTCCTTTCAGTGCAAGTGTTACCAGCCTGCAGCTGGGAAAGCTGGCTAATCCCATCCTCCTGATTACATTAAGAGAATTTATAGCAGGTCCTTGTGCTGTTACCTGATTCTAGACAGATGACTCTTAAATAATAACTTCTTTAGGACACTCAGAACTGTACAGGACTCTGAATGAGCAAAAATAATGCTAAAGTAATGCACTTTTGAGGGAACAATTTCAACTGATCTTATACTCTGCTGAACTCCTAAGTAGCTTTTACTGCATTAACACACAGTAAGGAGATGCAGAAATTACTATAGGCATATTGATTAATCAGCCTGTTTGGCAACCGTTGGGGTGATGAAAATGTAAGCTGATGAAAACGTAAGTTCTGCACCCCAGAGAGCACACTCAGGCACCACCTGCCTGCCCACCACCAAGCCAAACCGCAGAGACTCTTCCCAGGGACTGCAGGGAAAGTCACGGTGGGTCTTCAGCACTGGCTGCACCAATGTGTGCGCGCAGCAAGGTTCAGAAGGAACAGGGAAAGACCCTGTACTCGAGCAGCATGGACTCAATAACCACTTTATGCATTCGTGGCAAAGCCACAAATGATTTGAGCAGGCCTTCAGCAAAATTATATTATCTAAGCAGAGGCAGCCATCAAAGGGACAGGAGTTGTTCAGAAAACACAGCAAGCAGAGGGCAGAGGGCTATGAGAACTGGAGCGCTGACAGATAATAAAAAGACAACGCAAAGTGAAAACAAAATTCA
Organism: Psophia crepitans; assembly: GCA_013399095.1. Classification (NCBI taxonomy): domain Eukaryota; kingdom Metazoa; phylum Chordata; class Aves; order Gruiformes; family Psophiidae; genus Psophia; species Psophia crepitans. The sequence goes on from VWZZ01002845.1 coordinate 284,582, forward strand.
AATTCCAGTCCTTGTATTTGGCCATGTTTTGAGCAGCAGCTGCCGACACTCACTTGCAACACAGGGAAAGGTTATTTTCAAATGAGAAACTTCCAAGACTACGCAACTGTTCCTAGGAACTTCCACTGTTTTGCAACGTGTAAATCAGAATTACAAATCAGATTCGCTATTGGTACCCTGGATTGTTGTTTTCATAGGCTGTCACACTGTCTGCATCTGTACCTTTACTTGGTGATTCACTTGTCACCTGTCTGAAAAGAAAACAGCTTAAAAACTTCTATTTAATAGAGAGAGTAAAAAGAAACATAAAACAGCATATTATGAAAATGCCTTATAAAGCATCTGCTACATACCCCTCCTTTTGTTTATTGTTTAAGGGATGGCAGCAGGTGTCACATGCTCTGAAGCTGATGAAGAACCACTTCTTTTCTGCAAAGCTCATCAGCAATGCCAGACTCCAAACATGAGTATGGTTCATTAGTTATTTAGTCAGTCTAAAATCCACAAAATTGGACTTAATCTAAGAATGAGAGTGCAGGGCAGAGACGCGACAAAGACGTTATCATTCATTTGAGAACATGCTTTGAACTGGAGGCAGAATCTCAAAGCTAGATGGTGACTTTGGTACCTAATAACTGCTCTAATGTTAAAATGCTAGTTGACATGGTTTGTTAGCTTGTTTTGATTGGGCTCCACTTACATCTTTTTACTGACTCTTCCTCTTCTGCCATAAGATTATGGTGAGATAGGGACATAATTTCTATGGTACACTGCTCTGGCCTCACTTTGGGGATGCTGCAGGATGAATATTTCTGGATTCTGAAAGCATCAGCTGTAACTCAGAGTGGCAGAATTACTACGGAAATCCACTTCAGTTTGCTTTTGTAGGTATTTCACTACAGTACCATCAGTTTTAGTCTTTTGCCCCAGGTAGTAATAGTAAATTTCAACTCTCCTCAACCATTTTTTCAGCCAGGACATTTCCAATATAATTCTTGAAATCTGGCCTATGTTGATGGCTGTTTCTGGAGACCGGGGCAGGGAGCGTTTCTTCTAACCAGAGACCTGTTCTATAAATCTCCCTTTGCCCACCAGTCTCAAACAGTGCTGTACACCCACCGGGCCTTTCTTTCCTTCCCCATCTCCTTCCTCACCTTTCACCTCACAAAAAGTCCAAACTGCACTATGTGAACTAATTTCGGTAACTGAACAATTTAAGCGATCTGTAGCAGTAAAGTCAGAATACCCAGTCTGCCCCACAAAACTTCTCCAGAATAATTTATTCCACTCCCTCACCCAAGCTATAGACAGGAGTCTAAGACAGATTACAGGTATTTTCTTTTTTTACATGAATTACTACCGAAGTTCAAATTGCACATCATGTTCTTTATATCATAGGCAATGTTTTAGCTCCTCTAGCTGTCTCTTGGTCAGGCTTTTTTCAGAACACAATGCCCCTGTGGTACTTCACAAGTGGCTCTGCAGTTTCAGCTGCATTTTGCACATGTATCCCGCAAAAGCAATTGCAGCCTGTGCGTACGGGATGCCCAAAGCAAAACTGCATTGCAACACTCCCGCACAGCAAGGGAAAAAGGCCAGATGCATCTCTAACTTCCAACATGCAACTGAACTATCCTGTTTACTTTTGAACTTATATGTAATTTTCACTACACTGAGCAGTTTTAAACTTTACGGGATTCTAACACCATTCCGTCTCCAGAAATCTCGAAGGATTACTAAATGCTGCTGTGGTACTATCTTGCCTAAATTGAAGAGAGCACTGTTTTTCAAGTTTCCTAATGGGTCACAGTCAGGAAAGATATAATCATGGTTACGAAAAGATATAAAACGACACAAAATGAGTCATTCCTCAGTCCCAGACTGTTTGACATTTACAAAATTGGCCTGATTTAAAAGGAAAAAATAATGACCTTGAAGGTAATTAAGCTCACAGAGTTATTAGCCTGGGGCCCACTGAAGAATGGTAATACACTCATTAATTCCTACAATGGCAAAATAGTCAAGGTGCAGAATACAGTCCCAAAATCCTCTGTACCCCATTTCTGTTTAAACTGCTTAAAGTTCATCAGCTGCCTAACTGCCTAGCCTTCAACACACTGTTTGCTCCAGACCCCAAAAGGGGATGGGGGCATTACACAGCTTCACCTTAACCTGGCCTGGCTGGAAGCTCTACCAGGAGCAAGCTTGCCACTGGAATTTTTTGACAAACTCCCAGAAAGGCTCCAGGAAGCCCATCCTGGACTTGTTTCAAAGAGCAGACAACATATAGTAGGACTGCCCCAGTGCAGAACTTCTCTGCTATTGTATGTCTGTGTCTGCACTTTTGACACGAGACCAGGATCTAATCTGCATGCTTCCCAAAAGGTTGGGAAGAAACAGCAGTTGCAGGAACACCATGATTAAGCAATCAAAAAAATTTACGTATTTTTGCCATATTCCCTGAAAAGGAAATAAGCTAAGAAAGCTATTAAGAATTGCAAGGATTGTTCCATGAGTAACAAAGCCGAGATATCTGTTATTTGGCTATGGATTCACAAGGGTTCACTTGGATAACATTTTCATTCTGTCCTATTAGTCATAAAGGCCAAAAACTTGCATCAAGCAAGAAACATCAATAAAGTTAGCTGAACTTGCCTGTCAGTGGGCAGCAGACGATCCTTAGCTCTATATTTTATTACTACTGTGCAGGGATCTACACACACTTCTCTCACAGCTCCTGAGTGCATGTCCCACGTGGCTAACCTAAGACACAGGTCTGAGAAACTGGGCTAAATATCTGAGATCTCTCAATAAAAACAGAATTGGCAAAAATGATGCTTTATTGCAGCTGACTGACACGTGTAACCCCAGAGACGGAGCGCAAATTGCTGAAAACACCAGAGCGGTCAGCAGGGCACAATGAAAACATTTTATTTGGCCAGCCTCTGTGGAAGGGCAAAAATAAACCAATAGATAGAAAATTCTTCCCTTGAAGACAAGTTACCTCCTGCCCCTGACCCAGTCCACAAGCTGGTCTAGCTTTTATTGCATAACCACAGAGAACATATATCAGATGGGTTGATAAAAGTTTGTTTACTGTTTTGTTACAGTGCTTAAAATGGTATCAGATGATGTTTTCTTCCCAATATTCATTAATGCTCTACCTATCTTAAAAACTGAATAGGCAAACATGGTAGCGATCCCCAGAGAGACCACAGAACTGAGGTGATGGTGCCTTCCCTCATTGAAATACAAGATTTCAGCTGCTGTATCAAAGCCTTCACCATGATAGTATGATGCACCCCATGGTAAAAACGTGGATTTCCCTGGGTTACGTTGACTCCGTGTGTGCTGAAAACAATGCCTTAAACCCTGTTTACATATAGTGCTGTGCTGGGTTGACCCTGGCTGGAGGCCAGGTGCCCCCCAAAGCTGCTCTGTCACTGCCCTCCTCAGCTGGACAGGGGCAAGAATATAACAAAAGGCTCCTGGGTTGAGACAAGGGCAGAGAGAGATCACTCACCAACTGCTGTCACGGGCAAAACAGACTCCACTCAGGAAAAATAGTTTATTACTAATCAAATCAGAGTCAAGTAATGAGAAACAAAACCAAGACCTCCTCCCTCCTCTCCCTTCTTCCTGGGCTCAATTTCACTCCTGATTTGTCTCTCTCCTCCCCACAGCAGCACAGGGGGACGGAGAATGGGGGTTGCAGCCAGCTCACCACACAACGTTTCTGCCGCTCCTTCCTCCCTAGAAGGAGGACTCCTCACGCTCTGCTCCTGCTCCAGCATGGGGTCCATCCCACAGGAGACAGTCCTCCACCAGCTTCTCCAACTTGAGTCCTTCCCACAGGCTGCAGTTCTTCACCAACTGCTCCAGCCTGGGTCTCTCCCATAGGGTGCAGACCTTCAGGACCAGACTGCTCCAGCATGGGTCTCCCACAGGGTCACAAGTCCTGCCAGCAAACCTGCTCCAGCGTGGGCTCCTCTCTCCATGGGTCCACAGGTCTTGCCAGGAGCTTGCTCCAGCATGGGCTTCCTATGGGGTCACAGCCTCCTTCAGGTATCTCCACCTGCTTTGACATGAGGTCCTTCATGGGCAGCAGGAGAATCTCTGCTCTGGCACCTGGAGCATCCCCTCCCCTTCCTTCTTCACTGACCTTGGTGTCTGCAGAGTTTCTCACATCTTTTCACTCCTTTCTCTGGCTGCAAAAGCTACTGCTCCCTTTTTCCTTCTTAACTCTGGATAACTCTGTTATCCCAGAGGTGCTACCACTACTGTTGATGGGCTCAGCCTTGGCCAGCAGCAGGTCCATCTTGGAACCGGCTGGCATTGGCTCTGTAGGACATGTGGGAAGCTTCTAGAAGCTTCTCACAGCAGCCACCCCTGTAGCCCTGCTGCTACCAAAACCTTGCTGTGCAAACCAAATACAAGTACCAGAGTAAAAACCAATTCTGAAAAATTCAAAATAAAATTGAATAAAATAAAAAACTAAAATCTTGCAGCAAATCCACTCCCTGCCTGTACATGGCCAGATCTGCTGATTGAGGAGCAAACCAAAGTTTTACTTCCATCAGCAAAGCTGAACCTGCTCTCTTAACCCATGACTGCAATTTTTCTGCCACTTTTCATAACAACATTTTAACTAAGTGCTGGCTGAGGCCACTTGCTGCCATCACGCCAGAGGAGCCATTCTGCTTGCTGTGCCCTGGCAGTATGGAAGGGACATGACACAGGGATGTCCACGTACAATAGCCATCACCTCCCCTCTCCCGTTGGACACACCTGGCCAGGCTTGCTGTGAGTGCTGCAGGACTGATGTGCCTTAAGCTGGGCAGGATTTCAGCAGTAACGAGCAACACCATCTATGCACCCAATTTTGATCCTGGTAAATCACAAACCAACTCTCTGGCAGGCACGGATATTGAGACTTTGCAGTGAAATTTTGGCTGGTCCTTAAAACGACAAGCAGGTTAGAAGGCCACGAGTTCCTATTAGTGCCTTGATGTGTATTTTAAAGCACTTCTACATTTCAAAAATCTGATACAGAAACCTTTTGTTCTGAGGTACTTCAAATATTAGCTTAATAGAGAATCTGAAAAAGCAGAAGACTATCTGCTGGTTTAAATAATTCCTGAAAATTACAAGACTCTATTAGCTGTGTCTTTCAGAAAATTAATGGATCTGTAGTACTTACACCCTAAATTATAAAATTACTTAATTACCCAAAGAATTTCAGTACATTGAACAGTATGTGTTAAAAAAATAAACTGATTTCAAACTAAAATTGCTATTATAGCCTTTGTTTAAGAAAGAAAAAAAGCAATTAAGTAAAGAGATTGACAATGAAATACAATATACTGCAATTGTTCATCTTATGATCAGATACTGCCTGTTAGGAATATACTCATTTAAGGGGGTGGCACTTTTTCAGCTGCCAAGAATATGCAAGCACAAAAGGGATCGCTGAATGCTCCTATGAATTTAACGATTCATCTCTACTCTCTAGCAGCAATCTCCAACAGTATCCACCTTGGTCGATTCTGCGCTGTAAGAATGGTAATTAGAGAGGAGTCCAACCTGAACTCTAAATCCACATTTTCTTCATTTGGATGTGGAAGCAAGTTCCCAGTTTCAGCTTTCCTTGTTCTCCGATAGAATTAGAATTTCAACACTAAAAGCTATCATTTCTCGAGTGCAGAACAGCCTGAAAGCTATTTCCACACTCTGACCCAGGTGCTTTGGCAGACACCCTCACCGAACTGCCATTCAGAGCCATCACGCAACTTCCACCACAATGCCAAATCAGAACGATTCAAAATTAGCTTCATGTTCTCTTTTTCAAGACTAGGACTATGTCCTCCAAAAGAGTATGTGATTTTATCACAGGAGTCCCGTGCCTACAAGATTTTCTGAATGAGTTATCACTGACTGAGGTGTGATTTAGCATGCGAACTGCCAGAGGCATCTGAAAAGCCCTATTGTCACATGATGCATAATTTCCTTCAATATTCAAAACAAAATTAAATTTAAGTTCAGGTGAGCAGCAAAGATGCTCTCTTCAAATGCAGAAATGGTTTATTACATCTTTTCTCTGCAGCATATTACTGCTTCCTAGACTAGTTCATAACTTGTTTTTCACAAAGCTGTCTGTAGTTTGACAGTCTTATACTCCAAGGTTCTCCGCACCCTTTTGCTACCTCTTTCATTTTTCCACTGCTGCATTTCCTGAGCATTCATCTGTCAAACAGAGACTATCACACCACCTTGCCTCTACTCTCTTTTCAGCTAAAAATCACTCACTGTTTCACAGTTTCTCTGAAATCAGTTCCAGCACTCCGTCTCACATTCCTGACCTGCCTGCACCATACATGCAGCCCAAAACCATGCAACCATGATGCCATGCAGCTGTAAGGCTGCGTGGTGCGTGTGTGTGTGGAGGGGGAGGCAGGGGAAATAAGGTAGTTTATTGCCTTTTTCATGTACTTTGAAAATGAATGACAATATTCTAAAAGCGAATGTGATAATGTGAGCAAACGACCGTCATATAAAACTAGCTCACAGAAAAGAGACTGGATTTTCTATTAACCACTTGAAATGTTCTCCAGGGGTAGCAGAGGAGAAGACCTGTGTTAGGGAGAAAATAAAGTAAGTTGCAACTCTGCCTCCAACAAATGATATTGTTACGTATTCCTACTTAACTGAATAAGTTAAGATACAACAGTCCAAAGTAGCGACCAGAGCATGTTGCAGCGCCACGCCAGCAATGTCTCCCAAAGTCTATTTTTGGGACCATGCTGGTACCGTGACTGCAAAACTGGGGCTGCTGTTCTCAGGCACTATCGAAGGAAAGCAGCGGGCAATGTTTTGTCTGAAGGGACCGTGCCATTTTGTCACCCAGGCCAGGGATTAGCATGGCATTCAAAAGTGCAGGCTCAATTTTTGTATTGGTAAAAAAAAGATTAACTGTAAATTGGGATTACTGTACATATTGTGCATGTAAGGATAAAAGATGTAAAAAACAGCTCAACAAATAATCTGCCAAATTAGATTACAGAGATAAATTGTCTATAGATTGTCCTCATCAAGACATATGACAGCTGTAAAATCTTTCTGTAGCACAGAATCAGGTAACTAAATCCTTCAAAAAAAGCCTGTCATTGCCAGCTGTGTACCATACAGGCTAGTTTTTGGCCGTGACAGGCTTCAAACACAGTAGACACTTTTATTCTGAAAAATCCCATTGTTATAGTCACCTTTTTTCAAATGTATCAGCATATTGTAATATACAATAATTCTACTTAATTACTTACAGCGCCTTGGGCACGGGTTCTGAGAGGGAAGCTGCAGCAAAGTTGCACCCTCGTGACCGGAGGTGATGGAAGACACACCGAACAGACTACACCCACTTGGGCATTCAACAGCTTCATTATTCAAACTCTGGCACAGAGTGCCAAGAAAGATCATTATCAAAATGATCATTTCTTTAAAAGGTAGATCTTTCCAGCAGAACCCTCAATCGAACAATAATGGGCCACGACATGGACACCAGACTTCCAAAACTCAGAGAATCTACAGATATGATAATGTATTTTCCCAAGAACGAATATCCCTGCTTTCTTAAAGCACAGAAATGGCAGCCTCTTCCAAATGTTTCCAGTTCTGAAATTTCGAATCAGTATTCCAGGCAATCTTTAATCATTTCCAGCGTATTTAAAACATTGCATTAGGGTCCCTATCTGTTTTGTCATAAGAAATAGGGTATAAAGGGTACCATGATGCAATAGGCCCTTCAATCAATAAAGAGCAACGTTCTTTAAACCAGTGTATGCATTTTGCTTAGCATTTTATGTCTAAACATGGCTTTTTTCCCTACTGTGAATCACACTAAAACAAAACATTTTGTCTGACCTAATGAGATTAATGAACAGCAAATTCCAGTAATTCTTATTAAAGCCTTCCCCGAATCAGACATCTCCTTTAGCACTAGGAATTCAAGTTTTCCCTGCTTACGCAGCTGTTCTTCGCCTGACTTTCCATCCTAGCATGGCAGCAACCAGCAGCCCGTCTCCTGTCTGGAGCATGTTGCTTTGAACACAGCCACTAGTGAATTACACACCCTAAATCTGACGCAAATAGAGTCCTGAGATATAAGGAGTCATAAAGGAGATTTGATGGGCTTTAACTGCGGCCGAACGCGACACGAGCGAGCAACATACTCTGCAATAACATGTACATTGTATGGATCCTATTTGCTTCCTCGTGATAAAGTGGCAACTTAAGCTGCGAAAATTACTGTCATCCATCTCACCCCATGTATTCACGTGCTTGGGAAGTGTAAGCGAATATGCAGCTACGTGTTTTGGAAACAAAATATTTTTCCTAAGTTAAAAAAAAAAAGGAATACTTTAATGCATTTCACAAGAAACGATCAGCCAGCGCATGGAGGCCTGGCTTGAGTCCAGCCCATCAAAACACCCACATCAAATCTGCTTCGCAGACACTGAACTCCCCTGCCTTGCAGGCCTGAATCAGATCCATGGTGCAAAGGTCCAACACCTCTGAAGTCAAAAGCACAGAATTTATTCCTTACTTTAATTTTTTTTTTATTATAAGCTACAAAGGCACCTATCTCCCTTTCGCTATTTTTCTGTGTGCGAGCAGGATCAGTTCTCAGTTCTCCCACTGGCTCTCATAGTGTGTTTATATGAAGCCTGATGTGTGAGGAGCACATGGGCATATGTCCCGTAATACAGATTTATATATATACACACACATAGTTTATCTGAACTTAAATACACTCGACTCTGCCAGAAGCATGGCATACCATGAGAAAATTATGAGTTCTGCAAAACAGCGCTTGTGAGTTTTAAAGACTGTTTTGTTAAAATTTCCTTTTGATTTCAAGAAATATGCCTTTAAAATTTTTCCTTGAAATATGAGGTATATTGGCATCATAGATGTCGCATATCCTTATTAGATGTCACATTTCCTTATTCTACATTACCAGTTCTTTATATACACTGCTATCACATTTCTATTTACATGATACCTCTTTAAATCTTAGAGTTTCTTCACCCATTTGTTGCTTTACCTTTAATATTATAATCAAATTTTAATTTTCTACCTCTGGATCCTCCCGTTATCTACTTTGCCACAGAGACCATAATCTCACATTATTAATTATCTCACGGTGATATTGAAGAATTTATTGCTGCTGATGTAATAGGGAAAAACTAATTGATTTTCATAAAGATATGCATGAATCAATCAGCTGAAAATTTGGTCAGATTTTTGTAGGATATTGTCCTGGTTTCAGCTAAGATAGAGTTAATTTTCTTCCTAGCAGCTGATACAGTGCTGTGCTTTGGATTTAGGATGAGAATAATGTTGATAACACACTCATATTTTAGTTGTTGCCAAGAAGTCAAGGACTTTTCAGTTTCTCATACTGCTCTGCCAGCAAGAAGGGTGGGGGTGCACAAGGAGCTCGGAGGGGACACAGCCAGGGCAGCTGACCCAAACTGGCCAACAGGTTATTCCATACCATACGGTGTCATGCACAGCATATAACTGGGGCTGAGCTGGGAGGCAGTTTGGCTCAAGAACTAGCTGAGCATCAGGTCCGGCTATTGAGCAATTGTGCTGTGCATCACATCTTTTGTTTATTCCTCTTGTTATTATCCTCATCATCTTCCTTTTCTGTCCTATTAAACTGTCTTTTTCTCAAGCCATGAGTTTTATCTTTTTTTTTTTTTTTCAATTCTCTCCCCCATGCCACTGCAGGAGGGAGTGAGCAAACAGCGGTGGGGTTGGTTTAGCTGCCAGCAGGGTTAAACCACGACAGACATTAACTCAGCAAAACTCTAACAGTCCCAGTCTCTACACCTGATTATAACACAGCAGTACAACCTGCTCCTGTAAATCTATAAGTGGGAACAGATTCAAGAATTTTACCCTAAGAGCCAAGTGCTACGGTTTCTGCATATTTCTTCGTAAATCAAAACTGGATTACTGAGACACCACGTGACTTCAGAGGTCCAGAGACTAGCAGCAATGTTTTCATTTGTTATATGGGATAGAAATTTAAAGATAGCTTTGCCTAGAACAACTGACAAGATATTTACAAAATTAAAGAAATAAAAGAAGCCTTTAAGCAAGACACAATTTCTCATTTTAATGGCCTGCCTGTACTGGCTTTGCTGACGAAGTGAAAAGCATACAGCACAACACCTACTTTTTAATTAGTCTCCACTGAGTTTTCTTGTGTTATATGAACAATTCCTATGGAAGTTTTCTCCAGTTTCTCAAACACTAATGATATGAGGAAGCCTATTATTCCCATTTTACAAATGAGAACACTGAAGAAGTAAGATTACATGGGATCTCACATCTCAAGAAAACTCTGACCTATATGCCTGTCGTGCAGGTGCTGCCCCAAGGTCATGGTGCGCACCCTCTTCTCCCCCCCAGCCCCAGGCTCTGCGCCTGCCCAGTTCAGGGACTGCGGGGCGACGGCAGCCCTGCCCAAAGGGCAAGGGGAAAGGCTGGCTCCTGTGAATCCTGCAACCAGACACAAGACCTCTGAATATTTCTGTTAAAAGAAAGAAGCATCTGTTTCATCAATAGAGAAACTGCAGAAGGAAGTAGCAAAAGTGAATGAAGAGAGGCTAAGGAAATGATCCATTTCACAGCTAAATATTCTCTTGGTGGAACACCCAGAGGAGAGAGAAGCCACAGGGAAATCGTGAAGTGTTAAGTCAAGAGCCCAAAGCATCAGGGTGAGCAAGACCTGAAGCGGTGCATGTAACAGCTTTTAAAAGGTTCAGGGCCTAGGCATAGTACCACAAATTAGAAAATCAAATAAAAACAGTGAATGAGAATTTATTTACAGCTTTTTTGCCTCTGTGGATGCAGAGACACACATGAAGCAAAGAAATCTACATCAAAAACAAGGCTAAGTGATCTGTGAGAGGAGAAAAGAAAAAGAATCAGACTTCAGCACCCTGCTAGTTTATACATTGATATACATGAAAAAAACTTGGCAGACAGAGCTACCATGCTTTCCTCAGGACCGCTGAGGGGCCTGGCAAACCAGCAGGAATATCGCCAGGACAGGTTGTCCCTGCCAGCTAGCAGGCATAGTGATTCAGCCCAGGCTGTCAACTAAAATCTTTATATCACATTTTCTGTCATCATATCAGCAGGCCAGAACTGATATCCAAGTTAGGACAAAAAAAAAAGTTTTTAATTATTCTGAATTAACTGACAGGTACTGTTTATATAAGATTTGTTTGTGTTTAAACAGAAAACTGGGTGAGGAGAAGGGCAGGAAAAGGAGCTGTTCAACTTTAACTTGTCCACTACCTTTTTTGATTTGGGAAATATATACCATATAATATAATTATATGAAAATGTTTCAGTGAGCTGTTCTTGTATGCAGATACTACTTGTAACATATTTTGTGAATGATTTAGTGTAAATAATTACGTAATATTTCTCTTTGAGGATAGCAGAAAGTACCTTCAGATACTGCAGGGGCCAAGAGACTTTGAACTCTATACTCATCATCCACCCTCAGACCTCAAAGCCTGCTGCCCATTTCCCTGGGTGCAGGAGCACAAGGGATGTCCACCAGGTGCCTGGGAAAAAAATATGTAGTTCCTAAAAAGCCAGACTACCCTGAAGAGATTGCCTCCCAAAGGTGGCAATATTAGCAAGATATTGGGAGGCTTGTCTCAGCAAGCAGAGACAAGCCTCCCAAGGTTAAAGTGGCAAGGAGACCCCACTCCTGGTCCCTGATTCATAGAATCATAGAGTGGTTTGTGTTGGAAGGGACCTCAAAGATCATCTAATTCCAACTCCCCTGCCATGGGCAGGGACACTCTTGACCAGACCAGATTGCCCAAAGCCCCATCCAACCTGGCCTTGTACACTTCCAGGGATGGGGCCTCTACAGCTTCTCTGGGCAACCTGTTCCACTGCCTCACCACCCTCACAGTAAAGAATTTCTTCTTTATATCTAATCTCCTTCAGCTTGATAACTGGGGCAGGACTGACCCTGAACAGGCAAAGGCAACAGGAAACGACATTTTTCCCCCAGGGATGACAGGGAACCTTCAAAAGCAGCTTTGGATAACTAAGGGTGGACAGAACAAAACATTTTGTCCTCAGAGGACTTCGGAAAAGTATGAATACTGGTATGATCCTTGTGAGGAAGGAAAGAGAGGAGGATGGATGTAGGAAAGATAAAAGTATTGCAAAAAAAAAATCTGTCCTGGCTTCTTATCCCCCCAGGTATACATGGCATTATTGCAGGGTCACAGAAGTTAGAAGCTTTCTGAAGCTAGAAAATGAATGTTGTTGAAAATTTACATTTAATAACTGGAGGAAAGAAATGGCAGTGTGACTGCCAGCACTTACCAGGTAGGACTGACAAGTTGTTTTAAATTCCTTTTCACCAGCACTATCAGTTGAACAGATCTGTGCCAAGACACCAGGAAAAGCTATTTGTATAATAGCATGTTTATGCACTTTAGAGCGGTAATGGAAGGTATTGCAACAGGGATTGACATTAATATGAGGAAACTCAGAAAAAAGGAAGGAAAAAGGCATATAGATGAATTCAGAAGACTGAGTGGAAATACAAAACTGCACAGATTAGCAAGTTAGATCATACCCCAAAAAAATATCCAGCATTGAGACTAACGACCAGTAAAAACATAACACGTATTGTAGACAACTAGTAGCAAAGTTACTCTTTGAGGATACCAAAAAGTATCTTTAGACACTGGAAGGGCCAAGAGACTTTGAAGTCTTTCCATTTTTTATCTTACAATTCATGTCTTTCAGACTGTCATGCAGCTGCAAAGTTTTCAGGGAGCATCACTTATAATCTTGAAAGCCACAATAGGATGAACAGAAATGATATGGTAAAAAGGAAGGAACATCCTTCATTCATTTTCTTAACTTCATCTTTGCTTTTGACTGACATATCGCTCTAGTATATACTAAGAATCAGTATTTATATATTGAAAAACACCTAAACTGAAATATCTCAAATTTCAAAGAGCTTGGAGTTTAAACCTAACAGTATTTTAACAAACTAGTAGTGTTCGACTGCAATGCTCTACCTCTTTTGGGAAGCACAATTCAGTTGAAAAAGGGTTATATATGTTTTTGTTATTCAAACAACTTCCTGTGGAACAAGAAAACAATAAGAAGACCCACAGAAGAATCTGTTCAGAAATCAGTAAAGCGATGTGTGAATAAAGTTTGTGGAATTTAGGGACCTGCTGTAACTAGTCCTGAAAAAAGAATCCAAAAAGTAGGCATTCTTCAATGAAAATTTCATAATTTCTGAAAATTTTACCTTCTTGTTGCTTTCTCTATTAATAAAGGAAACAACAGTAAGAAAATGAGTTGGGACTTCCCATGCACACCAGATTGTCTTCAGAAGACAAACTGAATTAAAGCTATAACAAAAAGCCAGACCAAATGAGATGAACCACTCAAAATTTCAGTTTTACAACACTGACACCTCTCTAGTGCTGTTTAAAGCTCTAGAGAGAAAACAGTGTCCGAGCTTACAAAAGCCATCAATGTTAAACAGAATATTTAATGGAAACATTAAATAGAAACAGGAAGAAGTATGAGTAGCGAGTGTTAGACAATAACCAGCTTCACCCGTGGCGAAATAATATGCTGCAACAAGTTACTGGTAATCAGTTACAGAAGTGTAATAAATCTAGCTCATTTCTACTGACACCTCATTATAGAACTACTTTCTACAAAACTGATAGTACGCAATACAGTGTACAAAAACTGTAAATAAAGTCCCAACTGACACACGAAAAGAATGCAGAAAGATATAATACTTCAAGTTTCTTAAGCCCTTAAAATATATTCCTGAATATTTCCAGTCTATTCAGAATTTTATTCAGCTTTTAAAAAGACCTTTAACATTCAGGTCTTTGTTAGCACATATGTTTTTTAGTATGTGTCAGCACCTTTGGTATGTAAAAATCAGTCTGCATTATGTTTTACCACGCATTTCACACTGCTTTGCTCCTTGCACACAAATAGAGCTGTGTTTCTGAAAACTCTCTAGACACATGCGGTACTTTTTGCAATCTATTTTCTGCAGAAATTTGCTCTCAAAGTAGGCAGCACTCTCCCTTGACCATGTAATGAATTTTAGAATGTTAGGACACACTCAGCAGTTGTTTATGCCCAATATCTTTTTTTTTTTTTTGTCAGGTACATAAATCATTCTTCACCTGAAAGTGCATAAGGCAATTATATTGTTATGTACTGAAAGGAGAAAAACAGCACATAAAATAACAAACAGCTGAAAGAGGGTATTTAAATAGGCATGCAAAGTATGCTATACACATTAAAGAACACATTAAGAGAAATATGATTGCATTTTGCAGAACCTACAGGACAGTAGGAGTGCAGTAGCATGGTCTGCCCAGAGACCTAGAATCTTACATTTGCCAAAAAACAAAACAAAATAATAAATTTTGAACAAAATAATAAATTTTGGCCAAAATAATAGCAGTCAAGATAGTATCTGAAACTGCATCTCAACAGCTATCGCAGTTCCTTAAAGAAATGGAAGATGATTAAAGACTAGACACAGAGCTATGACTAAACAACGTCCTTCTTTATTAAGCCAGCATAATTTCAGATGAACTCTACTGACCACAGTACATTACTCAATAAGGATATTCTAGTTTTAGTACATCATAAATTATTTCTGAATTAGTAGTTTAAACATGGAACTTACAGCTTGCCTCTGCAATCAACGGGAAAATCAGACTTGGACAACAACTATACAATATTTTCTTCTTCCTGATCCCCAGACTGCCCCTAAACACTTCTCAGGCTGCTCCCCTCCCAAATGTCTGTGAAATACAAAGAACAAAACCAATTTCATCACTGTGGGCCTGCACCGCTGTGAAATGATCCATGCTGGGAAAGGGACCAGAAAGGTCTGTGGTCTGTGCTGCGGGATCACACCTCGCTTTGCAAACTGAGGAGCTGGCTCCTCAGAACTCGTGGTGTTTGTCCTGCCAGAAGCGTCTCTGTAAAATCAGGATATCCTGAGCAGGGTCTGCCCAGGTTCCCCTGGGGCTGCACCCAGGAGAGGACTCTTGGCCAGGCTGTGGGGGAGAGCAGATCTGGGCACAGCAAAGCAGCAGGTTCAACACAGCCCATGGCAGCCCCCGCAGAAAGGCACCCCACACTGCGGGCAGCCCCTTGCGCACTGCTTGCACTTCGTACGGTGCAAACGCTTTACGTGAGTTTTGCCTGTGACTGACAGCTTTGGCTGGCCACGGATAGCTCTGGCATCTTTTCGCCAGTGCGGCACTTGTATGTCAGCCCCTCTTTCAGTGCTGTTAACTAGGGTTTCCTGGAAATAATTTTTTCTACCTATACTGTTTGGCTCCCGGAATGAATATTAGGAAGCAAGCGCAGAATAGTATTTGATAGACAGTCTGTCAGGCCGACCTACACCACTTCTTTCAATAACACAGAAAAACTCAGGGTTATAAGGGGATTTCTAAGACAATTATACCTACAGCAGCTCAGACTGTAATGTAAAGGTAACTGTGCCATTACAGTAATTTGAAAGATACCAAGAAAAGAAAGGAGAAGGGGAGAGGGATTGGAAAAAAAAAAAAAGAAAGAAAAAAAAGCTTTCAGGATTTTTTAGATGTTGGCACTGTAATGCCCTTGCTTTGAAAAAATAGCGCGCAGCACCATTCCCTGCTGACTCTAAAGTACAGTGACTGCAAGCATGGCTCACAATTACGGCAAACTCTGAAACCTGTCAGTCAAGGAACGGAGCTGTTAATGCCAAATGAAACAGCAGATTTACACCTGGGAAAAGAAGCTTTAATGTAAGAAATACATTTTCTTTGCTCTCATTTATAGCGGTAGTGGGGGAACTAACTGCAGGGGGTACTTAGCATATTTACAAGACACTACAGGAGGTTTTTAGCATATTTACAAGCAACAATGGCATAATTTTACATGCACAAGTTTAAATATTGTAAAATCTGCTCTGTCTTTAGCTTCTGTAATTTAAGGCATCTGTATCTACACCTCAAGTTGAAACTTTCAAATCATTTATATAATGAAAACTCCATGCTCTACTAACTTATGCTCACAGAGATCTTGCTATGAATTCTCCAGTAGCAACAGGACATTTTGTTTTGGAGTTTCTTTTTATTTTATTTTATGCTTCATTTAAAAGGAGGAAAGAGAAAAGCATTGGGAATGCTTCAAAATAACATGGGATTTTATTTTTAGACTTTGTTTTCGTTTGCAACAGTAAAATTTGCTGAGACTAAAGACGTGTGCAGTATCTTCAGGCAGTTGTGTCCTGTTAAGCACCGGCGTGCTGGGCCTTACCTTTTTCACAGAGTAAGAATAAAAGACCAGTATGTTTTCTATCCTGCTCTTTGGTCTTGGGAAAAGGATATCTGGAGTTATCGGGTAGGAAGGAGAAGGAACAGGGTATATGCCAGGAATGGTCTGTGTCTGGTACAAACTAGGTTGGGTGCAGAAACCAGACTGGGCCTAGCCCAAATGGGAATTTGCTTTATTTCCATTCTCTAGCCCTGGGGGAGCCCAAGGGAAGCGAGGACACACACGGCGCGGGCTCACTAGCTACAACAGTGCTCTGTGCTATTTGCTTGGCAGCTGAACAGAGACGGGGCTGAGGGGTCCTCTGCTGATGGGACTGGCCAAACCTGCCTCTTCAGTCACATTAGAAACATAGAATCCTTAAGGCTGGGAAAGATCTCTAGGATCATCAAGCCCAACTGTCAACTCAATACCACCATGTTTACATTCACCTTATATTTTACTATTTGAAAAATAAAACCTAGATTACGTAAATACAGATCATAGCACTCCTGATCTTGTGTTTGATTTAAGAAATATAAGTAAGGACCATGTGCTTGAGCTAAGGAAGGGCCACTGTGTGATGTGTGAGTGCAGTCGCATACAGAAGACATCTTTTAGACAGACTGAAGGACCAAGTCAGGTAGTTTCCCCCATAGGAACAGCACAGAAGAGCGAGGGCAGTCAGCAGCATATGCTCACTGACATATTGCAGGCTACAATCTTTCATAACCTTCATCTATGACATGTGACTGCAGCCTGTGGATAAAAATCAGTTTCACTACTCCTCTCTCACAGTATTTTAACACATTTACTTGCAGCAAGACTTGCAACAACCATAAAAGCGAAGATGAGACAGAGGACAGATTAATCCCCACTTGGATTCAGGAATGCAACTGGGTCGATTCATATAGAAATGTCACCCAGAGCTCTCCCTTGTCAGGGACTCATGTCCCAAGAGTAATTCAGGCCACTCAAAATCAGCTTCAATAAGAAAAAATAAAGCTAGAATTACTAATTGTTTGAAATTCACACTAACTAAACACTAAAACATAATATTGTAATAGATTTTTTTTTAGGCATTATTGGCTTTTACTACTTTAAAGTACATTTGTATTTTTTTTTTTACAAAATTCTAGATCTCAATCTATACATAAAATTTCCCCCAATTTTTCCATTAAGTCTAATAAAAATTCATTAAATATTCAAGCAACTCAGGGAAATCTCCCAATTACATACAGTTGGACATAGACTGTAATTTACAATACTCACAAAATGTGTTCATTCAGAGTCTTTGGTAAATACAATGTCCAAAGAAAATCCAATTTTTCCATATTTGGCTTTCTTTCATAAAAGCGATGATTTACCATCCTAGATGGAGTAGGTCATCACAGAAGATAAAACCACAAGTATCTTTAATTTTAGCTTAATTACGGCTGACCTCTGAAGGAAGGTGATGAAAAAGAAAGGAGAGGCTCAGAGGTTAGAAACACTGGAGCTTAACACAGAATCATATTCTGGTCTTTGAAAACCTATTTTAACAAGACACCGCTTGTGACAAAACCGAGGGGCAACGCACACTGGCTCGCCCCCTCACGCAAGCTGGAAGCAGCCTGTGTGCCCGCTCACAGCCCTCCAGCTGCCTCTTGCCACGCTCCCAGCATCTTTCATGTGAAACCAAACCCTCCTCTGAAAAGACAGGCTTTTGTTAATTCTCACCCACCTCACTCATAACAATAGAGTATAAATGATGTGCCAAACTCTGCCATCACTTAATTCTGATTACACCCATTTCATTTAAATAAGGCAGAATCAAGTCATGGCACCATATTTGCAGATTATCTGGGTGTATATAGGAAAGAAGGGTTTAGTATCCAATGTTAAGGCACTGTATTAGATGCTTGGGGTACCTGATTCCATAAAGTCAATAAAAAGAGGCAGGTATCTAACACAGATATTCTGATTTCTCTGTGGAAGTCCCAATTAAAGAACCTAAGCTACCTGTGGGACCCCTGGCCCAACGGACTTTGCCTCTAAAAATCAAGATCATAGAATCATAGAATCACTAAGGTTGGAAAGGACCTCTGAGATCATCAAGTCCAACTGTCAACCTAACACCACCATGTCTGCTAGACCATGTCCTGGAGTGCCATGTCTATGCGTTTTTGAATGTCTCCAGGGACGGCGATTCAAATGATGATGTTATTTTGCAGTGTCTGATCCAAATGCTGCTGTTGCAGTGTGGTGGGAGCTGCACTTCTTCAAGCTGCTATTTCTTTGTCACTGCTCTGCTTTCCTTTCTTCTTCTTACATATGTGAGTGTGTGCTGATCCACAAACCTGAGTAACTCAGAGCTCATGAAAACTGATCACTTCCAGTGCCTGAACAACCATCATAAATAACTCGGATTTAGACCCCGCTGCCAAGTAACAAGACTGCCAAGTATTAAGCCAATAATTAATTAGCTGAGTTTAAAAGTAGTCACTCTTTGACATAGTAAATTGTAACTGGTGGAAACTGAGTCAAAGTCAACCTCTAATAAGAGATGTACTGCCATAACTGTAACTGTTCAATACAACTCGAAGTATGACAGTTAAGTATCCCTGAGCAGATAAATTCAGCTATCTGAATTATTTACTACCGCAGTAGGTATCACTTTGGTAGTGGCCACATTACTTGCCTTTATGGTGCATACATTTTGTATTCAATGAAAACCCATATTTATGAAATGATTAAGTGATACAGGATATCTAAGGCTCTTTCACAGTATAATCCTTTGATAGCATATGCCCTGATATATAATTATTTTACTCTATGATTTATTTTTATGCTGTAAACCAAAAATATTTAGAAAGCTGTCATCTGAATTGTGAATAATGGACTAGAAGAATCTGGCATCATTGCTATTTTATTCGGAAAACTACTGTCTCAGTCATGTTGCTCCACTTCTATGGCCTTACCATTTTCTATTACTACATCTGGGGCAGTACAGAGTCCAATGAAAAGGAATTCATTCTGTTCTGTGAGATTTTTTTTGTGTGCATAAACCAGCTTGACTCAACTTCCGTTCTTATTGCCATTTTTATAGTGCAAAGTTAGATGCCTACTCTGTCAATCCTCACATAGATAGGCAATTTTTACTCACAATTTTGGGTCTTCTGTATTTGAAAAGACTGCACAAGATCTACTTGGACATACACGGTGTGCCAGCCTGAGCCTCAGGGGCCGATCTCCTTACTTCAAAAACGTTACAGTTTCTAGAAAACTGCCTACAGAACACCATACGCAGCCGCGGGACGCGCAGTGCCCCTCAGTTCATCCCTCTGGAAAACAGAGAAGCTGGCAGAGGTAATGTGTTGAGTTTTCAGACCCAGCAGGACACTGGAAACCAGTCCAAACTGGAGCTGCCTCCTTGCAGTCCCCAAGAAGTCTTTTCTTAACATGTGCTGTAGCGCTGGAGACACTGCATTTACTTGCAAAAAAATATCAAGAATCATATTTGCAACAAGTAAAACTTTAGGTACACTATCTTCTAATACACCGTAAAATGACTTCTGAAAGTCATTTTTTGAGTTTTTTTTATGACTGTTGAAAGGTAACAGCAAACTACCAGGACATACAAAACACTTTCTTAACTTGTTGCAAAATGCCTATTGATACCATTCTGCAAAAAAAATGCTACCTTTTGAGATTAATTTTAATGCATTCAAATTACATTCAAATTTCTGTAGGAGAGAGGATTGAATTCTACTAACAGTTTTCCTGTCCTGGGGGAATATGGCCAAAATCATCTTCACTTTACAACAGGAAGAACATATAAATAAGAAAGATAATAGAAAACAATAGACTGAATACTGAATAGGCGCATAGCACATATGCATTATTTACAAGGCAGAAGGTTTAAGTATTACAAAAGTTGAAACCAGCTCCCACATTAAAGAGAGAGATATTTGAGATAAGATATTACATGACTCCAATATGAATTTTTTAGGACGTTCTGAATTAAAATTCTATTCAGTAAGAAACACTGTAGATTGTGGTACATTTATGAACACTAGTCAAAAACATCTCTCCAATTTTATCTTTAATATAGTTGAAATAGGGGAAAAATCCACTTAAATTAACAGGACTGAATAGAAGAGTACAGGCTTGCAGAATCTAATTCTTTTACTTCTAAAACCTTATAATAAAAAATACGTAACAAAAAATTAACACAAAATTAAAAACATCTTGTGAAAAAGACTAACACTGGTTTAAAATGATTGGACCCGTCACATTGGTTTCTGAGCAGGCACTCTCAAACCTAGGTGAAGTCTCTCATGGGCAGGAGACAGAATGCACACAGAGTCTGATTTACCATGTTGTTGCAGCACAAGAGTATTGCTTCAGTCCCTTAAAATGTTTGACCAGAAGAGACAGTCTCTTACAGAAGAGACAGAGCCGAAGGATCCTCAGCACCTCAGAGAACGAGGGAAAACCTTCCCTTTATTAAGCTGCTAAAAATGAGGTAACATAATACTACTGAAGTGGGAAGAAGGGCACTTGGTTTCTTTTACGAAGACAATCCAAAATGCTTTCTCAACTCTTCCTATCAGCACACCAGCAAAAACAGAGAAACAAACCATGAGCACTGAGGAGGAGATACAGAAGGTCAGGTTAACGCCTCTGTCCTTGGGCTTTGCAAGGCAGCTCAGGTGCCCTCTTCCCTCTGCTGATGGGTGCTCCCTTCGAAGCACTCAGCCCACTGCCCACACAAGCAGTTGCACTTCCTCCTCCAAATTTCACCAAAAGAAGCTTCTTCCAAATGAGACTAACAGAAATCACCAGTATGTGAATAACTAACACTGAAACATTTGCTCTTTTCTGTCCCAGTAATTATCGCCTCTCGATATGCTTGTTTCAAGTAAGGAATACTTTTCTAAAGGTAGTGAGAGACAAGTCTCTGTTCTCAAACATTGCTATTCCTAAATGCTTATGGTATAGAAGACCCAACATGCAATCTAGCCCAGGAAAGTGTCAGACAACAACCTTCAATATGCCAAAATTTGTTTTTAAAATTAAAAAACCACCAAATACCAGGTACCTCTGTTTAAAGAAAATAGGTAAAATAAAAATCCATTTCAGCTATCCAGTCCTCCAAAAACCTGCCTAACATAACCTTATAGTGCCTCTACAAGACAGCAGCGACAGATGGTGTCATGCTACAAAATTTGGTCACACCCTTATTATCTACTACCAGAAAATCTTTGTCTCTTTTCCTGCCTCTCCATGCATCCATGGACATTTCCCACCCTTGTAAAGATCAGGTTACAGAGATCAACAAAACTAGAACATTGCTGGTGGTGACACTATATGTTATTTACTCATTAAAAAAACCAAATACCACAAAGCTTATAACAAACAATACACTACTGACCATTTTCACCATTAAGTAGAGCCTCTGAGATACCATGGGACAGTACTGCCCAGCAGAGCCCTGGAAAAAGCACAGCACAAGGGCGTAGCACCAAGACAGCGGTCTCCTTCTCTTCTTCCCCAGGGCCACAGGTAACAACAGGGGTTGAAGGATTCTCCATGTGCCTAGAAAGCAACCAGCAGACTCTGAAGAGCTTTTTTTTTTTTTTAATGATGAAGCTCTTGTGCTAAATGCATCCATGGGCAGGAACCCCGTTTCCATGCCAGAGCTGGGCAGGCCCCCAGGAGAGCTTGGGCTGAGCCATGCGGCACTAACAGCCTCAGCTCTGCAGATGTTCACGTACCGCAACATGTTTTCTAACACATCTAGCAACTTCACAAGAATTTCTGTCTCAGGGAGCAGGTTTTTCATTCTGCAATGCATAAAAATAACTTGCGCCACTGTCTCGACACAGTAGAAACTACATAATAAATTGTTACTTTTGGCTGCCATGGTAGTTTATTTACAAATATCATTTTACATTTTGTTATCAATTCTCTTAAAACATAAATAATTCATAATGTATTCCTAACTGTGTGAGAACACTTCCTATCAAATGAATTTTCAGATTTTGGGGTTTTGTACAGTACACAATGGGGAAACTTCTGCTTGTTCAAAATTAATTTTAAAAGATTAAATAAACCGAAAAATCAGTATTCCATATTAAAAAACCCCAAACAAACAAAGAACAAAACCAAACAGAATCAACACAGTATTACCAATTTTATTAATGAAGAGATGAAGAAAATCAGTAGCTCTACTAAAAAGATGTCTATACTTCATGGGCATGTAGAGTTCAAAAAACATATGAGATTCTTTGCTACACGCTTATACGGTAACATATTGGTAGGTGAGAATACTTATATTTGTGTATGAAATCCATAAATGACTAGAGAGAAATAAAGGCTATTTATATTGTGTTAACAGGTAAGTTGCATCACAGCTAGCTACTTAGATGAGAAACATTAGGGTCTCTTTTCAGCCCACAGGATTAAAAAGATTTTCCTAATCAGTAAGTAGAATTATAACACTTTTGAGGAAATTTCTGCTGTACTAATACAGAAATCTTTCATTCCCTAAAGAGGAAAATTTTGCATAGTAAATAAATGTATGACTTCTAGTCATATTAATGTAGTAAATGAAAATGCCTAAGATGCAAGAAGACTTGTCCTAGCGTGCATGAGCCATTTGTTTGAAGGCTGTAAAACATTTTGTATTTCCCTCCCCTTTTAAAGCATGTTGCTAAATGTAAATATTGCTCCATGTCAAATGGCTAGTAGTTTTGGGGGTTGCTTTGTTGTTGGTTTGTGGGGTTTTTTTTAAAATTAAACTCTTCTGGAAGCTTCTTTTCCTTTCTTTTCTTAAAATCCTGCTTCACTTTAAAAACACACAGCATGATATGATACAAGAACACCTCCAAAAATCTTGCTTCCATTTTCTCTGTATTGTTTCTCTTTCTCTTCTGTCAATTCTCCTTCTTTCTGATCATCGTCCCCCACCACCATCTCATTTAATTCAAGGGAACTAAACCAATAGCCTTTCCCTCCTAAAAAACATGGCACTGCTAACGTGCTGCAATGGGCAATGTAGAGACATTGTGTGAACAATGATTACTGACCTTCCTTTTCTCATGCAACTTGTTAATGAAAACTAGTTGCGTTGAATAACCTTTTCTGGGGTATCAAAACCATTTATGATGATGTATGTAGAGCACATTATATTTAATTGATACTCCTAGATTTTAGTTTGCTGTAGAACGGCTGTTTTTTCAACACATTCATTATTCATAAAGAATACAGCACACTGCATCACAGAACCTGAAAATCTAGATTAATTGCCATATTAGAAATCTTGCTTAGTATGATGCAAGGGTTGCTGTTCTGGAGGAACAAAAAACTATTCCTCAGGCTTTTGGCATACGTATTTTTGGTATTAGAGCATCTCCCTCAGTGGAGTACCTTCTTTTCCTAGGTTTGCTCCCTGTATTCTTTAGCCTATGTAGGAATAATGTCAGAAATAATTAAATTTGCTTCCTCAGAATCATGACAGTTCACCAGAAACTCCAAGATCAACATTTGATGTCAGCAGTACAAGCTTTAATGACACCCAAGTACACTGCCTCCGGTTTTATGAGACGGAAAAAAAGATTGTAGGTGAACACTTCATAGCCAGATCTACCTCAGCTGGCTGTGTTGCACATCAAACGTAAAAAAATGTACAAAAGCCTTGTACCTTGTTACCTTTTCAGCTAATCAAATTCTGTGGCTTGCTGGGGCGTATATGCGCACACTGACCTCTACAATGTCATGACTTTCAGGTTACTCATTGATTTCCAGGAATCAAAAATGCGATGCAAATAAGGAATTGCTAGTCAATTAGTTCTTATCAGAAACTCGAAGTCTGTGGTAATGGTATGACACGTGGGTCTGCATAACAATTGGAAACAAGCCTTTTCTAGCCAGGTAGCTGTCCTCAAAGGCAAGATGGGTCCCCTCTCCCAAGAACAGATGTAGTCAGCAACATGATTAATGCCTTTGCGCATGGTACAAGACTGATTTTAACAGCTGTCAGCAATTTCAGATGGTATGGGCAGTCCCTTCCCACTTATCCTATACACGTGATACCAATGTAATCACAATTTCAGTCCACACACAGAAGGAAATCTTTTCTTTTTCTCATTATTATTATTTAATTCAATCACTGCCCGCTAACTGTAATGAAACTATTAGGAGCTTCTTTAAAATGCCTATCGTTTACCATATGTTCATTTAATTTTTAAGAGACAGCTATATCGTGCAAGTTGCAATTCTTTGCTTACCAATATATGTCATTAAAATGAATATTCATGTGGCACTTCCAGTGGCTTTGTTTAATATCAAACCTACCAGAGTCATTAAAAGGCTCGTCATCATAGCCCACCAGTGCCTCTGGCACTTGTAAATTATGAACTCTCTGTCTGCAAGTGCTAATCTCCACATAAAATAGAAAAATAAATTACTGGCATTAATTATCAAAGTTTATAATTTTCATGAGTAAATTGGGATTCCTATAGTACCTCCAGCATGCATTTGGTTTTATTAGAAGTGACTAATCAGTTACTATTGGCCAGTCCAAGCAAACAGAAAATGACTTTAAATACACCATCATTTCTCTTTCTAGATTTCATGAAATTGCCATTATCAGCAAGCAGATATTTTTACTAATACCAGAAATTTTACCATTTATTATCTTAAATCAGGCAAGGTTCTGTAGAAGAACTTGTGTGAAATAAAGGCTCGATTGCCTTCCCTTCTGTGGCAATCCCCCAGTGCAAAGGCCAAGCAAACACCAGTTTGTGTGGGGGAAAAGTCAGAATAAATGGCTAATTAAAGGTCCCTTGATCCAGAGTCTGCCCAGGGGAGAGTCCTTACACGATCAACATACAGGGTAGTGTCCCTTAAGATGTGTGTGGAATGAAAAGCTGCTGTCCCTCAACATCCATCATGTTTGAGGTGTCACAGCAGCCATGGAAGCTGGCACAGGGAGGGAGGGAAGTTTTGCCTACCTGATGTGAACAGCCATAACGGTGGCCTGGTTAAAAGGAAAATATTACTGAGCAAAAGAAAATGTCTGCTGAAAAATACTGACAGAGAAAATGCCTGCCAGCCTGGGAGCTGTGAGCCTTGAAAACAGCCTTGGAAAATGCAGCTGGCCTCCTTGAAGTACAGCTGGGTACCTAGAAACCAGAGACATCCTCAGATAACACTCATAGAATCATAAAATGATTTGGGTTGGAAGGGACCTTTAAAAGTCATCTAGTCCACCCCACCCTGCAATGAGCCGGGACATCTCCAACCTGAGTAATGTTTCCAGAGATGGGGCATCTACCACCTCTCTGGGCAACCTGTTCCAGTGTTTCACC
Source organism: Psophia crepitans (assembly GCA_013399095.1). NCBI lineage: Eukaryota > Metazoa > Chordata > Aves > Gruiformes > Psophiidae > Psophia > Psophia crepitans. Next base: position 310,357 of record VWZZ01002845.1, read on the forward strand.
ACCCTCATCGTAAAAAATTTCTTCCTAATATCTAGTCTGAATCTCCCCTCTTTTAGTTTAAAACCATTACCCCTTGTCCTGTCACAACAGGCCCTACTAAAAAGTCTGTCCCCATCTTTCTTATAAGCTCTCTTTAGGTACTGGAAGGCTGCTATAAGGTCTCCCCGGAGCCTTCTCTTCTCCAGACTGAACAACCCTAACTCTCTCAGCCTGTTCTCATAGCAGAGGTGCTCCGGCCCTGTGATCATCTTT